>JANVCC010000010.1:19751511-19771716 GCA_025345505.1 Todiramphus chloris collaris
TCCCCCCCCCCCCCCCCCCCAGTAAAGTTTCAACCATTGTTTCATTTTAGTTTTCCTCTTGTTTAATATTTGCTCTCATTTTCCTTATTTTTCTAGTGTTAGCTCTGTCATGACTGACAAGGATCAGCACCCACTCCCACTTCTTGAGGAAACATTTGTCTCATGGGCATATAATTTGGTTGAGTATACACCAATGATCTGCAGAGGCAGAATGGGACCGCCACTACTTTATCTCTAGTTCTAAGACTTCATGAGACTCACTAATTTGAGACTGATTTAATCTGCTGTCTGAAGTCCTCAGGTATCTTCAGGCCATGATTCATGTGCTTGCCATACTAGTTTCTAGCAGAGTGATTTTCAAGTCTACTAGTTTCCTGAAGTATTTAAAAAAAAAAACCATTTTAATTTCAGAAGTGTTTTGTTGAAGCTTGAATTGTCCAACCAGCCCTACTCTAGTGTTATCTGTCAGCTATTAGCTTACTTCTTATAATGATGATGATATGAACAATGATGATACAGATCAGTAAGGGAAAATAATGGATTCCCTTCCTGTTAGAAACAAAGTCCTTTGTATTTCCTTAGGCATTTCTTGAGGATTTTGGGCTTTCTTGCCTCACAATTTGCCAATACATGTTACATGTCCTGCTTGCATAAATGACCTTGACAAAGAAGTTCAGTAAGAATGTCTTCTTCTTCCAAGTTCTGTCATCACAATCTCCACATGTGATAGAAACTATTGGTGTACCATAGAATCATAGAATCTTGGAATTGTTTAGGTTGGAAAAGATCTCTAAGACCTTAAGCAGATCAACACTTCTGCCCAACTTGGTGTCATCTGCAAACTTACTGAGGGTGCACACTATGTCCTTGTCAAGATCATTGATAAAGATAATAAACAGATCTGTCCCCAGTACTGGACCCTAAGAAATAATCATGGCAGACGATGGGCAGGATAGTTCCTTTCCCAGTATAAAGAGAATCCAAATGATTTAATACTTCAAAAGATAAAATTAAACTTCCAACTTCTGAAAATGTTTTGTTTCCAAACACAGAACATGGGCCACAGAAATAATGTGCTCTATATATATTAGTTGTCAACAGAATTTTAATATAAACTATTATTTGCTTTTCAGTTATTTTAACTCTTTGAACAATGTGTGCAGCTGACACATTTTTGAAGTATACATAGTTCATAATTAAAATTAATATTAAATTATTTATATGTATTCAAGAAAGCACCTAAAAGGCAATTTGCAATTACAATTACACTAAAAGCATGTAAGACATTATTATAGGCCTCGCCACTAAGAGGCACAATGAGGAATTGAGAAAGTCACTGCAAGTTTGACTGTATACTGTGGCTTGAAGATACAGTATTAGTTGTCTGGAAGCCATGTTAGCTCCTTCTTTAGTTTACAAAACCTGATGTCTTTTCAACTTATGACTAGCCTACTGACAGTATTCTTAGAGTATCTGCTTAGTGTGACATTACTCCAGATGTATTAATCTTGATTATACCACTTCCTGAAAGGCAGGATGATTCTGTCATAGTCTGTTCACAGAGGATTTTGGAAGATGGTGTAGACAACCCACCTACTTGTTTCATATCGAGTTGTCAACAAGCAGAGTGAATTCTCCTACAGTCAGAACTGGGTCTTTCAGACCTCTATGCTGCCTTACCACATTGTAAGGGCCAAGACTCAAGGAACATAGCAGACAATAATGGTTTTTATAAAGTTTTATATAATTATTCATGGAATTCTACACTTTGTATTGAAGTTCTATAGGGCATTTCAAAGCCCACATAAAGCAAAATGTTTGATGAAATATAGTTATGTAGGAATTTTCCAGGAAGGCTATTTAATATCCTTTGACTAAACAGTCCTAATCCTTCACTTTGTGTTACATGTTCAGAAAAATATATGATAAAAGGCATAATAAAGTTCAAGCTAATCCAAAATGTAATTTCTTGCAGGGTGGATAAATCCAAGCTAGCAATAAAAGATTTGAACTAGACCTTTATGTCATGTGAAAATATGGTAACATCTGGATACTCCAGTTAAAGGATAATGAGTATGACTCTTTCACTTTGAGTCCTTTTAATATCTAACAATTCTGCTTCAATAATTCAAATTAAATCTGCCCATAATGACAGATTTTCTCTTAAGATAAGGCTAGCTTGCTTTGTTTGATCTAATTTCTTCATCAGTATAGCTCACTTTTATCTTTGGTTTAAGTGCAAATTTTTTAAAGAACTTAACTTACAATACATTTATGCAGGAACTGAGTATGCATATAATCTGCAACAGAAATTCCTTTTAGATGGATAACAATTCAGAGATCAAAAGGGCATTTAAAATGGATGTGGAGAAAAAGTGATTGAAGGAAAAAACACCTCAAAATATTTTCCAAGACTTTAAGAAATACCATAAATTAAGGGTTCATAAAAATAACAACTCCAATTCACATGTTCTTTCCTCTTCTGGGATCAAGCATTTAGGAATATACTGTGGTGTATCTATCACCCAGCTGATATAATTTAAAGTCCACTGCCTTTGTTCCTCGTAACAGACAGAACTGTTCATGTTACCCATTTTCCCTACCATGCTCCATTCTTGACAGTGTCAGAATATATATTGCCTACTGGCTTGCACATATGAAAGCCTCCACTGTTTTTTCTGACCTTTTTCATTCTCCTTCCAGCAGATCGCAGAGGGTGTCCACCACTGGACAGGACAGGCTCAGTAGGAAGGGATTAGATAATAAAAATAAAATTTGGGGTTAGAAGAGGACCTGACACATAGTTTGTGGGTTACTAAAGACACAGAGAGAGCTTAATTCACATAGTTACTGGGTCTAAAAAAAAAAGAGTGAAGTAAAAGGATCATGTCAGTAGACCTAGTTTATGAGGCCCAGCAGCATTTTGTCAAAGAAAAGGGGATGCACACTGTATATTATCAGAGGAAAAGGAGTGCAGTGAGCTTCAAATGAGATTAGATTTCTATTGTTTGTAAAAGCCATCATCATACACAACTACAGCTTTTAAAATATCTAGCCTCCTTACAGAATGTCACAGTGCTCCTGGTTAGTTCTTAAGAAAGAGATCAAAGTCAGATTTTCAGGTCTTGATGTTCTTGTTCACACTGTGTTCTTTCTGTTATGTCTTCACAACACTGAACAGAACTCAATTTTCCAAGCAAGTGACAAGAACACATTTGTCAATACTTTGTTCTTTTATAAACCCTTGAGTGCACTCCAAAGGGGTAATTTGGAAAAAATGTTCACTGACTATATATTTAGGATCATAGTTCTCTTTAGTGGACAGAATTCTCCCTTCCTCGATGTTCTTGTAACCCAAAGACCCATTAAGATATCCTCAGCAGTGGTAAAACATGCCAGTTCTCTTGAAAAGCTACATCACTAGATGCCAGCAGAGGATCTGTCCTACTCGATTTCAACACATAATGTACATATTTACACTACTTTCCCTTTTTGATGCTATTTAGCTTTAGTCAAAATAACTTGCCCGCTACATGAGAGCTTGACTGATCCGTTGCTGAGAATGGATGTCACTGTGTTTAATTCTGTTAGGTTAACTGAATGACTTTTGAAGTGAATATTATTGTCATTCCATTAATAAAAATATCAACTAGATAATGTTTCTTTTTGTCCAGTAATTCTGATTTTGTTTTCTGTTCCTAATT
Source organism: Todiramphus chloris collaris (assembly GCA_025345505.1). Classification (NCBI taxonomy): domain Eukaryota; kingdom Metazoa; phylum Chordata; class Aves; order Coraciiformes; family Alcedinidae; genus Todiramphus; species Todiramphus chloris. The sequence continues at coordinate 19,755,216 of JANVCC010000010.1, forward strand.
ATAATTAATTTTCTAATTTGTCTGATAAAAAAAAGACATTCCACATAGGAACATTGGACATCCCAAGAGTGAGAGACATTTCTGACAAATGATTGTAACTCTAAGAAGACACACAGAGAAAAAGAAAGAATAAAGGAGAAGCATTTTATGTGACAATTGATATAATAGCAGAAAGGTAATTGCCTCCAAGTTTACAAGGCAATAAATGGCTCTCAGAGGCTGATGAACATCAAAACTATAGGTATTATAGGTAGGAGAGCCCTCTGTACTTACAAGATCTTTGAACTTTAAGTGTAGCATCTCACGGAAACCAATATTAGTTTGATAGCTTTTAAAATTTTATTATATTTTTATTGAAATTTATAGTATCTTTACATGGATCCAATCATATAAAGAGCATAATGAGAAAATCAGCATGTCACCACAAATGAAGCTCAGCCAAAGGAGACTGTAGAGTCAGACCAAGGTGATGAGCAAGTCAAACTGATTTATGGCATTTGTGTTTGTCCTAATCTGAGTGAAAATGGACATCCTCAGAATGTCAACAGTGAAAAGACAATCATAACTGTAGTCATGTGATAGAGGGGAGAACTGCCTAGAGGTGTCCCAAAGAGCAAATGTGAAAAAATCACACTGAATTCTATTCTGGACAAGTTTCATGCAATGTATTCCTTTTCACATTTAAAGTGACAAGTACATAGGCACCCATATAGACCAAGTACACAGTCATCATGTATTGAGATACATGAAGGAGAAATAAAAACTTTTGGCGGGTTACCAGTTCATGGCTACTACCACTTCCAGTGTAGAAAAGGCCACTTCATTTCATGCTTACTTAAATCCTTAAAATGTATATAGAATCCATGCTACAACTTCTGTTCCCTAAGGGAGCTGATTTTGAGGAAGTGACCAGGCATAAGGATATTTCAAAAATTGTCATCGGGATAATAAAAAAGTTCAGTCCAAAGAAAATCAGACCAGATATACTAAGATGGTGGTAATTGTAAGCATCTAACCTCTGAAAGTCACGTTGTACTTGTTCAAAACTTGTTACTAGTTTAACATTTAGAAGAAGCTGAGGATGAAAATTAACTCCTTTCATTCTTGTAGTCCTGTTGTCCTTTGGAATTCAGCAATGCTTCTTTCCAAATCTTCTGCATGAAGACTAGACACCCTGGGTATTTATTTATTTATTTCTCTCCCCACCTGTTTTTTTTTTGCTTTTTAATAGTACCTATATACTGAGACTGCCATTATTTATAAAACCAGTCCCTTATGTCTTAAGAAAATAATTACCTTTCCAGAAAGTAAGAAATTATCATGTCAATAATCAGTCATAGTCAGTCACCTTCAGATGCAGGCATAGAGTCATGCAGGTATACCTTACAAAGCAACAGCTGCTTGTTTCACAAATTATTTCAAGATTTTTCACCTATTTCAGCCAACTCCATTCAGCAATTTCATTTCTGATCCAGGTAAATGAAAAAACCTGGGAAATCTTGTATTCTTAATCTTATACTCTGTTTTGGATCTTAATAAGCTATTAACTCTGTTGTTTGTGGTTTAAGGATTCTGGCTCACAACTTCATGTTCAGATTTTTAGTCACTGACAGTGTCAAGCATTAATGTCTTACAGCTCTATGTTTTTTAGTATTCTGTAGGTGTGGATGTATTTCTAATAGACAATGTATTTATCTGTTCCATGATTTCCTTTTTCTTACCTTTATATTTGCTTTGTTTTGTTGTTTTTTAACAAAAGGCAATTAAGTGTCTTAATAGGTTAGTTACTAATTTTTCTGATATGGAATTGTCAAGATGACTATTTCTCACAAGCACATTTTCACAGCAGTGCCGTAAATGCTGAAAAGCTACAGATTTCTAGCTTTAAAGAAAATTTGGACTTAAACCAGGGAAGGCTTGCGGGAAGTTCTATGGTCTTGGATATGCTGGCTGTCAGAGTAAGTGATTAGAAGGGTCCTTTCTGCTCCTTCACTCCAAGAATCTGTGAGACAACACCATTACTTTGAGAAAGACACCCGGGCATCGTTGTTGCCAGGGCCACAGCTCCAAAACTGCCAGCCATTCCCCTACAAAACAGGCATTCAGCAGCACGTTCATTCACATACTTTGCGTGGGGGTTGCTATGGTTTTGTTATGAAGAGATGAGGAAAGCTACTAGAATATCCGTTTTTGTAAATGATCACAAAGGATTCTTGACACCAAACAAACTTTATGGTGCTAACAGTCACTAAGCATAGTTTCCTGGGCCTTAGTCCTTTTTGAATGGTACTACAGTTCCTTCCTTCCTGTTGAGATAATGTCCCACGATGCAATCTTTGAACATCTTCCAGTAGAAACAACTAACTGCATACAAAAATACTTTCTAGCAATCTCCAAAGTCACTTGCACTTCACGCAGTTGAAATGCTGTTTCTACTATTGGCCCTTTTCCAGATGAACTTGTCTATGTTGCACAAATCCTTCTCAGGCATTTTATTATTGAATGGAATTTTTAATTGCTATTGCATGAGTAAAATAATGAGGTTCACCATGTAATGCCAGAATTTCAGCTTTTAGTCATAGATCAGTCTCCTCCATCTCTAAACATGGACATATTTTTAAGATTCCCTTTCTTACCTCCAGTTAGGTAATCTGAGATATCAAAACCTTATTATTTATTCTAATTTGATTGTGGTTCCCATTGTGTCCACTTGTGTAAATATGGTGTGACTTGAGATGTCATGAGCTAAATGAAGAGACTTTTAAGTGTGAATACACACTATCTGCATCCTTAAGATTCTTTAGGACCATTTCAGATACCATAGGTGAAAAAAATATCCAGTGGTAGCCATATTTGCCTACAGAATTATCAGCAAAGTCAGGTAACTAGCTTTAGTGTGCATTATGAAAATTAACAAAGTACAGTGAATATTGCTGTCTACCATTTTTGCTTTCTGAAGTCTTGCTGATCTGAATCACTGTCTCTGACTGCATAACTTGAGCTAAAGTCAATGTTGTTTTCAAACATCAATACTTCTGTTCAGCCCTGGAACCCTGAAGACCTCTGTCCATTTTGGAATACACAGGACAAGAAAGCCATGGACACACTGGAGTGCAGTGCCTCTAGTGCAGAGTCACCAAGATAGACAGTGGCTGGACCACGTAACATACCAGAGAAAGGTTGAGAAACCCAGGTTTGTTCTTAAAGGAGGAGGCTAAGGGGATCTTAAGAAGAAAAGGTCAACATGATCTCTTTGCTGTCTTCAACTGCCTATTGAGGTGAACCCAATGCTGCCTTCAACTGCCCATTGAGAGACTACAGAGAACATAAAGCCAGACTCTTCTCAGAGGTGCACAGTGTTAGGATGAAAGGCAACAGTTACAAGTTGTAACACAGGAAAAAGTTTTCCCCATGCGGGTAGTCAAATAGGGAAGGCTGTGAAATCTCTAAATCTCTGCCCTTGGAGAGATTGAAAACTCACCTGGACAAGTCCCTGAGTAACGTGGCCTGTGGTGGCCCTGACTTGAGCTTCAGGTTGGATTACATAACCATTGGAGGTTTTTTCCAACCCAAATAAATCATTCCACACTTCTGTAGTTCTCTGGCTTCAATTCTCTGTCTGACATGATGTTCCTCTTCCTGGTAGGCACTTATCACAGTGTGCCAAGACCCTGTGCTCCCCAGCAGTGGCAAAATGGACAGAGTCACACATTCTCTGGGGTGCCCTCCTCCTTGCTACATCTTCATTAGGCTGACCAACACAGTGCTGTTCAAACCTAAATGCAGCATGCAGAAAAAATAATACTTCAGGTATATGAGATTGTATCCCTGGGGTACATTAAGAAGACTGTGATCAGCCGGTTAAGGGTTGTTCTCTTTTGCCTCTATTCTCCCCTGATAAGGCCACATCTGGAGTACTGTGTCCATTTCTGGGCTCCCCAGTTCTAAAGAGTTAGGGAAATATTAGAGAGAGTCCAACAGAGGTCTACATGGGTGATGAAGGGACTGGAACATCTCTCCTGTGAGGAAAGGCTGAGACACCTGGGACCATTTAACCTGGAGAAGAGAAGGCTGAGAGGAGATCTTATTGATGTTTATCAATATCTGAAGGATGGGGACCAGGAGAATGGGGCCAGTCTCTTTTCAGTGGTGCCCAGTGATAGGATGAGGGGCAATGGGCACAAACCAGAACACAAGGAAGTTCCTTTTGAACATGACGAAAAAATTCTTTACTGTGAGGGTGATGGTGCACCGGAACAGGTTGCCCAGAAAGGTTGCAGAGTCTCCTTCTCTGGAGAGTTTCAAAACCCTCCTGGATGCATTCCTATATGGCCTGCCCTAGGTGATCCTGCTATGGCAGGGGTCTTGGACTCGATGACCTCCAGAGGTCCCTTTCAACCCCTAACATTCTGTGATTTTGTGGTGATTCTGTGAGAGGCTTGATGGTGTATGAATTATTTGCAATTCTCTGTATAGTTGATACACCAAAGTTAAATGCAGTATTTGTCATTCATCGCTATTTTCACCCACACATTCATTATTTCACAATCCATCACAGGATCCTTCTGAGCAGCTGAATCGCATAAATTTTCCATGTATTAATATTTTGATTAACAGTTTAATAAAAAATTACTCTCTTAAGAAGTGATAGTGAAGCATAAGCATATTATTGTGAGCAAAACACTTGCTGAAAAAATAATTTTGCTCTTTAAAAAAAAATATGTATGTGCCAGAAAGGGAATTGTAAAGCTGTGAAAAATGAATCTGTGTAGGTGCTGTTAGCCTCTGAGTCAGCAGCTAACATTTCACGTCTTAAGCCTAAGTGCTCCCCCTACATGCTATGAGCCACTCTTTCTGCATAACTGTGTACCCACTGACTGCTGCAGTCTGACAATGCCTCAGAGCTTATACAGTTGAAAGTGTAACAAACTGATTCACTGTAAATTAACAAAATGCAGCCAGTCAGGCTGAAAAGACATCTAGAACAAGAGCAACCTCTGTCACGGATGGGGTAGGAGGAGCTGACAACACACGTATTATTGCAGAGAGATTAGCGGTTTTCTCTGAGGCTGAAGGTGAAACACCTGCAAATGGGTCAGATGATTTATTTTATTTCTTTTATAAATGAGAGCAACACCAAATCAATAATTAACAGAGACATACAGGAAAAAAAACAAAGGATTTGTTGGGACAATTTATGATTTACTTAATATTTTAAATTATTTATGCAGCGGTGGCACAGTTTATCAACAGAGTTGCTATTTCATAAAGGATAGCTCTTCACTGTTACACAGTATTTGTAATAAAAGACCTGTTAGTTTTGCTCTCTGCTGGCACACTGCCAGCCTTGAATGTGGTCACAATGCCCTGGAAACTGTGTTTTCTTCTATGCCCAGCTCCTTTGATAGCAGAAAGACACCGTGACACAGAGCTGTTCTACTCTGAGTGCGTCTGATAAATTCAAACTGTCAGACACTGCTGGTCAAAGGTAAATGGGACATCAAGGAAAAAAAAAAGAAGCACTAAGGAAAAAAAGAAGCACTGACCTTTTCTGCAGTGCTCTCTCAGTAGTCAGCATTTCATACTAGTTTAGCTGTTCACATAGCACTGAACAAAAAAAAGGATTGTCTGCATACAGCATGACCTCTTTTGTTTTTTCCTTTGTATGGAATTGTTGCCATGGCTTTTGAAGATGGGTAAAGTCTACTGTAAAGATACATCTATAAATAAAAGATGATAATTTTAAGCAAGCTTTAAATTTATTAAGGGAAATTATGCAGTTTACAAAGAAACCCTGATCCATTGTGGATGATACCATCTGAGGATGTGGTAAACAACACCTGGGCCCAAAGATACCCTTCAAGCTCCAAATGTAAATCAGTGACCTGAAAACTGATAAGAAACCTGAGGAGGACAGATTTCATCAAAAAAGTTTATATAAGTAAAAGGTACTATTGCTGGACTCAAAAGATCACAAGTCAAACTGAGTCTGGGAGTTACCAGCTCTTTGAGGAACAGGCAGAGGGTTGGTGCAAATCCAAAGCCAGAGGAAAATCTGCACAAAGCAGTATTGATTTCTTTGCTGACATCTGTGGCATTTAAAAATCAGAATACTCTATGCAATGGTTTCTCCCACAGAGGCAGATCTTTGACTCACTGTAAAAAGTGAGAGAAAGTCTCAGAAAAAGAGGCATCATTCTATAATGTCCCCATCTGCCAAACCTCATGTGTCATTGCTGTTTTCCATATTTTTTTCACACTGGTTTAAATGCAAGAAGTATCAATTCTCTTGTTATTTTAAAAGATATGGTTTTATCCATTAGACCTGATCAAGTAGAATGGCCTTTATAGTTCAGTTAAAAGAGGACTATAGAAGTTAAAAAAAAAACCCAGACTAGGTGAAAACACTGGCTAGTGGACAAGAATCAGTTATTCACTCAGAATCATCTAGAGCTAATCTGGTGATCTATCTGCATAACAAATAAAGCTGATGATTTGTCCTGTTTTGTTGAATGCATGATTCATGCTTACTTTATTACTCATAAGGCTCATGAAAGCATGATTTGATCTAATCCAAAAACAATCTAAGAAGGAATAGCTGAAACATTTGGACCCTGAGTCAAGCATATATGTGTTTTTTAAAGTATGAATAGTCCTATTTAGTGAACTCGTTTAATCCTGGTCTTACAGTTATGCGTGTTTAAGTACATTGCTGGACAAGAGAGATAAGACATTTGAAATAGGATGTGTGATAATAAAGCAAATAAGGACAAATCTGCATGAGATGGTAATGGCTTGATGGTGTAAAACATGTATCAATTCAGTCTGTCAATGCATACCATCTCGTAGCCAGTCAGACTAGGCATACTTGCCTGGGCAACTGGGACACACACCAGTGTGGGTGACCCAGTCAACCGGTCAGCCTAAGTGTCCCAACACAAACTTCTGTTTGCCATAGAATAAGGAATATACAAACAAACATGATATGGCTGTTGAAATGGATTCTACATATAAAGTGGTAGAATGAAGAAGGAAGGAGCTGTTGAATTGCAGGTGCAGTACTGTGGTATGTCCTGATGTTGCTAATTGGAAGGTTTCACTAGACAGGTCTCTCTCCTGACATGGGTAGATAAATATTAGAGCATTTTATCACTAAAGAATTGTCAATGTTCCTGTGTGGGGTTTACATGGTAAGAGGACCCACACGTGAGCTGATCCATAGCCAGTGAACTTTACCCCACAGAAAGGACCCGTTCTGGAGCAGTCTTGAAGAACTGTAGCCTGTGGGAAAAACCCACATTAAAACAGTTCATGAAGACTGTGTCCTATGGGAAGGACCCCAGGATGGAGCAGTGGTAGAGTCTGAGGAGGAAGGAGTGGCACAAATGAAGTGCAGTGAACTGATATCCTGGCCTTTATCAGAAATGGTGTGGCCAGAAGGAGGAAGGAAGTGATTGTGCCTGTGTTCTCAGCACTCGTGAGACTGCACCTCAAGCACTGTGTCCAGTTTTGGGCACCACAGTATAAGAAAGACACTGAGGTGCTGGAGCAAATACAGAGGAGGGCAAGGAAGCTGGTGAGGGGATTGTAGAACATGTCTTATGAAGAGAGGGTGAGAGAGCTGGATTTTTTCAGTCTAAAGAAAAGGAGGCTGAGGGGAGACCTTATCTCTCTCTGTAACTACCTGAGAGAAGGTTGTAGAGGTGGGTGTGCCAGGCTTTTCTCACAAGTCACAACTGATAGAAAAAGAAATGGTATCGAGTTACACCAGGAAATATTTAGGTTGGACATAAGGAAAATCTATACCAAAATGGTTATCAAAGACTGGAACAGGGTGCCCAGGGAAGTGGTTGAATCATCATCCCTGGATGTACTTAAAAGTTGTCTAGATATGGTGTTAAGGATATGGCATAATAGTGGCCCTGGTTGACTTAGATAATGGTTGGTCTTGATGAACTTAAAGATCTTTTCCAGCCATGGTGATTCTGTGTTAATTACTGATTACTGTTCTCATTATTGATTCTGGGGTATGCCACTGGTGATAGGCCTCCGAATGGACTTTGTACCTTCTAACACAACTCTTAGGGCCTGCCAATTCAAGACAGTTTTCTATTCACCTCACTCTCCATTTATCTGATTGCCACTGGGGATGTTAAGGGAGATGGTGAAATGTAAAAAGTGAAATTAGCAACTATGGATATCCATCATGAAATTACTGCTACTGCCAACAACTAGAAATAGATCTAGTTTATGACTGTTCTGACAACAGTCTTACTTTTGAATCAGAGCAGCAGCATTCTGGATCATATCTTGGGAAGCTATAATAAAGGAACTGCAATTTATCTACTGCACAGTAAATTTACAATTTCTGTTCTTGCATCTGTGCACATAACAAACTTGCATCGGCTAATTTGTCAGTGTGTACATACACAACTGATAGCAAAGTATGAGTTTCTCTTATCATATGTAAAAAGGTCTATGAAACCTAAAATGGCACATCTGACACTTTCTTTAAAAGATACCTAATGCAAATGAAACATAAGAAAAATGTAAAGTGGACAAAAGTAACATAACAAATGCAAAAAGTCTAGTAAACTAGAAACAGAAGTAGGTAGATTGAATTCTCTTGGCACATCAGAAGACTGGTTTTGATTCTTATTAATCAATCATTGTTGCTATTAAACCATGATGCCTTTCACATCATGAATTTTTTTTTCTCTTTCCAAAAATTTTTTGTTTCTTTATAGTCCTTTTTATGATTCTTTTGTTCCTAATTCCCTCTTTGTCTCCATTACAAAACTAAACATCACTACTGATAAACTCATCATCTTTCTGGTGTTTGTTTATGTCTTATGATTCTCCTTTGCATGGGAGATACATGATCTTCTTTTGGGTATAAGAGATTTTGAATATGAAACCTGTAGTTTTTGTGCTGAACATATTTCACCTGTTGTATTGCCTGCTCTAGTATCATTAGTTCTATATTGTCACATATAATTCTGTATTAATTACATTTACTGTGGAAAAAATAAAAAAGACTATGTAGATGGCAATATTTGGATCCTTCATTGAAAAGTAACCACCCAGTGAAGTACAGTGTTGTATGTAATTGAACACTGGACTATGAAAACATAATGAAAAGTACACAGAACAACAGCACAAATAGGAATCTTTGAGCCCTTGGAGGATAACCAGATTCTTTGCCATTTGTGTGGATGTTCCCAAGACCCCTTTGACAATGCTTTATAATGGCACATCACAGCACTTATGAACTGATATATCAAGTAGATTTACTGAAACAAATGGCTCATGAATTGTGGATCATCAGATGAAATCCCACAGCACTCAAACTGTGTTTTACACTGCATTTTTAAATTGCAAGTTCATGCCTTTCATAACATCTTGTAACAGCTCAATTTTTTAAAAGTAAGATCTCCATGGATGAAAAAGGATCATTTTAAAATAAAAAGACCTCTCTATTTCAGTTTCTGTATGTTCGTCATAGTTCACATTGGAATTTTTCCTTTTTTTTTTTTTTTTTTTTTGTCCAGAATATAACAGTTTGGCCGTTGCATGTATGATTCTCAGGATTCAGTCAGATTAAAACCAAACAGATGACCACCAGTGGGTGTATTATAAATATATTTTTTAAATATATAGGTAGCTAATTTGATAAAAATAAACTGTACACAATTTCATATTCTATGATGGATCTTCATCTCCTGTAGAAAACTAGAACATTTAAGGATTTGTGAGGGGACAGAATGGTTTTCATCCTGGAATGGGGTGTAGGGGTTACAAAATTATTTTTACGGAATTACTTGAAAAACTCACAATCTTAAGTTCTTTATTTATCGGTTAGATGTCAGTCTTACTCTGCTCATGCAACCGAACTCTGACATGTATGAAACATATTAACAGAAATGAAAGGATATTTTCAGTCTTCAAACTGTCCATATCCTCTCAGCTCATGATGTGAACAGAAGTGTCAGTTAGTGCCAAACACAGGGGTATTTTTTTAATACATTCCAATTAGAAACAATTGATTTGTTTGACAGAGATCATCAATGCCAGTAGAAAGCACATTTGAGTTTCTGGAAAAGTTATTAGTGTATACCATACACTGGAAACTTCCTCAGAAGCTGTTATTGTAAACAGTGTCAAGGAAATACTGCATAAAAGACCTATCAGCAGATTCAGATGACTAAGAGCTACCTATTTAAAGAAATACAATGTAATGTTTGATTTCCTTTCAAAGAGAGAAGGAAAATAAGGAACAAATAGATTCTGAAGTAATTTTGATTATGTGTGGTAAAATACATATCCATGTCTGGAAGTAACTGGACAAAACTGACTTGCAGAATTTAGAACCAGTCTTAAGGTCTAGCCCTGTTCTGATGTGAATTGAAAGATAACTTTGAGACTTTAAATATAGGAGCTGAAATTTTACAGTAATTACTATACCAAATATCATGTCTACTCCCAAAAATCATATTCTTAATCTTTTTGTGAATATTTTTTATAATATTTTTTCTCCTTTTATTACAAAGTAAATGATTTGTCATTGCATTGTATATTTTTATTCAGTGCATGAAAGTTGCTCACATATTCCTTCATCCATTTAACACAGTCAATGGCGACATATGGTACACTGAGAATATGAATTATATATGCTCTGCTAAAACAGAATGAAATTGGATTTTATGTAGGGTTTTTGGTTTTTTTTTTTGTTTTTTTGTTTGGTTTTTTTAAGGGGAACCTGGAGGCTAGAATAGTTTGCAATAATTGACTTTCAAGGTAAGAAGATAGCTGATCTTACCTCTAGATCATGTACTTCTCCATTTTGAAATAACATGCTTTAACAGGATTTTAGATGTTTGGGAACTGAACTCGGTGCAAGTCCATTTATGGTTTATAGTCCAAATTGGCATTCCTGTATTTCTTTTTCAATGACACTTTCATATTGCTTTTGCAATTCTTGTCACTGCTTATGGAAGTTAAACATCTCATGGGTAAATAAAAGATCATTCCACCTAAAAGGCTAGAAACAAAGCAATATTACACTTAATAATGAGATTTCATAAATTAAAGTAAGCTGTTCTGGTAAGTAAATTGGATGACATTTTCTTATCTTCAAGGACAGAACACCAGTAACATTCACAACAAAGCACTGCAAAGCAATGGGACTTGGGTGCATAGACAGACCATGTATTATCCTGAAAACTAGAGAGGTTATTAAAATACAATCATGCCTTTGGTTAAGGTCTTTACGATGTGCCTTTAGTGTAAGAATGAACATATACCCTCCACTGTTGTACATCACACTTTCCTCTTTCACCCCACTCCCCTTCCAGTGTTCTTTTTCTTAAGATGTGTCCTCAGTATATTTGCGTTTAGCCATTTCTTCCTCTTTTAGGGAAAAATGTTAGTTATGAATGTTGAGGAAGCAGCCTTACTTAACCTCATTAACATCATTCACATGAAAATATACAGCTTTAAGAATTATAATGAATTAAGATTTAGCCATGCAAAACAGCAGCAGGGAATAGTACTTTGGTTTACAAACTGAAGTTTGCTGTGAAAATAGCAGGAAAATATTGGTACATTGTACAGAAGTTGGCATATTTTGGTGCATTATAATTTTGCAATTTATAAATAGTTTTGTTTGACTCTAGCAAGAAAAGATGCCTGCATAAGACTGCCATATTAAACATCAAAACATTTCTTAGAGCAGAAAATGGTTTGCTTCTTTTTCTGTTCCTGTAATTGTTACATTAGTGTTCTTCATTTCTGCACCTATTTCCGTATCAGATGTGCGATTTCTTGCTGTCAAGCATTCTTCTTAAACTAAGATAACTGCAAGTTCAGTGTTCTGGGAATACTATAGTCTTGAATTCGATTAATATATGGTTCCTTACAAGACACTGCATGCAGCTGCTTACAGATCTTTACTTGAAGTCCTCAATCTGGAGGAATTGCACATTTTTGCAACCTGAGATTAGTAAAAGGATGAGAAAGTTTGTCAATAGTTTTTGGGGAGTTTGTTTTTTTTTTCTTTTTTAACAGTAAATCTATTAATTCATTACTAGAATGACAGTTCTGCTCTGATTCAATACTTGTGTTCTGGAAAAGGGAAGAGGGTTGATCTGCGCATTCACTTGGTTATATAGGTACATGGAATTCTGGCTGGTCTTCCACCACCACCTGCTCAAGTGCTTCTGTATGTCTGTGTCTGCAGGAACCTTCCCCCCCTGCCCCCCACCCCTCACCCTTCATTAATTACCCTGTTATTCCAAGAAAGTTGACATTTATATACTGTTCCACCTCTTCTACTACTATGTACTGATACGACATCATATTAGACACTTACAGTACAGACATAATCATCTGAAATGTGGCTGTCAGGACACTCTTTGTAGTCAAAAGATAAAAATAGGAAATTTCTGTCATATCTCACCCTCATTCTTATTTAGAAACCTAAAAATAGATCACATGAATCACAACTTAGGAAAGCTAATTTTTCTCCAGTGAGTGACTATAAACGGAGACAAGGATGAGTAATTCGAATGCAGCCATCTACTTTACAGATATTCAAATTAAGTGGCTAATATACTGTTTTCCTATTGAATTTTTTTTTTTCTTACTACTGATCTTCTACTCCATTTGCTCATACATGTATGAAGCATTTTAGAGACAATCATTTAAAACCTCTGCCTCTTCCTCTTTTTTTTGCCCTTCTTTCTCCAACTGTTCAAACAGGACAGGAATAATGGAACCAACTCTTTCATAGATACCATCTTCTCTTTTCTGAAGCCTTCAGGATTAAGTAGGAATTATTTGTTTCAGTCACTGAGATTATATCAAGAAGACTTAGAAGACATTTTACATGAAGTCAGGACAATTTTGAACACACATACTTCACTTGCAGGTGAAGAAGAAGCAGAAGAAAAGATGTGAGAAATTTTACTTGTTATTTAATCTTCTATTTAATTTGCTAGGGTTCAAAGGCAATCATCAGGTAAAAGGAAATAGCAGGAATAAAATTCTCATCCAAATTTGCCTTCTTAAAGTCTTTGATGGTTACAGTAGATGAGATGAATGTTTTTTGGAAGTGTGGTGCAATTGTTGTATTTTATGATCCCAAATTTATTACCACTCTAGCTATGAACAAAGTATAGTGCCATAGGTAAAATGACATAATTTAGGTCAATATTTTTTCATCCCTGTTTATCACAACAGTCTATCCATGTGGCATGTGTATTGCACATGAATTGAGAATATATGTTTAGTATATTTTGTGTGTATTGGATTGAATTGATTTGCAAAGGAAGGAGAAATTGAGGGAATGAGATGGAAAAGTTGGAGAAGAAACTGAAGTGAAGGGAGAGAAAAGGAACAAGAAAAGACAAAGAGGAAAAGAAAGTGGGGAAAAAGGAAAGAAAAAAACGAAGGAAGAAGGGATTCTGCAGTGCAGGGGGGTAGAAACACACGCGGACACACACACACAAAAGAAAAAGAGAAGAAAACTAGTAGTCATCAGTAAAACAAGAAGGGAGAGGAGAAAAGCCATGAGCAAAGAATGAAGCAAACTGAGGAAGAAAAGATTGCTGAGATCACAATCCCACCAACCTGTGAATTTTGAATGGGTACCAGCCAGCTGCTGGGAAAGGGCCAATGCATTGCTTGGCTAAATGAAAAGCAGTTGGCATCCTGGTATTTCACATGTGATGAGCATCCAATATGTGGCACTTGATCTCATTCCAGGAACATGCTAGGGTTTGAAAATTCCAGCAGCCAATCAGGATACCCAGTGACTACTTCCTTTTATCATTTTAATGGCATGTCCTGCACCAAAGAATACGTAATACAGCTGCACATGAATTTAGATGGAATAAAATTCAGACTTCTTAAAACAACTGCTCACAATCAGTCCATAAAACATAAATTCTACTTTAGGCAGAAACCTTTCTCTTAGATCAAAGAGTTATACTCATTCCATGTTTTTTAGTCTTTCAGAAAAAAGTCAGGTCAGTGAGGAACCATATTTATCTAATTACATATTTATCTGATAGCCTTAAGGCAGATGTGGTAGAGATGGCGCCAGAAGTGCACCCACTTGTATTTGGCAAGCTCTGACTTTATGATATTGTAGCACTTATTCATCCTATTATTCTAACATTGAGAGCAGTGTCTAATCAATAAGAAAGGTATGGTTTTATCTAATCATCATTCCTTTACTTATGAGTATGTTTCTTTTCAGGGAGTAAAACTTGTGCCTTTGCAATGCATGATCAGAAATCATGCAGTTCTATGTCTTTTAGTACTAATATTTGACCTGAGCCAAGTTTAAAGTGATGCTGTAAAAATATCTTTTTTCTAGATCTATTTGCAGTCTAACTACTGATCTGTAAAATCTAGAATTTGAGAAAATGCTGTGTCAAGGAGTAAAAGGAGGTCAGCAAAAGCAGTATGGGGTCTGTTTTAATTTCCCTTTGCTACAAGTCCTTCTCAATACTGATACAAATTTCAATACTTCAAATCTCTTGCACATTAATTGTGCTAAAAGGACATATGAACTGACTATAAACAGCTGCAGAGAATTCAAAAGCAGAAAGATGACCTGTGACTAGTTACAGCTTTGGCATAGGGATCTAATTTGATATTATACTCTTTTACTTCTTATTTTTGAATTTACACAAGGATCTATAAGCACTTACTTCTATTTCTGTGTTCAAGAAATATTGCAGAGACACATACAAATATTTATCAGAAGAATCATTCACACAAAGAAGTCTCTTACATCGGCAATTGGTGGACTCTTCTCAAAATACTATTTTTGTTTCAGACTATATCTGAAATGAGTATAGCTATTGAATATTAGGAGTAATCCAAGTGGGAGACCATCTAGCTAGTCCTGCACTGGCCCATTCATGAGTCTTCACTATGGACTCTCTTTCAAACACCTACTTTGGGTTAAGAACTACATTGTAAAATTGATTAACTATTAAAGTGAGAAAAGATTTTGCAGGTTGCAACACAGTATTTCATAATTTTTAAATGAGGTCACAGAGGACCAGGTCTAACTTTGCTGCTGCTGAATCGCTGACAATTTTTATTAAGTTAATTCTAACAAGGCCAGCCTTCTCTTTTTTCTTGTAGCACAAGGATTCAGGAATGTTTTCATGTAGGATTTTCATTCAGGTCTCTGTATACAAGCACTTTGTATCTGGCAAAGAAAGATTTGTCTTCACCTACTCAAACATTCTGAAATGATGTAGTCACTGGAAATTTATCTTTATGATCCTCTACTTTTTATCAAAAGTCTCGACTGCACCCCCAGAAGTGATATTAGACCTAATTCTTTTTTGGTGCATGCAGTATCTTACTGTGAGCTTTTGGCACACTGAATAAAACTCCATAGAACAATAATTTTATTCACCTAAAATATAAGATGAATATTATTTTCGTAAGGAAAGAGAACCTGTTAGAGTAAGTTTTCATCTATTGTACAATATGATGCAATAAATTGCATTCTCAGTTTTAAAATTTGTAAGGAAAACTCCAAGGAAAACTCGTAAGGAAAAACCAAGGAAAATAGAAAACTAGATAGATAAGCCATCTTCTATATCTTTAAGGGTGTTTTTAAAATATTTTATTTAGTAAGAAATGGCACATTGCAACTGGGCCTTTTAAAAGTACAAAATAAGGCAGTGTAAGGAAGTTGATGACCATATTCAAATGAACATTGGTAAGAGTTTCTGTGAGATCATTAATTCTTCACAGAAGGAAGCAACTGTATTTCATACCACAAGATTTGCTTTAAAAAGCTCAGTGCTTTTGTTCCCCCAGTGGCTTTGATAAAGGTACTACACTATGGTGATTGCAAGCATGTGACCACAACACAAGTCTTGTATGACTCCCAGGGGCAGTTCAGCATGAGTAAGCAATTCCTAGCACCATCCAAAGCTACATTCCAGTAAGAGATTATGGCTTTTGTACAGCCTCATGATTCCTGCCACTTCCCCCCCCAACAAAAACATCATTGTTATTATTTCCTCTACATCAAGAGACTTAATGACTATCACACCTAACATTTTAACATTTCTTAGGAATTAGAAATTCTTTTCCAGCCCATTTTCTATTTTGGTCTTGGGTGATGACGAACATGTGCTGAACTTTATAATGGGTCCTAGATAAACAAACCAAGGGTTTCATTAAATCCAGAATGTCACTATACATTTGGAAACAAAGCAAAGTGTTTCCAAGAAACATGTGCTTTTACCCATCACAAATAACCAAACTGAGTACTTTACAGGGAAACCCATAGGAAGACAGGAATTTGTTCCCAGTGAATACACAAGATTTTCCAAATTGTGGTTCAAGCCTAAACACAGAGCAATTAAAGTCCCTCGGCAATAATTATTTTTTTAAAGAACTTTCCTGAGAATAGATTTGAGGAGAGGAGAGGAGAGGAGAGGAGAGGAGAGGAGAGGAGAGGACA
>JANVCC010000010.1:19771816-19898749 GCA_025345505.1 Todiramphus chloris collaris
AGGAGAGGAGAGGAAAAAAAAAATCCAGACAGTTTTAGTATTTGCTGACATCTCGGTTCTGGTCAGCCTTTGGTCTGCTTCAGTAACTCTACTGTATAAACATGAGCTTGCTGAAGGAATAGCAGACTATTTCCTAAATCGGAAGAAGTATAGCTTTGTAAGCGTGGAATTCTGCTAGGGAAGAGTGTCACAGTACTGCTGCTGCACTCCTTCCAGACTGTGCTATTTATCTACATTGGGCTGTTTCATTCCATGTAAATATATATAACTTGTCTTTACACTGTATTCTGTAAATGTAGCAAGAGAATATGAAAGCTGCCCTAGCCATGTTTAGAGTACCATACATTTGTGGACATGAAGTTTCATTTACATAATATTTAGTGTCAGTTCTCATTAAAACCATTTTATGCTGCTGATGCAAGGCCTGAAGCAGCATAATGCTCATCAATAACCCAGATGCAGTCAAAGAATCTTCCTCTGTATCTTCCTTTTTGTAGACCACAAAATGCTGAACAACTGATGTAGCCATTTCCAGCGCATCTCCATCACTCAACATTCTCTTACCCTTCAGAAAGGAAAAGTTTGCAGATTAATTTCCATGTGTGCCTACTTGTATAAGGCTTCCTAATACCCACAAATTTCAAACTGTAGCCTAACTGTAACACTGTTGTTTACCTTGCCTTCAAGATATACTTCAAATGAGCCAACTTGCAGTGACAGTTGAGTTTTGAAAGGCATAACACTGTCCCAAAATCTATTTCAAATCTTCCTTCCTCTGGAACCTGAATGGGAAGCTGACCTGAAGCTTAGTTCATGTTATACAAACTACAAAACATGTGGAAACACATGTGGAAATATAAGACATTTTCTTTTCTATCTCATAAATGTAGATTATAATACAGAGGATTTTTTTTTTTTTTTTTTTTTTTCCTTTATGTCCTGGCAACATTTTATACCTATTTTCTTCTGAGTTCTTGGCATTTTTTTTTTTTGTGTAGTTTTTTTCTGTTGTTTTGACTTAATAGACACATACTTTTTCTTGCTACTAATCTTTTACAATGTGGTATTAACATTCCAAATAGAAATAGGGATCACTATGTCTGGGTTTGTATATAAGCTGACAAAGAAATTGTCATTTCTCCTCTTCTGTTTATTGCAGAGAGTAGCTTAGCACAAACCTATGGAATGCCTGACACATTGTGATCCCAGGCTATGCCTGGAGTCCCATATGTTATTAAATAATGGTAGTAGGTTAAGTGCTTGGCAGGGATAAAGAGGTGAAGGTGCAGCTAGAGCTAGGTTACAGACATGTATAGCCAGTTACAATCATGACAGATGTCTTTGGGAAGCTATTGAAGAGCTCTAAATGTGGAGCCAGACACATAAGTTTAATCCAATAACAGATTTTAGGGGTGTATTGGAGACATATTGGAGAGCTGCCAAGAAGTGCCTGATGGTTATGTTAGACATTTCCAGGCTTAGAAGCAGCTCAATTTCCTTTCTAAATGAATTGCATTTAGCTTCTTGCTGTAGTCATAGAAGGGAGGTGGGACAGCAAGGGAGGCTGATGAGTCTTATTTTGAGTTCTAATCCCAATACTGATGTCCCTGTGCCTTTTTTCAGTACAAGAATTATTTATAAAACACTTATTAATCACACGGGGTGAACTGACTAATTAAACTGACATTAGGTTTCTCTAATTAGACAGTATTTGGGAAACATTTCAAATATGAAGACAACTGCATTGATGCTGGATCTATTAATCATTTGATCCTGTGAGCTTAACAAAAAATGACCATAATACACATCCCTGATTATCTGCATGTAAGCACCCATGTAGTCACATTTACTTTAATAAAACTTGGTGAGGGTCCTCTAGTCAGGTATTTACATGGACCTGCTAGCTTTGAAATGCTTTCTTTACCTCTACTAGTCACTTGATCTCCTCTCACTCATTCCTCTTCTTTCACTTGCACATATGAGATAAAAAACAGAAGATGAGTCTTGAATAGTTTAAACCAGCTTGTGATTTGGCAAGAGAAGACTAGACATTAAAAAGAAGCTGTTGACATCAAAAGAAAAACAACAGTCTAAACCTTGGCCCTTCAGGACAAAATGATTGTTGAGTGTGACAGACTCATTGTGCTTTAAATACTATCTCCATATTCCTTATGTAGACAAAATTGCTACTCAAAGCAATGGAAATTTCCTTACAGGGAAAATATTCCTACGAATATATTTTGGAACCATTGATAGTTAGTGACTGATGCATTTTTAGGAACAATTTCTCTGTATTCTAGAAATAGTGCAGGTACATTTTTATTCATCCATATGTGAGGGTGGTTGATCAAAAAAATGTGCCTCAGATGAAACCTCATTTTCTTCAAACATATTGACATTGTGATAGCGTAATGTTAGTACTGAGATATATGTGAGTATTTTTATATGGTTAGAGAAACCAAGGTTTAGCTTTAAATTTGTCAAAACTAAATGCAGTATCATTGCTGCTATATGAAGTATTACTCATGATTAACAATAGAAGTGCATGGAAAAAATTCTCACCTTCTTTAACTTTTTTCAGTAGGTTGTTGCTTAATCTAACTCCTGTAGACCTTTTCAGCATTATTCTTGAATTAGTCAATATAGATAGAGAATTACAAATTGTAGAGATATAGAAGAGCAGGCTGATTAGCACTTCTCTCCCTGCTTAAGATATCTTCTTTTCACACTGCTTATGGACAGAATGACAACCATTATTTGGAAAAGGAGTCATACTGAAAGACAAGTAGATAATTACCTGTAGAAAAAATTAGTTGCCTAATCTGGTAGCCAAATGGAGAAAAGGCTGCTGCAGCACCACATTCATAGGTGCAACCAGTAGTGAGGCTGAGCCTGAATTCCCAGTAGGCATGTATGCTCACACATATACCTACATCAAACATGTATATATTTATATACACATAAAACAGCTGATCACCCAGCTCACAACACGGACAGAAAACACACCCAAATAGTATCAACATCTTTATCCTGTTCCCATCTCTTGGCTAATGAGGATGAATGTCTAGTGGTAGAACAGGTATAGCTATATAGACATAGACATTGCATGGATCCCTCTGGGCTGAGACACTTAGACAGGGCGGCAGCTGCCACTGGATCCCAAGTCTTCCTGTCACTAGCACTGGGTCACTAGCACCAAGGCCACAGCCCTACTCCAGTTGCTGATACTCAGAGCCCCTTTCACACAACACAGAAACAAACACACACAGAATCAAAGAATAGCAGGGGTTGGAAAGGTCCTCTGGAGATCATCCAATCCAAACACTCTGACAAAATAGGTTCACCTAGGGCAGGTTGCATAGAAACAAATCCAGGTGGGTTTTGAAAGGCTCCAGAGAAGGAGACTCTACAACCCTTCTGGGCAGCCTGTTCCAATGCTCCATCACCCTCAAAGTAACAAAGCCATTCCTTCTGTTTAGGTGGAACTTCTGTGTTCCAGTGTCTGACCATTGTCCCTTGTCCTGTTGCTGAGCACGACTGAAAACAGATTGGCCCCGTCCTCTTGAAACTTGCCCTTCGGGTATTTGTAAACAATGATAAGGTCCCCTCTCAGTCTTGTCTTCTCCAGGCTAAACAGCCCCAGGGCTCTCAGTCTTTCCTCATAAGACTGATGCTTCAGTCCTCTAATCATTTTTGTAGTCCTGTGTTGGACTCTCTCTTTCCCTGTCTCTCTTGAACTGGGGAGCCCAGAACTGGGCATATTATTCCAGATGTGGCCTCACTAGGGCAGAGAAGAGAGGGAAGAACACCTCCCTTGACCTACTGGTCACAGTATTCTTAATGCACCTCAGGATACCATTGGTCTTTTTGGCTACAAGAGCACACTGCTGGCTCATGGTAATTTGTCCACCAGGACTCCCAGGTCCTTCTCTGTGGAGCTGCTTTCATGCAGGTCAACCTCTAACCTGTACCCATGCATGGGGTTATTCCTCCCCTGTGCAGGACTCTACACTTGCCATTATTGAACTTCATTGGGCTACCCCTGCCCAGCTCTCCAGTCTGTTGAAATCTTTCTGGATGGCAGCACAGCCTTCCAGTGTGTCAGCCACTCCTCCCAATTTCGTGTCATCAGCAAACTTGCTGAGGCTACACTCCATCCCTTCATCTAGGTCATTGATGACTATAGTGAACAAGACTGGACCCAGAACTGACCCCTGGGGAATGAGGTTAGCTACAGGCCTTCAACTGTACTCTCTGCCCATGACCACAACCCTCTGAGTTCTGTTGCTCAGCCACTCTCAATCCATCTCACTGTTCACTCATCTAACCCAAAATTACTGAGCTTACCCACGAGGATGTTATGGGAGACAGTGTCAAAAGCCTTGCTGAAGTCGAAGTAGACAACATCTACTCTCCTCATGTACCCAGCTAGTCATACCATCATAAATGGCTATCAGATTAGATAAGCATTGATTTCCCTTCGGTAAATCCATGCTGACTACTCCTGATAACCCTCTTTTCTTCCATGTGGTTAGAGATCTCCAGAATGAACTGTTCCATCGCCTTTCCAGGGATGGAGGTAAGGCTGACTACTCTGTAATTTCCTGGACCTTCTTTTATTCCCTTTTTGAAGATTGGAGTGACATTGGCTTTACTCTAGTCTTAATATACCTCTCCCAGTCTCCATGATCTTTCCAAACTGATGGAGAGTGGCCAACTCCAACATCAGCCAACTCCCTCATTACTCATGGGTGCATCCCATTGGGGCCAATGAATTTGTGGGTGTCCAGTTTGCCTAAATGATCTTTGACCCAATCCTCATCAACCTGGGGAGAGTCTTTCTTCCTCCATGCAGTGGTTTAAGTGATCACAGACTGACTGGGGATGGACAGGTGATAGCCCTGGGACCCTGAGGAGTCAGAAGGCAGCTGTTATTTTACCTCCTCCCCTTCCATTCCACATTCATGTAAGGAGCAGTCAGGAAGCTCAGGGAGGGCTCTTCCTCCTTCCCAGTCTTTGGGACGCCATCTCAGCTCGGCTGGGCCTGACTCTACGAGCTACATACAACCCATCACCATCCCAGAGTGTATTTTGTATGTAGTTCTGTGTCCTTCTGCCCTTAATACTCCTTTCTTTTGTTCTTCTCCTGTTACTCATTGAATTTGTTATAGTCTTAACTTACAATGTTGGGTGAGGCATTTTCCTTTTTCTTTATTCCCCTTTTTATCTTCCCATGGGAGGGAGGAGAGAGGGGCTAATCCTGCTCTGCATTCCATGTGGGCTTGTCCTGAGCCCAGGGACTGTGATTCCTGAGGGCTGGTCTTAGCAGACACTGAAGCAAAGACAACATTCAGGCCTTCTCTGTATCCTTCACCACCAGTTCACACAAGATTAGTCTCTCCAGTAACTTTCTTGGGTGGATACCCTGTCTATCCAGTCCCTGGCTTTTGGATTCTTCTGCTACCTCATGCACAGAGAAGCATATGCAAATGAGTCTCTCCATAGATGATTCACAATTCTGGCCTTACCAGTAGCCAACCTCCAGACCTCAAGGTCTCTCCAGGAGTTGTCCTGAACCTCCCAGTCCCTCCAGTCACCAATCAGAACCTCTGATCTCTCCAAGATCCAACTCAGACTTACGGCCACTCCAAAACTTGATTCCTAAGTCTCTCACATCTCTTGCCAGCTAGACCAGATTGATGTTTGCTAGCAATTGCATGTAACATGCATATCCACACAGCACACGCGTACTGTGTAATGGTACCACAGACACATGTGCCTCTAGACTTGCAGTCTCACAAAGTGTTTGATTCCTGGACCACCATGCACACACATGAACAACGAATAGGGACTCCAGAAATAATTAAAAATGGATTTTAAAGAGAAGACAGGACAGACTGTGTCTATAAGGTAGTGGACATGCCCATGCAAACATAGTAACCAGCCTTGCTGTTAATGTACAACTGCCTTCTTTAATTCCTGAACCTGTTTTCTCATTCTTGTTTCTCCCCAAACTTCCTTGATTCCTCCCTTTGCCCACCTTTGGCTTATTTCCCCAAATATGCCATGTCTTATGCAAAATGCTCTTTCACTGCATCCCATAATGAAGCTCATACCCCTGTGTGCAGCAGCCCCCACCCCCCTCTGCAGTCTGTAAGATTTTCCCCAGGGAAAATCCCTGTGACTTGAATTGGCGAGTGTCATCCCTGGGCCGTCAGACTGATTGCCCTCTCAGGGTAGACCTGAGAGGAGCGAGGTCAGGAGTTCCTGTTAAGGTTCTTGGGGTTACCCCACCTGTCATTGTTCCTCTGGGCATCTTTGTGTTCATGGAGATGAGCCCTTAATCAAACAATCTAGCAGAAAGATTTCTAGTAGGGATAGAGATGATTCCCTACATTCATGAGAGGAAGAAGAAGGAAGATGGATCAGCTTTTGCAACCTTATTTATTAAGTAATTTGTCTAGTTCCTAGTTCAAACTAATGTAGCTGTTTCAGCTTTCTAGTAATCACCTTTTAGAGCCTGGAGATGTGAGGAAGGGGTAAGTCAGACATCTCATGGTGAAGATTTAAACACTGAAATAAATGCTTGAAGAAAACGAAAAATGCCATTGTAAGTTTTTTAAAGAGTGAACCAAAAAAGTACCTCTGAAAAATGTCAGAGAGTAATGTGATCCTGTCTTGGCAGAAGTGAATGGGCTAGGTAACTTCTTGTGATGCCTTCCAGACTCCTTTATGTTTTGAATTCTGTTAATTCAATCATATATTCAAAGAATTTTATTTAGAGTAGAGTTTAATTTTCATTTTAATGTCATTTAAAATTTCCTTGTAAGATTCACAAGAATTGTAGTATAACATTTATGAGTATTTTGACTTAAACATAGTATTTTTCCTGAGGTGCCAACTAAAAATTCTAAAGAGAATTTAAGTTAAGTTCAAAAAACACATTTCAAATCAAATTAAAAAAAGATTATCTCACTCAGTATGTTGACATGATATATGCAATAAAGTCAAGAAAGAAGCTAATGGTGTTGTTTGATCTGTCAATACCACATTCTTCTATTAACCACAATTATTTCAACCAAAACTTGGTCTCTTTCTGTTATCAAGTTTTCCAGGAAACATTTATCACAAAAAAAAAAAAAAAGGAATTGTATCAATATTGTCAATCTTCCTTAATGGCATTGTTTACACTAAATCAATTATCCATTTTTTAAAATACTACAGTTATTGATGTTATTACACAGCTTCATTTATAAAGAGTAGAAACAATGCTTTGATGATTAGGACGCAGTTTGGGAAGCCAAGACACTTTATACTGTTCTCTGCCATAAACATCTTATGTAGTGCTTGCCAGATCAATAGTCATCTTTCTTGCCTGTGTCTTGTTTTCTCCTTCTTTTTGGAAAGTGGAAACATTAATCTTATATAACAACATGCATTGAGGACAACAGTCACCAGCAAATTAAAACTACAACATCAATATTATGATAATATGTTCATTACTATTTGTCTCATTGCCTAACAGTGACATAAATGGTGTACATACACACAGTGAAGGAATGTCTCCACCCTGGAGAATTTATCTCATTAGATAGGAGAATGAGTCAGATGGGAAACAGAAGCACAGACTTGCTTAGCAAGTCAGTGGCACAAAGAAGACTGTTTTTTTAAAATGATGGGCTGCACCTTGGGAAGTTTAAATCATCTAATTAAGGATACTGAAGTGCCTTATGAAAGCAGAAAGAGAAAATCTGACAATCTAAGCATACAGATAATACTGTTAGGTAAAAACGCCTTAAAAAAATATTTAAGGTATGTATTGTCTTTCACTTTACTATTTTTTAATGGTACCAGTGTTATTTGATTAATTATATTGGCTGCTGCATTACTATTTCATTAGAGTGCTATTAAATTTTTGAAAGAATACTGTAAGTTTTGTCAATAAAAATTCACATTTTATGTCAGTATATTAAATTCTGGGTGTAAGACAGATGTATCCCATCCTCTGCTTTTAACCATTTGCATATAGGAAATTATTTTTTCCAGATCTTGTACATAAAGGAAATGTCTGAGCATAGTTTGCTAATCCACAATAAATGAATCATATGTACTTAATTTTGTAGAACATTGAATCCACTTACAGCTAGATTTGTTGAAGTTTAAAAAAGACACTTTGTCATTTTGTTTGACTTTTAATGATAGCTTTTCCCATCAAATTCATGACATCATCATAATACTCCTATGCATCTCTCTTTTGGCTTGTTGTCCCTTCCTCTGCAACTTAAAAAGCTCACTTCTTTTAATTCCTTTATTTTCCTTCCTTTCTCTTTCTGAGCTTCCTTTTCCCCCTTGATATTTTTCAAGATCTTGTGCATCACAGTCTTCTCCCTCTTCCTAATGCTTATCAAAATGCATCTTCCAACAAGTGTTTAAGAAACTGTTAATTCCTTATATCTTACACTCATATCTAGACATGATCATCTTCTGCGTAATTAGATTTCAATGCCCTCTCTTGAGTTTTCTAAATTCATATCTCCCTTCAAAGGACCAGTGGTAAGCTGTATGTTATTTTGCTTTGTTTTATCCTTCCTAACTGTGATGTGACAAACGTAGCAGGTTATTGTGGTTTAAGGGTGAACAGACTGAGCTGGGGGAACAGGTGGTAGCACTGGGACCCTGAGAAGTCAGAGAACAGCTGTTATTCCCTTCCCTCCCCTTCCCTTCCCTGCCACAGTCCATATAAGAAGGAGATGGGAAGTTCAGGGGGGCTTTTATTTTCTGGGCTCTGGGAGCTGCAACACCAGCTCAGTTCAGCTCAGCCTGGCTCCACAAGCACTGTGCAATCCATCACCATCCCAGAGAAGGTTTTGCATGTAGTTCTGTATCCTTCTGCCCTTAATACTCCTTTCTTCTGTTCTTCTCCTGTTATTCACTAAATTTGCTATAGTCTTAACTTCCAGTCTTGGGTGAGGCTTTTTTTTTAACTTATTCCCCTTTTTATCCTCCCCTGGGAGGAAGGGAGAGGGTGCTAATAGAGAGAAATCCTGCTCTGTGTTCCATGTGGGCTCGCCCTGACCCTTAAATACAGGTGAAAATATGGACATGATTAGCAAGTTTTTCCATTGATTTAATTTACCTACACTGTCAAAAAAAAAATAGTCCTAAAATTCAAAAAAAAACCCACTCTGATATTCTTATCTCTGACTACATGAATAAAATGCACACACACACACAATTAATTATGGTCTGAGTTTGAATTTAGATGCTGTCATGCAAAGCAGAACTACTATCACTGGAGAGATTCTTAGGCATCTGTAACAATTTCTTGTATGTAAGAGGACGACACATACTATTTGGCTAACTGTTTGCATCAGATTTGCTTCAGGTTGGAGCACCATCCCAGGCCTTTTAGATACTGTGATGGGTTAGGTTTGTCTAACAGCCACATTCCCACTCCACTGCTCATTCACTCCCCCTCCTCAGAGGGGCAGGGGGAGAACATATGATGTCAATGTTTATGGGTCAAGGTAAAGACAGGGACAGCACTTAGAAATTACCACCACAAGCAAAACAGGTTGACTTAGGGAAAGTTACATTCATTTATTTTAATAGATAGATTTGAGTAGTAAGAAACAAAGACAAACTCTAAAACAACACCTTCCTCCCCCATCTTCCAAGTGAGCTTCATTCTGTCATTCCTGACTCCTCTATACAGCCCGAGCAGTTCAGTGGGTTGGGAAATGGGGTTGTGGTCAGTTCATAAAATTTAGACTCTGCTGTTCCTTCCTTCTCTCTCTTTCCCTTGCTCTAGTATGGGCCCTTCCATGGGCTGCAGTTCCTCAAGATAACCCTGCTCTAGTGTGGGCTCTCTGTAGGTTTCAGTTCTTTAAGGAAATATCCACCTGCTCCACCATGGTGTCCTCCAAGGGTTGCAGGACAACCTCTGCTCTGGCATCTGGAGTACCTCAACCGTCTCCTTTTTCTCTCACCTTGGTATCTGCAGGGACATTTCTCACATGTTTTTTCCTCTTCCTCTGCCTTTGTGGCATTTCTTTTGCCCTTTCTTAGATACATATTCACCACTATCTTGGCTGCTGGGTTTGGCTGTGCCCTGCAGCTAGTCTATTTGAGACAGCTAGAACCAGCCTTGTCCAGCACGGGGCAGCCTCAGCCTCTCCTCACAGAGGTCACCCTGCAGCATCCCTCAGTCAGTGCCTGGACACTGATACCCATCACAGATGTTCCAGACTCACTGTGCTGGCTTAGAAATTAATCATTCCCATTTCACTATCACCAAATTTTAAATTTGAATATAATTTTCAGAAATTCAATGATATTTACATTTGCATAAGAAATGTGTAAAACTTATGTGTCTTCCAATAATTTTCCAGTTTCTCAAAATTCTTCATGAATCTCTTGAGAACTTCTACCCAGGCATTTATTTATAGTCCTCAGGAAAAAATGTATTTACAGTCTTGCTTTGTTTTTTGGGGGTTTTTTTGGCTTTGTTTTGGGGGGTTTTGTTCGATTTTTTGTTTTTTGGTTGGTTGTATTTTTGGGTTTTAAGGTTTTTTTAAACAGTATTTGCATTAAACCTCCATGATGAGGGTGGGTACCTGATCCACCTTTCCTTTCAGATAATTACAGGAGGCAGATAAACCCCTTCACTGAATCTCAGCAGAAATGCAGGCATTATGTAAACTGTTGGTAGAAACTGAACCATCTACCTCAGCAAGTCTTTGGGGAACTACCCAGCTCTATACCACAGGAGCCAAATGTAACCCACAGTTAAGTTTGACTAATTATATAAAGAGAATTCCAGTAGTTGTAATGCATGAGACCTCAAGCCACCTCCCAGTATTATTTTTATCTTTTCAACCTGTGTATCACTATATGTACTGTAAGAAAATCTTCATCTATGTGTTCTTTAAAAGACTGTTAGACTACTGAAGTTGAATAGTAAAGATTAGGGTCACAGTTGTCAAAATAATGCAGAAAATAGTGGTTTAAATCCCAACACTAGGAAACTCTGTGTCACCCAGCACAAACTGCACAAAAGGCAAGAAGATGTAGAATTTTCTTGTTATTTTCTTTTAAAATGAAGTCTTCATACAATCAAAGTTGCATGAATGCCTTATGTCCCCAGGTTCTTTCCATTTTTAAATTTTTCCCAACAAATATGTCTTTGAATGTGTATCTGCAGAAACTTTGCCATGTCATATTATTGAAAAAAAAATGTAAATCCTTCAGTATATGAGAATATTTCTACCACTGACAGTTCATCATTGACTTAACAGGGTTTTTCTTGTACCAGAGATTTTGGTCATCAGTATATAAATGTGATTTTTAAAGAAATGGAAGGAAAAAAGGAGTATATGGGAATGATCTGAAAACAGTGGGATGTTTAAAAAAGTATAAATGCAAAATTACAAAGGTTTTTTTCTGCCACGGGGTCCAAAAGCTTCCATTTGTTTGGATTTAGAACAGTTTAGAATATAACAAAAAAAAAAAAATCAATACAGTGAATGAAAAAAAATCATCACGACATTCGTTTTGTCTCTACTCCTTCTGACCAGTGTCATATAATTCTGACAATGCCTGAAGTTTAAAAACAGCAAGCTTTTCATTGCAAAGCTTAAATGCTGTGTTTAGGTTTCTATCAAATGATGCCTTCAGGTACCAGTGTCACTTCATTTATTATTTGTTGCAGTTTACCATGTCCAACAAATGGATTTGCTTTATCTACAGCTCCACCGCCTGTAGCTGTTCATTATGAGAGGAAACCAGGGGCCCTAACAGCTTGAGAGATACTCCTATTTGGGCTACCATAGCAACGAGTATGTGTATTAAAGTATAGGTCACATGGCTTAGTTTCCTAAGGCTAATTAATTTCACTAATTATGGCCTCATACCAGCTGCAGAATGTGCTGGTGACCTAGTGAAATCAGCTGTGGACAATTCTTTTCCATACTATGGTGGTATAACCTCACCACGTGGAAATATTAATGTCATTATGAGAATTGCATATACTATGTATAGAAAACAAATAATGCTTCATGATTAGAGACTGGACCATAGGGCCTTGAAGATGTTTAATGTAGATGTTTAAATCTTCTTTATTGCTTTCTCTATCATCTGTCAGTATTAAATAGGCTATAAAGAGCTGAGTAGTTAAGATTAAAAGATTGTCATTGAAAGGTTGTTTAATTCACCAGCTTCACAAAGGATTTATGAAGCACCTATCACTTACAGCAATACAGATATATATAAAAATATATATTTATATATATAAAATATAGTATTATCTACCAAGCAACTACAAACTAACTAGATTCAGCTTTTAAAAAAATTTTTCTGCAGTACAAAAATAATACTTAACTGAAAATCAGACATTATTTTATGTCACAAATATCATTGACTGCATTACCAATTGGAAGTCCCTAAGTCTCTCTGCTTTGCCTGTACAATTGAGTTAATTTTAGCCTTCACCACATATGCAGTTTGATCTGTGTTTTAATGGAAAAGCAGGTGTCTACCTAGGCTTTGGGGAGCAATTAACAATTCATTTTGTATAAAACCACAGTGTCTCACTGGCAAAACTAATTGAAGTAAATAAGACATTTTCAATCAGCTAAGAGAAGGCATTAAAACAGCCTTGCAAAATTGTCATGACAAATTACCAGCCAAAGCACAAAACCTTCTCAGACGGCCTTTACCATGGTGATTGATGAGAATGAAAAATTAATGATATCTTACTGGCCTGTCAAAAAAAAAAAAAAAAAAAAAAAAATTACTTGCCTGACTAAATAGAATTTTGTGAGGCAGCATTACATTATGGGAAATTAATAAAATACACAAATGTGTTTTATTTTTTATTATAATTATTAGCAGTGCTGTTTCCCTTACAGTATGAAAAAAAAGCCAAATTCTGCTTTCCTCACCTCAGGATGCAGGCTTTCTCTGTCTCTGTCTTCAGGGTAATATCACCAAGGAAGTAAAAGGTGATATTGGGGAAACTGCATAGAAGATGACAAAAGTTGTCCTGGGTGTTCATTAGCATGCCCCCCCCCCCCAGAATGTGGTCAGCACAGAGGGATGGTGTGGAAATTCAGTCCTGGATTTGAAGAGGAAATGGTCCCAGCTTCCCACACCCTGTACTGGTTTCCATTAATCTGACAAGAAAGTGTCACAAAGACGTTCTGGAGGTGGGACTAGGTAGAAGAGCTGTGGATAGCTAAAATAAAGATGAAGAATAGCCAGATGAGGAGTTTCATTAAATATTTCACTGTTCAGAGTGCTTTTTCTCTCCTTTTTTTTACTACTTGCAATAATGGACAAGTACTCTTTAAGCATCTTACCCTGTGTCAGTTCCTCCTATGCCAAAAGAAAAGTCTTTTAGTTCTGAATAGGTGCATGAAACAGCATGAGAATATGTAGAAAAAAACCCCCAGATTGTTCAACTGTAAAATGGATTATTAAGATTTCAATTTTTTAATTTCCTTTTGTAATGTTAATTTTATAATCAAGTGTCTTTTGTGTGCAAGAAGACATATAACTCATCTAACTTAATATTCCAATAAAACAAATTGTCCAGGAATGTTTGTTCAAGAAACACCTTTTTCTCCCTTTTATGATTGCCTATGATGTATACTTGTACCTGTTAAAAATACTGCTTTCTTACTGGCAGAGTGAGATGTATTTTAGGCTGAGATAAAAAGAGGATTGTATGTTTAACAACTATATAATGTGACTTGTCAACATGATTATCTATCTCCTAGTTTATAGGAAGAGGACACTGAGTTTATTGAAGCAGATAGCCTAGAGAGGCTAGCAGGCTGAAATGCTTCCCAACTGCAACAACCCCTCTGAAAAGAAGGGTAATTAGGGAGGCTGGCGATTAAGATAGTGCTCCAGTCTCTTTCTAAAAGGTCAGATGCTGTGTAGACTGTAGCTAATGGGACTAATTTTACTGCATCTTGTGAAGAATACTTGTCAAAATGTGGGTTTCAAAGAGCTAAAAAAAAAGGGCAGGAGATTTTCATTAACAGACTGAAAAGGAAATATAATCTAAACTTTTTTTCTCTCAGGAAAATAGACTTAATAAAAAAAGCTAAAAGACCCCAAGAAGAAATAATTGCCCATAAGGAGATAGAGTTATTTATATTTGATACTTTCTAGAACACACGTTATGAAACCACGTCATGTAACAAGTCAGTGCATCTCTGAACATGCAAAGGTTTGAAAATGAGACGCAGTGTGCAACAGTGACCCAAGGGACACACAGGGAAAATATGTTCAAGTAGAAAAATTGAAATGCTGTGGGATTCCTTCCTTTGGTGTAAATATTTTTTTTCTGCAGTGAAGGGGCATGCAACATGTGGTAGCAGAGGTGATTTTAAGAATCAAATGAATTATATCCTTCAAAGTAGAGGTGTGGGTACAACTGCTTTACTTTTTCATCAAAACTGAGAAATATTTGAAGTAACAGCAAATCATAATGTTTCAGAAATCAATTCACTAAGCACAGAAATAAAGAAAAAATACTGAGTAGCAGATTTACCATATTTACAGTGCTGACAAGCATGGTTAAATCAAAAGAATCATGTGGACAGATTTCAGTGTGATGACTACTGGATATTTGTAGAATAGATGCAGTGACTTCTGCTTGATATACATACAATATAGTCAAAAATTTTGAAGTAGAACACAAAGAATTATTTACTGTTTTTTTTTTAAAAATTGAAAATATCTCTAGAAATAATTGTAATGATTTTCTACCTGCATGTGTGTCACCTGATATTCATGTTGGTGAGAGATTACCATGATAGTTGTAAGACACAAATGTTACACCCATTCAGAAAGTAAGAATTTTAAGATGTCTGTGAATAAGTTATTTAAAAATTTTTATT
This sequence comes from Todiramphus chloris collaris, assembly GCA_025345505.1. NCBI lineage: Eukaryota > Metazoa > Chordata > Aves > Coraciiformes > Alcedinidae > Todiramphus > Todiramphus chloris. Next base: position 19,786,726 of record JANVCC010000010.1, read on the forward strand.
TAAATTTAAAATCTGAGGGTCATCAGCCATTCTTTTTATAAATCAGTCATGAATAAACACTGTAGTACAGTCAGGTTTTGTTTCTTATCTCAAAATAAATTCCTACTAGAGAAATTCTATGAACCTCTGTACAACTCCAAAGTTACAATGCATTAACTGGGAGAACTCAAAGCCTCTGTATCTACTGCTGTTTAGTTATATATATTTACTTTTGGGATGTTATTCATGGCAATGTAAGAAGAGTGAAGTGTGATAAAGAGTGGGGTAAAAGCATCCAGATCAACTTCAAACTTCCAATGGATGTCAAATTTTATAAATATAAACTTCAACTTAGATTTAGTTTTTCAAGATTTTCTTTAGAGCATGCAGCTACAGGAGGTGTGTTTTTTAATGAAATTTTATCATGAACTCAGCCTGGACTGGAACAAAACAGGCTTTTTCCCTAAATTCTGTGTAACTTTACATCAGTCCATTATTATACAATATGCATTTATCAAGACAATAGTATATAAGTTACTCTAGATATTATATCACCGATCAATCATTATATCAATTGCTTAATCAGTACTGTTGATCCTTAATATTTGTTGATCCAATGCCTATTTAAGGACTTTTTCTTAGCTCCACTTGGATTTGAAAGAGATTAATGAGGAGCACAGAATAATGTAGAAGTGCAGAAAGAAATAAATTGGATTTTCTGTTCATACTCTGTGTTTCCTGACATCTGGGAATTTATATTCTTCACCACAACCTGAGACTCACACTTGCCTGAAAACAATACAAAACCCTATTCTTATCTATACACATAGTAGACTATTTCTTTAGTTCTGTTAACCAGATTTGAACATATGGTAGAGAAAGTGATAGCGTTGATCAGCTACCTTCAGGAATAGATTAATGTGATAGATTAACCTTATGAATCTCTGTCCTGCTTTGATATGAACAGATCTGTGTGAGTTGGTGGTGTTGACTCAAGAGCTGGACTGAATCTCTCAATGATAGTGAAATTTCCTGAATTGCATTTCAGGAAATGGCCTTCCTTTTCCTGATGACTTTGTTCTAGGGGACAGCAGTGATTAGACTTATCACCTGTTGTATCAATAACTGTGTGAGGTTGATGGAAAATTTATCAAGGAAACTTGAGATAAGCTTTGCCTCAGTAAAGACATCCAGATTTAAGAGACAAAGAAAGTTTAAAGCAAAAAGGAATCATGCCTTCATTTTATCTGACCTGTGGTTTTCCAGCAGGCTATGAACTCAACTAATACTCTGACCTCACATTGAAGTAGTGATGACATCCTGCAAGAATTCAAGAATTGTTAGGGCAAGAAAATTCAAGATGAGCAAAGTGCTCTAGCTTCATGCTGGGGACACTCAGCTAATTGGGAAACCATGAATTTTGGCCTTAAGCTTACATTTGCAATTTCTATAGAGTCACTGGATAACACAGATACAGCACTCTGCCTAAAAGTGAGACAATAATTTAAAGGCCTTCAAAGAAGACCAAAGCATTGGATCTTCTGTAGCTGGAATGAACAATGCAGATCTCTAGGAAACCAAAGAATTATAAGTCCCACATCCTTTGTCAAAATGTACTCTTTGGGTGAGTTCAAAAAGAATTTTATTGAAACTGGATGTTCTTAACAGGCTGCTAACAGTAGTGCCCTGCACTGGTGCCAACCTTCCACCTACACCTATTCAGGTTATATTTGCTTATTTAGACATTGTCACAACATTTACACAATCCTGATCCTTTAGTACTTCTCTGACACTGTTAAATGTGTTAAAAACTATCAGCAGGCCAAAAGCTGCCTTCATTCAGATCATCCAGGATTCACAGGAGTATATTATGTAGTTCTATTCATAAAAATATGTTCATCACTAGAAGCTGTTGTTTAATAGTCATAGAATCATAGAATCATAAAATTGTCAGGGTTGGAAGGGACCTTAAGGATCATCTAGTTCCAACCCCCCTGCCGTGGGCAGGGACACCTCCCACTACAGCAGGTTGCTCAGAGTCCCATCCAGCCTGGGCTTAAAAACTTCCAAGGATGGGGCTTCCACCACCTCTCTGGGCAACCTGTTCAAGCGTCTCACCACCCTCATGGTGAAGAAAGTCTTCCTAATGTCTAACCTGAATTGACCTATCTCTAGTTTTAATCCATTCTCTCTAGTCCTATCACTGCCCGACAGCCTAAAAAGTCCCTCCCCAGCTTTCTTGTAGGCCCCCTTCAGATACTGGAAGGCCACAATAAGGTCTCCCAGAAGCCTTCTCTTTTCCAGACTGAACAACCCCAACTCTCTCAGTCTGTCCCCATAGGAGAGGTGCTCCAGCCCTCTGATCATCCTTGTGGCCCTTCTCTGTACACGTTCCAGCACATCCATATCCTTCTTGTAGTAGGGGCTCCAGAACCGGATGCAGTACTCCAGGTGAGGTCTCACAAGAGTGGAGTAGACGGGGAGAATTACTTCCCTCAACCTGCTGGCCACACTTCTCTTGATGCAGCCCAGGATACGATTGGTCCTCTGGACTGCAAGAGCACACTGATGACTCATGTTGAGCTTCTCATCCACCAGCACTCCCAAGTCCTTTTCTTCAGAGCTGCTCTCAAGCCATTCACTACCCAGCCTGTATTGGTGCTTGGGACTGCTCTGACCCAGATGGAAGACCTTGCATTTGACCTTGTTGAACTTCATGAGTTTGGCATGGGCCCACCTCTCCAGCCTGTCAAGGTCTCTCTGGACGGCATCCCTTCCCTCCAGCATTTCAGCTGCCACACACAGTTTGATGTCATTGTCAAACTTGCTGAGGGTGCACTCAATGCCACTGTCCATGTCGCTGACGAAGATGTTAAACAAGACTGGTCCCAGTACTGATCGTTGAGGGACTCCACTTGTCACTGGTCTCCATTTGGATACCGACCCATTGACAACCACTCTTTGGGAGCGGCCGTCAAGCCAGTTCTTTATCCACTGAATTGTCCATCCATCAAATCCATATTTCACCAGCTTGGAGACCAGAATGTCATGCGGGACAGTGTTGAAGGCTTTGCTCAGGTCCAAGTAAATGATGTCGGTTGCTCTTCCCCCGTCTATTGATGTTGTGACCTTCTCATAGAGTACCACCAGGTTAGTCAGGCATGATTTGCCCTTGGTGAAGCCATGTTGGTTACAGCCAATCACTTTGTCATTATTCATCTGCCTCAGTAGTGCCTCCAGGAGGATCCTCTCCATGATCTTACCAGGCACAGAAGTGAGACTGACTGGCCTATAGTTCCTGGGTTCACCCACCTTCCCCTTTTTGAATATGGGGGTTATATTTCCCATTTTCCAGTCAGTGGGGACTTCACTGGACTGCCATGACTTTTGGAATAGAATAGATAGCGGTTTATCAACCTCATCTGCCAGTTCTCTCAGCACCCATGGGTGTATCCTGTAGGGTCCCATGGACTTGTGCACTTTCAGGTTCTTCAGATGGTCACAAACCTGATCGTCACTTGCAATGGGCAGTTCTTTCATCCAACGCCTACCATCAACTTTTGTGGCTCTGGGGGTGTGTCTGGAGCCCTTGCCAATGAAGACCGAGGAAAAGAAGTCATTGAGGACCTCAGCCATCTCAGCATCACTTGCCACCATTTCTCCAGTTTCCTTTCTGAGGGGGCCCACACCTTCCCTGGTCTTTTCTTTCCATTCATATACCTATAGAAATTTTTTGGTCTTATCCCTAATCTCCCTGTCTAGATTTAATTCTAACTGAGCTTTAGCTCTCCTGACCAGGTGTCTTGCTGCTTGGGCAGCTTCCTTGTATGCACTCATTCTAGCTGTCCTCCTTTCCACTCCTTGTAGAGCATTTTTTTGCTTGACAGCATGTCCAGGAATTCCTTGTTCATCCAGGCAGGTCTCCTAGCATTCTTTCCTGCCTTTCTCTTTGCTGGTATAGTTTGTTCCTGGGCACTGAGAAGGTGATCCTTCAATATCAACCAGCTGTCCTGGGCCCCCCTACTCTCTAGGGCTTTGTCCCATGGCACTTTGGACAGCAGATCCCTGAAATGATCAAAGTCTGCATGCCTAAAGTCCAGGGTCATAAGCTTGGCGTATGTCCTCCTAGCTGCCCTGAGGATTTTAAATTCAATCGCTTCATGATCACTACAGACAAGATTGTCCCCAAGTTTTACATCAGACACCAGCTCTTCCTTGTTGGCCAAAACAAGGTCCAGCATAGCCCATTTCCTTGTCAGTTCCTCCACCATTTGGAGGAGGAAGTTATCATTTACACACTCCAGGAACATCCTGGATTGCTGGTGCCTTGCTGTGTTATCTCTCCAGCAGATGTCAGGGTGGTTAAAATCCCCTACAAGGACCAAGGCCTGTGAACGGGAAGTCATTTCTGTCTGCTTATGGAGGGCCTCATCCACTTGGCTCTGATGGTCAGGTGGCCTGTAGCAGATCCCTATTGTAACATCACCTTCCCATGACTTCCCTTTTTTCTTAACCCATACACTCTCAACCGGCTCATCATCCTTCCCCATATGTAACTCCATGGATTTCAGCTGGTCACTGATGTAGAGGGTGACACCTCCTCCCCTCCTACCCTGCCTGTCCTTCCTGAACAGCTTATAACTGTCTACCACTGCATTCCAGTCATGGGAATCAACCCACTGAGTTTCAGTAATAGCCACTATGTCATGGCTTTCTAGCAGCACAGTGGCCCTTAATTCATCCTGTTTATTGCCCAATCTGCGTGCATTTGCATAAAGGCACGTTACCTGGGCTGGCTGGATTACCCTCTTGTGTGAATCCCCTTTGACTCCTATGGGGTGTCCCAGTGCATCGTCACTGGCTTTCCTCAGCGTAACAAGTTGAAAGCCCTTACTAGGATTCCATTCCTCAGCCCCTGGTGTTCTGCCCCACTGTTCGTCACAAGCAATTGAAAATGTAAGATTACTGACTGCCTTCCCCTTCAAATCTAGTTTAAAGCCTTATCAATTGTAGTCTAATGGTCTGTTAGGAACTACATTGCTATGCTAGCTTTTTCTCAAATTAAAGACACAACTTTTGAACAATGCTACCTTCTCAGGTTCATTTTTAGTAACTTTACTGTCACCATTTACTGTTGCAGTGAAGGGGTCCATAATACTGCTAAAACAATTTGATGTTTCCTAGCTGCTACAGGTTTTATTATTTTTACAGTTGTATCATTAAATTCTCTGATACCTTCTAATTTTAATTCTACACAATTGAATTTCTCATTTATGTCCACTGCCATTTCGCTTTCTTTCTCTTAGCAGTAAATTGCTTTCTCATATCTGATTGATTCCTTCTCCTTGCTCCTAGTTCAGATGAGTTTGCATCAAAGTTTGTTCTCTTTCATGATTATGAGGTCTTGACATTTTTAGCAATTTTCTCAAATAATTCCCCTCATTAATATAAAACATTTTCTTTTGACTGGTCTTACTTTTTTAGTGTATATTGTATGTAAGTGCTCTCAGAGATCTAGTGTATTACAGATGCAAAGTCCTCAGTAATCAGGTCATTTTCACTAGTATCTAGGAAACTGTCAAATTTAGTGTAGTAGGTGGTTATTTCATTTTATCTATCAAGAGTTGTTCTGAAAATAATTAGGTGCCATAAAGATACACTATGGCAAGAATAGTACCTTTTATTTTAGAGTAGTTAAAATTTCTTCTCAGAAGTTGGCTTAACTTTTGCAACATATTGCCACAGCTAGTCTCCTGTGACTAAATGACCTATTTTTACAGACAAAAGGGTGTTTAGGAGTTCTTCCTTTTTTTAAAATTTAATTTTAATTTTAATTTAATTTTTATTTTATTTTTATTTTAATGTCTTGTAAGGCTATGTTTATCTTACAGGAAACTCATTCCCAAATTCAAGCAGTCTTCTGAATCTCATTCTCCATGGCAGGAGTTTATCAAGTACCAACTTCCCCACAAGCTGTGTGTCATCAAAAAATAACATTGGCTGCTCTCCTTCACCATCAGCTGCATCACATCCAGGTTTGCATTGAGACTCAACAACTAGAGAGCCAGAATACCTTCAATGATTTATTTACTAGATACTGTCTGCCTCCTGGATTCAACTGTACTCCCTTTATGAGAGTTGTTTTCAGGGATCTAACATAAAAAAAAAACCCCAAACAAAACAAAAAATCCCTTCTGTCATGCATTATTAAACATAAAAGAGGCATTTCTCTCACTGCTACAACACAAAGTTGGCCTATGCCTCTGAAGAATGGAAAGACAAAATATCATATCTTGCAATCAACTTGGCTCAGGAAAAGCAATCACTTTTTCTAAATGAATCATACAAAGTTTTATTAAAAAGAGAGAGAACATATGATTAAGTTGTAACGATACAGTGACAACAAATATCTCTCTACTATATTCTTCTCCTATTTTATCAAACATTTTTGTTGGAGAATCATGTAGTCCCAGAACACAAAGCTGTCAGAAGGGTTTGGAGTGGTGATGTGGCTTGAAGAAAACTGGAAAAAACACCCTTGTCTGTTCTTTTGCTTGTTGACTGATGTTCACACAACATCACATCCCGCCATTTCAGGTGCCCTCTGACATACAAAGCACCTTTCTTATTGATGCTACTCACTGTCATTGTTATGTGGTGTTCAGACACATGGCAATGTGGAAACCTCTTACCCAGTGAACTCATATGATTTCCAAGCTGGGGGTTCCCTTATGGCAAAAAATAAGTAAGTACATAAATAAACAAAACTTAGTTTTTGTAAAGTGTTTTTATTTTGAGTTGAGAGGGTGTGTTTGTTTGTTTGTTTGTTTTTATAATAAGAAAGAAATTGTATAGTGTAAGTTTCTCTGTTCTTTCTATTCTAATGGTGAATGCCCCATGTAAAATAATAATGTCATCATTACACTGCTGCTCATCACCTTAACTCCCATCTTCAGCAAAGAAGTTTCATGACTGGATTAAGCTGAGCTAGTGCATGATAGGTATTATCATTTACCCATACCTGTAGGTCTCTATTCTCCATACTGAGTGAAATCCACTCATGCATTCATCATAAAAATACTCATATTTTGATGGGTTAGTTTTCAGCAAAATCAGCAAGCTAATACAGTAAATCAGAGATGCAAACACCTCCTTGATGTGTCAAAGGAAAGCTATGTCTCATAGGGAATGATCACCAAGGGTGAACTGGAAGAGTAATCATTCTTTTTGGTGACAGAGTAGTCCAAATTCAATTCAACCCAACTGTGAAACTGGAGACCTGATTTTGTCTTAGTTCATTTCTTCTTTAATTCTCACCACAGTATCATCACTGTAGATATGTCACCCTCTCACATTTCTTTGGAACTACAGCTTTGGTAGTTAGTAGGTAGTGAGTGACAGGACCCCCCAGTTCAATCCAATCAATGCTTTTAAAGTATGCAACACTAGCAATGAACTGGTCGCACAGAAGTGTGGAGAATGACAGTGATGAAAACCAAAATGTACTCTTCACATTCTCTCTCAATACTTGGTGATTCAAGTCTGAGGTGAGATCAAAATGCCTTCTGATTGAATATTAAAAAGTGTAGTTTACTTGCATTAGGTATAGCTTACCTGCATTTCTGTCAACCTGTGAGAAAAAAAAAACCCAAACATTTTATTCCAAGACTTACATCAATCTTAAGCCCCAAATTACCATCCCCATTTATCTGTGGTGCTAATTTTCTCTGTTAGGAAAAAGAAGTCTCCCTTTTCTATCTCTAGCAACAGTTCTACAGATGTAACAATGTGTGGATATAAGAATAAATGAAGAGTAAGGGAGTTCAGTACAATTTAGGCATAGATCTTTGCCTCTTCCTGCTGTCCAACTGGAAACTCTGTACAGATAAATTTGCCTGTTTTTAATTTTTATACAGATTAATTAGTTCATTTGTATTTATTTGCCACAATATAAGTGCATATGTAATGATGTGTTTATTACAGAATGCTGCAGGACTCTAACTTCTTTCCATACTGATTGTAAGAAGACAGTTCAATCATGTGAGCTGTCTCTAATTTTAACAATTGGATTTCTTCTCAGAAGCAAGAAATTCCATTTCCTCTGCCTTGTTAACAGAACATACTTTTCTGTAAACTGAAAAATTGCTAGACTCACAATTAAAGAAATGCCAATCTAACAGTCAGTTGCTGCCTGCTCATTACTTCTCGCACCTACACGATGAAAGACATTTTATACACCTCAGCAATCTCTTGCTGAAACATGGGCTAAAATTAAAACACATGATGAAAACCTTCAAGTTTGCACTAGTAGTTCACACAGCTACTTGCTGATCTATTCCAGCATATTATCCATTTCACTGGTATAATGCCCTATAATGCTACGACATTGCTTACACATGTCTCACAGCACCATTATCACTGCTCTCGATGGAGCACTGAAACTAATCCCTTCTTCAATTTAAGCTATGAGCTCTGGTGCCAGTAAGCATGTGCGACATGATTGCAGCAATTAGAAGATAGTGTCAGTGCATTTGTGTTGGGTGGATAATTTTCTACTCATTTAAATAATTTCTATATTTAGAGTAAGGTGAAACTTCTTTAGCAGTTCAGCAGTTTCTACCAATTGATTTAAAGGACATCTGTCCTGAAACAGATCCACTGTCTGCTTTATAGAACAGATAAATTAATCATTGAAGATACATCTTGGCTATGAATAGGTATTATATAAACCTAAAATATTTTAAGAAAAAATTAGTGAGAAGTAAAATGAGTTTTCCTGACTTAAAGACAATTATTGAACTGTTTAGATACACAAATTCTCTTCATATTTTGGACCAGAACTCATATTAAGAAAAGCAAACCACTGACACAATTCATCTCTGTTTTGGTTTGAGTGAGAACAGAACTAATTCTGTTCAGTGATTTTACTTTTCAGCTCAGTTCTTCTAACTGCGCTGTCTGAAGTTAGCAGCCTGTTTTCCCAGGCAGTGTCTGCTTCTGGCAGTGATAACACCCCATGTTTAGAGTTAGTACCAAGGATTGGTGTGCAGACCAAGGCCACTGCTGGATCTTGTGTGCCACACTGGAGGGTGCAGAAAGTGACAGGCTGCACGTGCAGGGAGGAGTGGACAGGACAGGTGACCCTAAACTGACCAGTGAGGGATTCCATCCCATATACGTCATGTTTGGTATAAAGCTGAGGGATCCAGATGGTCTTTGGCTCCTCTCCCCTCTCTTTGCCCTCTCGGCCCACTTTGCCAGCTTGGCTTGGCTTGCCTCAGGTTCTCTTCCAGTTCCTTCCTCAGAGCATCTGAGGAGGCCTCTGTCCATTCTGCCTTCAAACCCGATTGGTGTGTTCCTGAATTCAGTACCAGAATCCAGCTCCTGAACACAGGTCCCATCTGTTGCTGGGCCCTGTCTGGGACTCCCCCAGAGCCTGCTCCACAGCATCAGTGGTGACGGTGATCAGGGGGGTTGGGTTCAATATTGATTTTGTATATATTTGTTTATATTCCTTTTTTATTATTATTTATTTTAATTAAAGCTGTTCTAGTTTCCTTTTCTAAGCACTAAGTCTCTCTCCCTTATTCCCTTTCTCTTCCCCTTTGGGAGGGAGGGAAGTTAACAGAGAGCATTTGTTACAAGTCTGAGAGGCCACCCTGGCCCTAAACCATGTCAATCTCCAATTTTTTTTCATTAGCAATCTGTAATTAGATATTAATAATGTAATAAAACTACAGTAAAATGAGTTAGCATTTTTGTTTATTTTTTTCCAGCTATTCATAGAAATCATAGAAATCATAGAATGTTAAGGGTTGGAAGGGACCTAGAAAGATCATCTAGTCCAACCCCTCTCCCAGAGCAGGATCATCTAGAAAATTCATGACATTCCTTGGATGTAGAGAGTGGTGAAAAGACTCCTAGAACCTGGGAGCATGGGCCAGACACTGTGTGTAGCTTCTAATCCACAGAATTGTGATTGAAGCATGCATCTGATTGAATAATTAATCGAATGCTTACATTATAACATATCTATATTTCAGATGCATGAAATCTGTACATAAAGAGGTAATTAATTGCTCAGACTAATGGAAAAAAAAAAAAAAAAATCATTATCCATTTTACACTTGTAACCCAGACCATTAAGTATGCTACAGAAGAGATGAGAAATCAGAAGTTGCAGAGGTGTCTTGCAATGAGTAAAATTTTGGTGATTTCTCCATGAACTTTTCTGGAATCAGCATTCTCTTTGACTTAGACTTTGAATAAAACATTTTCCTTGTCCCAGAGGAATTACTTCGTATTAAACAACAGATGAGAGGGTTGCATAAAGAAAGATCAGGTTACAAGGAGAAAGGAAGTCTGGCTAGCTTCCTGTATTCAGGAATTTTCTATTGTTTTATACTGTGGAAATTAATATGTCCCCAGTGTTTTACCCTAACAGTGCTTCTAACCTTCAGCAAGCTGAAACAGGTAAGAAATTTACTGTTTCATACAGAAGAAAGATCATTTCCTAAATTTAGCTAAACGTTATTTACATTTCTGTCGGCACTTTTCAGGAATAAACTGAAAATAATCTTATCTGCTTTCTGGTGTTGCTCTGACCTTCAGCCACTTTCTCTCTGTTATCCCAGTGATTTATGGCGAAAGATGGACACTCAACATCTAAAAAGTCAAACTATTGAATTAATTTGACCCTACTCACAGTGTATGGAATCTAATGCAACAGTCTGCAAGACATTCACTGGTTTACCATAGCACAGGAAACAGACACTGAATTAACACAAAGTGTGCCTGAATACACTACAGGGTCTATAGCTTGTCACTTAAATAACTTCTGATTATTTTGGTTGTCTTCCTGTAAACACTCTCTGCTTTTTTGAAGCAAGACTGACTCAGTCAGTTTACATGCAGAGAGAAAGGAACATTTTGGCTTCCCTTGAGCTCCGTGGCCTGCAGCTGATGCTATTCATTGTGAAATAGCATTAGTCTCACTGAAATAATGGGGATAGGTAGAAATAGACAACTAAAATAAAATAACTATGATCTACATTATAATTTAAGTTGAGAAACATCTTATTTAGAGTATGCTTTATCTGAGTCCATTTTTTTTTTGTTTAAAATGATATAGTAACTCATTCTGGGTAAAGATAACCTCAACAAAACCACAAGTTAATAAGCTATGCTGCTTCCATTTCAATAGATTTCTCTTGCTGGCTAGATTATACCATGATTTCAGCTTGTTCACAAGCCTTTCAGTGAAAGGCCTGTGTTGTTTGTATCATCTGCTCTAATGAACAGGAGTTGAAAGAGGTCGTATCCAGATTCACTTCATTGCTGTGTTCTGGGATTATGAAATAAAGGTAGCATGACCTTAGGAAAGACCTTTCTATAAGCGTAAATTATTGCTTGAAAGCTCTTTAGAACAAAGGGTTTTATTTTCCACTACTTGCAATTTCTGTTCACAGTTGCCTGAACATGTTCACATTTCTCATGCTCTAAAATGCGGAGCTAGGTGCATATATGTGTGTTACATACAGTTCAGATTCATGCACTGGTCTTAACAGTTCACTTTATTCAGAAAATTCTTTGGAAAGTAAAGGGTGAAACTGTCATGTGTCATATGTAGGCCAATGGGTTATTTGTACACCTCTGAAGTAATACAAGGACTATCTCCTATTATTTGTTAAGCACTTTGCACAGTAGGTTCCAGATTCCAGTAAAGACCCTACTAACAGGGCCTCAGACACACAAGACATGCATTTTGCTCTCCGTTCTCACATATTCTATTTTCCTGATGTCCAAGCAAGTTTACAGTGGTGGAACAAGTACTGAAATTGATATTAGTGTCTGGCTATACCAGGGCTTGGAAGAGAAAGGACTATGAACTTTATATGGCCATTTTTTTTCTTAGGACAGTGATATTGGAGTTGTCCTGTTCCTTTTTGATGTTTAGGTGTGTAAAGGATATTTAAGTTAGCTATGGCTCTATATTCTCTTCCATCAGTTTTCCAAGTCACCACACAGACCTTACTGCTCTTCAGAGTTGCAGGACTAGTATCTAAGTAGAGCAATAGCAGCAGAAGAAAGAACAATGTAAAGATGCTTAAATATTTTAAAATGCTTTTAAACTGAGGGGGAGTTTATCACAGATCAATAATGATGGTCACATTTGGTCTTAAGGGACAAATTTACTTTCCAGTTTTGTATAAACTTTTCAGTACAAAATAATTTTTTTATTCTTTGAAAGAGAAATGCTTAAATTTACATCAAGGAATACATCTCTGGAGAATTTCAAAAGACTTAAAATAATTATCTACAAGAAGTCTCTTGCAGCTCGACATGTCTATATTCTTTGCCATGTTAAATATTTATCATCCCTCATCATCAACAGGAATCATATAGGTAAGGAGTCAAATGTAGGGTTCTTATTCATGCTATTGAGCATTGATTCACTGATTCACCAATGTACATCTCTGCAGTGAATGAATAGAAAGATGGACTATAAATTTAGTTGAAAGTTTCAAGGAGTGTCTAGAAATGCTGTCCTCTGTAATTTTTAACTTGTGATCTAGAGAAGAACACTTGAAAAAAAAGATCACCAAACATTTTCTTTGACCAGACAAAGAATCTCCATAGCATATGGCACAATCCAGTAGTAGTTGGTGTCCAATGTAGTGCAAAAAGTTCCTAAGCCTAGAAGTGTAAAAGCGTGCATTTATGAATCTAAGAGTGAATTGATTTATTGCATAGATATACAAAGGGTCTTTATCTTGTCCCACCCACATAGAATCAGTAGTTGGCTTAAACCTTGCATTTTCTCTTGATGAATCCCAAGGGAGTTGGGCTTATAAATCTTGTAAAAGCTGAGCTGGATATAAACCTTCATATAAACCCTTTTCTTTTTGTTGTTGTTGTTTTTGTTTGGGGTTTTTTTATTTTTTGTTTTAGTTTTTTTCCTCAGCTATAACGGTTCAATTTAGAGTTATTGTTTCTTACTGTACAAATGTTTTAAAGACTTCTGTATTATCATCAAAGTAAGGTCACACTCCATCACTCGAAGTGTTCAAGACCAGGTTGGGTGGGACTTTAAGCAACCTGGTCTAGTGGGAGTTGTCCCTACCCATGGCAGGGGGGTTGGAACTAGATGATCTTTTTGCCATGGAAGAGAAACAAGAGACTTGGAACTTGAGGAAAGGATCTTTTCCCAGAAAATGAGCGATGGGACTGTGAGAAGCATGTACAGACTACACAGTCATGGATATGATATAGAGGCAAGGGCTCAATGCTTACTGTTCATCCTTCTCATTTTTTTCTGATTTCCCTAAGAAATAATTTAAGTGTATAGATTAGAAAAGAGCTCCAACATCTTCTAACATGCCTCAGGATTTCGATGATGTAGGTTTACATTGCAGGAGAGTCCAAGCTGCATAATATTAAGGTGTGATAAAATGTGTCATTTAAAATCCAACATAAACCTATCTTAGATACATTTAGGGGTATTTGACTTCTTCAAAGTCCTAGAAGTATGGATTCATGATAACCAAGGCATCCATTCTCTCAATATGAAATGTAAAAATAATCCTCAGAAGTGATTTTTTAAATTCTTCAAAAGTGCCTTTTACATTTTATTTAACTACAACGTGCAACATAAATAAGTTTGCTAGTATTTACTTGAGAAAATTGGATAACTTGCTGGTGGATTACTGTTCATGTATAACACATCCTCCTGAACTTCTTCCAATAAGTATCTATCTCCTGTAATAAAAAAACCACTTCTATTTATATTCCATATACTTTTATCTTGAATGCTTATTTCAATATTTAGTATCACACATAATCTCAGAAAAAGCAGAATGCTTCACTGAAGAGTTCTTCTTCAAGATCTTGAGTAGGTTTTAGTTCCCATGAAAACAAATCTGTAAAGAATTTTGTCTGATGATAATAAATATAACCTTGCAATATCAGTTTACCATCACTGCTTGATTACTTTTGGAAATATTTTTTCTATTCCAGTTCAACAAACAGACAAGCTGTCTGCTTTGGAAATACTTTTACTGACCATAGCTTCTTACAATATCCACAAACATTTATTTCTAGTGTACCACAATCATGTATTCATGTTTTATCAAGATGAAAGTCTATCACAAAGTCAGCAAGCACAGGATCCAATCACAGAGAGCAGGTATTATTTACTAAAACATGAATTTTTAATTGACTACCTTTGTTTCCATGAATCCAAGTGTTTAAAGAAACATAATTCAAGTTTATAATGTAAAATCAGCATTAATCAGGTGTAGATCACAAAAATTAGATCACTTATAGCAGTGCAACAGTAGCTGTTTCAAGTGGACAGTTTGTTCAGAATAGAAATCTCTGTGATGAAAATTATTTATCTGCAGTTAAACAATTTGCTTCCTTCAGAACAGAGTTTTCTTAGGATAATGGGAAAAAAAGTAATTCTGATTTTTTTATCTTTCTGTTGAAAATTATTCATAATCTGGTAATGATTTATTATGAGATATTAATGAATTTTTCAAATACACTTTAAACTTGAACATCCCACTCCATTGTCACACACAGCATGGCAAATTATATTCTATTGCTAGAAAACTCGTATATATCATTATAATAATTATCATGAGTTATCTCTGTTAATGGTAGGTCTGGCCAAAGGCAATTCAATGTTGACAGTTGCCTACTTTAAGCAAGAGCAAATGTAGCTTTTAGACCCAGACTCCACATCACTAGTACCAAATTATAAAAGGGCCAAAACTCCCAAAGATACTGCTGTTAGCATATACTCACAGCTGAAGATCTGTGTAACATCTCACATGATTTAGCTGAGAGCCTTCATTTAACACCACATTGCTTCTGCTGGGAAGAATGTTTTTGGTGTTGTCTCTTTTTAAGCTACCAATCAGGCATACTTGAATAGTTGCATAAATAACATTGAAATACTACATTGGAGACTGTCAGTACATTGTTGGCTACATATGGCATAGGTGACTGATGAAGGTGTGAAAAGGAGGAATCGTGATTTCCTAACCTACTTGAGTTGTATACATATGTCTTTGTACCATGGAGTTGCAGTGCAGACTGAGGTGTTGAAGAATCATATTTTCACAAGCACTTGCATGCACACTTACACATTATGGAATGTCTGGAAAAGAAATGCTGCTGTACAGAATGCTTGCAAGCTGAACCACCTGAAGGCATAAGAGGTAAAATGATATATAGCATCCCTTCTACACTGTTTTGCTTTCACATTACGTATTATGCCTCTGTAAGTGGAACCTCTTGCAAAATAGGAATAAAAGCCTAGGATGTAGCTACAGTATTGCATTGCTGTACCGTTGCAGGATTTGATACCCAGCTGATTTCTTTTTCAACAAAAATATGCAAAAAAGGAGGTGTGCTCAGGAAGCATATCACATTTGTTATCCTTATACAATTACATGCTTCCTCTAGGTGCACAGCAGAGACACCTGGAGGAACCATGATGAGTGATCAGAAAAAGTAAAATATTTTATGATCCCGGAAGTAGAAAACCAGCTGAAAGGAAGGAAGAAGAATGAGAAGACTATTTTCTTCCACAAAAATAGAAGATCTGTGACAAACAGCTGCAGCACAAGCTAGTGTGGATTTTGTGGAGATCTTCAGAGAGATGTTAGCCAAAACCTGTAAACCCAGAATCAATCCAGCAATGAAAGGTAAACTGACCATAATGAAATCAGTTTTGCATAATAAAAGTAAAACTGATTTCAGGAAACAGGAAATCTTCCCTTTTTTCAAATTAAATTGTTTTCTTGTCCTTTCTTCTGAGGAGGTGAAGTAGAGTAGTAGCATCTCTTGTCACATTCTAAATTAAAAAAAAAAAAAAATCTAACCTATTTTGAAACATACAGAAGAGTAGGTACAATGAAGTTAAAATTCAGCAAAAACCAAAATCCTGAAAGCCTAAGAATTTCATAACAAAAGAGACATTTACAGCATTTTTGCTTTCTGATTAACAACAACTGATGGACAAAACTAAAGAAAACACTTGTTTGAAATCAAGTCACTTTAGCTTCACTCTTGGAATAAACTTTATTGTCAGTAAAACCAGAGAGGAGCAAATTGTATATTCCTTATATTCAAAGATGAAAACAAGACATACCACAAAACTATTATGTAACTCAAAAGATACACTAATGAAATTTCTAAAACACCTTGTAAAACCTCTATCTGTTGAGATAAACTATCAACCTCTTCCTAGTGGAACAATTCATTTGGAAGGGCTTGTTAAGTAACATCTTCCATTTCAGGAAGATGTGAAACTAATGTACAGTTAGTTAGAACAGACCATCTGCTGTGAAAAGTTCCCATATCAAGAGAACAGAGGGACTAGTTCCCAATTAATTAGCTATTTTAGGAGGCTTGGATATACTCTTTACAAGATGGTTACAGTTGATAAGACAATCATCTGTCTGTCAAGCTGTGTCTGTTTGCCTGTTAGTCTAGCTAGAATATTGGAGAAAAGTCAGAGAGATGTTTATTGTTTATAGCTGCCTTCTTCTTTCTCCTCCCCCATCAAATAAAAGCCATACCTGGAACTGAATCACTGAATATAGTCATTTTTATCCAAAGTTGTTTTGTTCTTTTGTTCATGGTAAATATACAAATGTTCCAGTGAAGGCATATCAAGGACAAAGGGTGCTATGGGACTATATTTATAGCAAGAATTTCTAATGCAGAGCTATTAATAGCAACTCATTGCATAAGAGGCGAATGAACAATACAGATGTCTCAGTCTCCACTGAAGGAGCTATTCTTTTCCTGAAGAAAAGCCCTGTTTGTACAAGGCACCATTTACAAGTCTATTGTGTTTTTTTATAGCTATGAAATAATGTTGGTTTTATCTCTTTCAGCTGAGCTGAGCTGCTGGCTTCCGTTTGGCAGCTTCTACAAACAATCTGTGTGCAGTCAGCCATGCTTCGCAAGCCCCCAGAGTGGGTGACAGGAAAGATTGCACACCCAAGACAGGGAGACAGCGTGACTTCCTCATAAAACCAAACTTTGAAGACCAAGATTATACAGAAGTCTAGCTAAGGGAGCAGGTATTTTAAAAGGCCAAGAGATTTTCACAGACAGTAGTAAAAAAAGTCTTGTTTTAGCCCAATGCACTGAGGCCATAAAAGTTAATGTGAGCATTTATGACATGTATATGAGTAGATGTATTCCTTTTTTTAAAAATATTTTTTGTTTTGTTTTTGTTGATTTGGTTTTGTTTTCTTTCTTTTGTAAAATATAAGTTTGACACCTTATAACATCCATGAACTGAAAGCAATTGCCAAACTGAGAACATGGGAACCCATAAAGAAAAGTGTAGCTTCCTTACACAGTGCATGATGAAGGATCTTACTATAAAGCATTCTGGAAGCTATGTCTGTAATGGACCAAGGAGTTATAACAGTGGGAATTACAGCTATTTCCGTAATAAAATTATAAAATCACATCCATGCTTTTGGTTAAGAAAACCACCTTTGTCTCTGGGAATGATTAGCTATATATCCCTGAGAAATTAATTTACATGAGTCTTGAATAGACTAGCTACTTAACAGATCAAAACTGTATCAGAAAATGTGCTAGTCTGAGAAATCTTTCCTTCTCGTACTTTTTTTGGTTTCATATCCAAAAGATGTCAGTAGCCAAATGGAAGAAGGTGTTAGTAACCCAAATTATTTTTTAAACTTTCCCCCCCACCCAGTTTTCAATGGTTAATAATTTTATTTAGTGAGATCAAAAAGACCCACAAGTTAAGTGGTTTGAAAATCGTATTAAAAAGTTCTGGCAGGAATACACACCAGTTTATTTCTTGTTAAGCATCTTTCATTTCAAAGCTCAGATTTGAAAGTAATTGTGGCTTTTCTGGGGATTGGGCTTTTATGCTACTCTCACAAATTTCACCTCTAAAATAAGTATTACCACTAGGAAAATATTCATTAATCTGAATGATGTCTATGATGGTCTTCAAATAAACTGTCTACATTTCTGTGGGTTTGGTTGAGATTGTTCAGGATAAACCTGATCTGAAAAGCTGCTATTATGGAATGAGCAGTCTTTATTTGCATGGGGAAAACCGTTTGAATCATTGGAAACTGGGAACTTGATTTCTGCTCCAGCTCTTCCGGTTTCAGTACAGGATCAGAACAAAAGCATTGTATTTAAAAACGTGACAGCACAGACCTTACATCTTCACAATTCTGTCATGTAAGAGGAAGAGTAATGACAGGAATAATACAGTGTTCCTTGAGAAGGCTCATTTATGAACAGAAAACGTTATGACCATTTCTTTGGTCAAATATCTCCAACAAAATTTGACTATTGAATATTAGAGGAATTGCAGATGGAAAAATTGTAATTTTACTGAGAATTAAAAGTAAATTTGTGGTTTTGTCTTGACATCTAGTAACAGATAAAAAAATCTAATTTGTTGAAGGAATTCAATCACTACAAATTATTCATGTACCTTTAGAAAAACAATGACATATCATCAACTAGATTTTTTCCCTTGAACAAAGCATGCAAATTAGTATCTAGGTAGATTAATGAATTGAGAGTGCATGAATAGCGAATGTTTTTTACTCTTAAACAGAATAAGAAATGTGCATGCTCTCTCATCCATCAATCACTTAGTATCTTCAGCAACAAGAAGTAAAATGACAGCATAAAGCCATCAAAAATACATTTTAGGAATCATGTACAAAATAAAACCCGACCTCAGTGTACTGTTTTCTTACTTCACAGTTCTATATACTTGTTTCTGCGATCATGGATAATGTCGCCAGCATCCTCTGCAATGATCCCTACCTCTCCCTTCTGATTTGCTTTGAACTATACTTGACAAAAATGTTCATTATTATGGAAATTATCTATTTTTCTATTGATTCAACATCTAAGATCACGCTGATCTTCAGATTTAATCAGACACTTCACAACAATATGGGCTACACTTCAGACAAATATAGAACAGTTTAAATCAAGTTTTGGGTTGTTCTGTTCTTGATAGATCAGCTTGTATATGAGAAGCTATTTTACAGATTTCATGGCTGGTAGAAAATGACTTCTACAATCTACTTTATTATACACAGTTACATTCATTTCTTGTGATAGAGATTTTGGAATCAAGGGCAGCACCACATAAGTTAAATAGTCTTTAGTGCATTATAAATAATTCTCTCTTAGTGAAATTTACTTTCTGAAAGCTGCAGTGGAAACTGTAGTCCCTTATTCAGCCATATACTACAGGCCAAGTCTGGTACAAACAGTTGCAAGGGAGTTGCCTGCAATTGCCCTGCCAACATCTTGAAGTCTGATTTGGAAAACCTAACATCTATATGAGCATTTTAGACACTGCATTAGCAAATCCTGGCCCGTTGCTAAGAACAACCTGACAGTAGTACAGATTTGGATCACCTGTCTGAATCTTTCAGATTTTCTAATATGCACCCCACATACTTGCCAGACTCTTTTCATTTTAGCCAGGATCATAAGCAAGTGCACAGCACCAAACATAGGTATAAAATACACTTTTAATATTCTTTAAATCATGCTTTACTTAAAAAAAAATGTTTACACTATGATTTCAAATAAGACACTGCAAGTTTTATAGGTTTATTTTTTTATAGATCATCAATACCTGAAGATCTATACATATTTATCAGGTTGATTTTATATACAGCAATGTCTTTGTTTATCAGGTTGCTGAAGACTAGAAAACAGATTTCCTGGCTTTTTTCACTTTGCTAGGTCTATTGAGCCATGCCATGTAAGAAATTACTGGTGTCTGTAAGTATATGACATCTCATCAGTAAGCTGCATATGATGTCTTTGGTGTGTGAAGTGAAATTATTTCAAGTTTCAAAGGACCTCCAGCAAAAGGTCAGAAGGTGGTATATCAAGAAATAAATCATAGATGTCTATAGGGAGTTTCTTTTGTGTTAAAGGAAGGATTAATTACAGACACAAGGTTTGACAGGAAGTTGAACTGTAGGTGGACCTGTGTAGAGTGGTTCAAGCAAAGGCCTGAGAATTGAGACTTTTGGCTCTTCCTCTTACTGAATATGTCTCTTTGAGCAATTTAACCTTCTACCTTTTGTTTACCTTGCAGTAAATCAGTAAAACCTATGATTTTAAAGTACCACAGTTCACTTACAATTTCAGCAAGAGATTTCTTTTTTTTTTTCCCTATCAATATGGTTGAACAGATTTCATTTCATTACTGAGAGGAATGTGTTTTTATACAAGTGGGTTTTATATTGTATTGTATGGAAGAATATTCTTCTAAAAGCACTGAGAAACAAAATACTGACACAAGCTAGTAATATCCAATAAAAACACTGAATAGTTTCAGTGAAAATCTAATAAAATGAAGGTTAAGTGGAGATTCTCCCATTGATTCAAAATGATAAATCATGAATCCCTAAATCAGCCAATGAGTATATCAGACACATATAAAATATTAGGAATAATATCTGTATTTTATATAATAAAAATACCTTCCACTAATGTAAGATAAACAGTGATTTTCACATTAACTCTGTATTTGCATTTTTGTTTTGTAGAATTTGAAGAAATGTAAAGAAATGTAGACTTAAGAGAATATTAAATGGCTGAAAGGATAATACAGACCAAGTTTATAGATACGTAAAGAAATCAAAGTGAACGGATTTTCACGACATTTATGTGTGACTAGTTGAAAGAATAAGCTTTCAAGTTAAGATGGTAAGCGCATTGAGAGCAAAGTTTAAATCCATAGCTGGTGATACAAACTCAAGATCAGGAATTAATGAAACAGATTTCAATATTGTTGTCCTGGAAGTTATTTGACCTTAGTGAACTGTAAAAAGCTCATTTCAATGATTCATTTTCATTTATTGACTGCATTAAAGCAGCTTATTTTGGTTTTGATAAATCACTGGTATACCTGAAAAGGAGTTTGATATATTATAAATTGCTTTATGGATGGAAGTTATGCAAGCACTACACTCACATATTCAAAATCACTGTGTTTAATTTATTACAGACCTATTCTGGGATACTTTAAAATTGGTGACATAAAAGATAAAAATTAGTACATACCTAACAATTTACATATGACAACACAATATAGCATGCCATAAATAAGAACCTGTAATAACCTATCTTCAGTAACATAGTGTTGATTCAGGTCCAAAAATTTCCAAAAATGTAAATGCCTTTGTTTATGACATACTACATTATAGTATGTATATGGTTGTATAGTATATTTTGTATTTTACACCTATAAAGATGGGAAGCTTGAACAATGAGTCAAATAATAAATAACATCCACCTTCTGCCTCATCTTTATTTTCAAAATGGACAGTCCTACATGGAGATATGCACATTAAAGTTATCTCAAAGCAATAGAAATGTAGGTGACTGATAACAAGGCCTGTATATGAAAGAGTTGCAGTACCCTGACAACAGTAAATGGAAAAGTACTCTTACAGTGATTAAGACAACCACGAACATCCCAAGTTGCCCAGGACCAGGTGACATATCTTGGATTAGCAAACATGCAATAACATTAATTCTAGTGCTAGCTTTATGTATTTTACTTTATTTTATGGACTGAAACTCGAAAATTTCCCATTTCTCCCAGCATGTTTGCTTTCAGACTCTTGGATTTTTATTTTTCAACAGCCCTAACTCCAGTGATGTAGATCTGAAGAAGCTACCACCCATGACTTCCCGTTAACACTGATAAGAGTATGTTAGCAAGGTCTTCTAAAGGCAGATCCAAGCATTAGCTGACTGCCCTCTTAGCTGGCTAGATGCTGCCTATTTGTATCACTGTGGGACCAAGCCCAAGCTAAAAACTTTACCACTCAGCAGATCTTAAAATTTTGATTACTCTGGCATGACAGCTGCTGCAATGTGAGTTCCAGATTAGATGTAGGTCACATATTATTGATTTGAAGACAGGGCACAAAAAACTGCAATCAGGTTTTGCCATGTAAAATGTATATATTGCAAGCTAGTTATCTATGGTGTTTAAAGGTAATGGAGAGAAAGGGAGAAGCTCCAGAATGCCTGTGAACCCAACCTGTAACAGATGTGTGTTTGAATTGTTGGTAGGTAACCCTGTAATCTTCTTCTGTTTTCCACTGACAATAGGAGTCCAAACAACTAGCACAAAGTAGACATTTACCTTTTTGAATTCTAATTTTGGTTTGCTAGATGTCAGCTGCACGCTCTGGTTAGAAATCTGATAGTCCCCTTAAATTTACTAGGGCGTAAGTGATATTCAGCTTCCTAAATGAAAGATTAGCATTCCACAAAAACCTTGTGCAGCTACTGAAGAAGGTAAGATTTCACCAGCTCAATTCCTTAAATGTATGTGTCAGATTTCAGTATTAGGTGGCTTGCTCTCTGTTTTCCTCTAGTTGTATTTAGTCCATCTTCACCAGTTCTAGACAACTAGCTTTACAAAGAACAGCAAACCATATTTCGTAATTGGTAGCTGATCAATTCACCCAAGGAATGTAAAGTTATACATAATCAAAGTTCTCAATCTGGTCTGTCCTGGCTGTCCTCAGCGTTTCCATTATCCTCAAGATCATTCTTAAAGTGACTTATTTAACATTATTTTATTCTCTTTAGCTAATGCTATTACAACGAAGAAAGAAAATTAAAATGAATGGTATCCAGAGAAAGAGAATGTACATGAAAAAGTGTCAGCATTTCAGGTCAGTGACAGAAGAATTCTTTTGGCAAGAGGAAATTCTGTTCCCTTTTGAACACTGCCCATGCATTTTGCCACACAAACTATGCAATAGTGCTCAGGCAAAGTAGGAGCCAGTATCTTCAAAATCCTGATCAAGTCCTTCAGCTGCCAGACTGATGCTCAGTTTTTCTAGAGGACAGGGTGGGTGAGGAAAACATTAAAGTGATCTGATCATCTAAATTTAAACATGGAACATAAATGCTTAAGATGAGAGGAGAGGGAACTGAACCCAGTGTCATACGGTTTTCCTGCTGAATGCTACAGACACACCTTGCCAGAGTTGTGAGATAAAGGTTAGGCAGCTGCTCTGCTCAGTAAATTGATCTCATCAGATCCCACTCAACTTCACCCTCTTCACTGGGAACAGGGGTGACAAACATAGGTTATGAATTCTGGCAAGTCATCATGTGGAAGTCAAATATAATAAAATTCAATGTTCTCAAACTTACAATGTCTTTTATGGATCTATACTTTTGGACCTAATTCTTGTTTACATCACATCCTCCTTTCACAGCTCTTGTAATTTAAACAGTTATAAAATGAAAGCAAGACCACTCTTGCTTCACTTTGAGAAATGTGCACACTACCAGGACATGGAAGAGGGTTTTAGAATAAAGAAGAGGCAGATGACTTTTCATCATTACCCACTATCAAGAATTTAATTTTAGCATACTAGATGATGTATTGTCCATTCCACAACTTCTCAAATACTGATAGGCAGGGGTCATGAAACATTAAGGGTTCTGAACCCTCGCAAAATTGTCTCCCACAGACCTCTTATATCAGTTATCAAATATAAGGTCTTCAACTCTAAAATACAATTTCTTGAGAAGAAGACTTCGCCAAGTTCCTTAAGTAAAGTCGAGCTTCCTATGGCTTTAACTCAAGAGTAGCCAAATCAGGTATGTCAAGTCAGAAACTTTACTTAGTGACCACCTTGCCTAACCTTAGTCTATGAATACAAAGAGGCTCCTAGAGTCAGTGATGTCCTTCTGGTGTATGTGTTCTTTGATCTTCTGTCTATCCCCATTCTACCAAGTTGTCTCTTATAATCAGGAGACTGCAGTTTTCACATCTCCTCTTTTTGGAGGCTAAGTGGACATTTTATGGATCTTCTTCACCTCAGTAGGGGTCAAGGGACTGACAAGTCATCTCCTTGTTGGACTCTGTAAAAATAACTGAAAAGCAAATATTTTAAAATATTTTAAAAGCATGCATGTGCAATTAAAAACCCCCACCCTCTATTTATTTTAAACAGAACAGTAGACAATACACAGAATACCTAAAACACCAGAAGTCAACAAAAATTGAGAGATCAATGAATACACGATTTCCAAGCTTTTTTGACATTGGTGTTTCATTGGGTGTGATAATAAACAAGTATCTGTGAAGCTGTTAAAACATGGTAAAACTCCAGTCAGTTCAAGATACAATAACAAGGGAGAAAAAGTTTATACTTTTACCCTTTTCCCTTCTAAATATAATGTTCTCTAATTTGAACTTTGCTCTAGAAAGTCGAGTTCTTTTGACAGTAAATGGTACAGTGGTGCAGCAGGTTATGCCAACAGCTTCAGAGATCTATTTTAAACCTGAAGAGACAGAAACAATTAAATTTTTTATCTCCAGACCTTTTTAATGACAGAAAACAAGCCTGTCTGCTTCCGGAATGATGATGTTTCTCACTGAGGAAAACATCAGGCTCCAGGATTTTATCCTTTACAAACTCTGAAAAACAGGAAAAAGGTTTTCAGTTCCTGCTACAGTAGCAATCTGTGTTAATTCACAAACATGCACCAGTGACTGGCTTGTTTGGGAAACACTATTTTGAGGGTTGAGAGCTGCTTGTTGGATAAAAACAGTAAGGACGTGAAAGAAGAATGCCACTTCATACCACCAATCATTCTTTTTCTCTGTTTCTTTTTCTTATGTCTTCCACTGATGAAAGGCTAAACTACAATTTAGATGTATGTAAATGGCAGTATTATCAGGCAATGATGACATGCAATTAATGCATTTTACCCCAGGCTACCGTGCTTGCTACAGCTCTTCCAAAAGCTGTAGTCAATGCCCATGGCAGTTTTGGAATCATTAAATTCATGTTTTGAGACACATGAACCTACAGGATAAACTTCAATGAGAAATGAGCCATTGCTGTTTGGTAAGAATGACAGAGAAGTTTGAGTGACAAATGCTGCTCGCATTAGGGCTATTAGACTTTCCACTCCTGCTCATCATGAGTTTCATAGGGTTTCAAAATTAGTATTTTTTTACCAGATTCGTGCTTTGCCATCAAAAGTTTACTTGCAGCTTCCCTTGCATTCCCAAAGTGTGACTTTCCCAAATACTGATGTTTTTTTGACTTAATGGACTCTCACAATGGCAGAATGCAGTGTTTTTAAAATTTATACACAGATGAATACAGACAGACAGTTCCAAACTAAAACATACAGGATCTGACTTGGCAGGACTGCCCATCCAAGGTGTTAGATGCAGTTCAATCCCATAATACTTCTTCTAAAGTCAATATACCAGCCCTGGAAAAAGCTGTGTAATGATCTCATGAACTGGAGGTTTTGGTCTCTTACAGTCAGCTATGAAAATCAAGTTAAAAGTTCTTGGTGCCTTTACACAATCTTTCGATCTCTGTTGAGAGACATTTTACTCTTAAAAGTGGGCATAGAAAGCTGAATACTTTCCATGGGTAATTTGCTGTGGCAAGTCACTCACTACAGCCCAATTATATATGTGTATGGCCTCTGCCTGTGGGATGTCCATAAGGGAATCCTGTGGAGTGTGCTATGGCCTGCAGGTACTGCAGGAGACTCTTTTCGGTAATTGTCCTAAATCTGTGAAATGGCAGGAAAATAAATAATTTAATGAAAAAAGCCAGCATCCTGCAAAACAGCTGGTAAACCATTCTTTGTGTTGTTTAGCAGGATATATTCAGTAAATCTGTAACCAATTCTCTTCTTCCTGTATCCATTTAAGTACACGGAAAAGCTCCTATTGACATCAAGGCCTGCTGAAACAAGCCATGCACACCACTGATGTGTGTCAAACCCTGCTGTGTGCAAGAAGGATATGTAAAAGGAACACAGTGTTTATATGAAAGCCTGCATCCTGCACAGCAAAGCAAAATTACAGTTTCTGGCTTTCCATTCTGCCAAGCCTTAAATAAGGTTTTTCTGCAGAAATCTGTATTGCTTGAGTAATGTTTTCAGATTAAATAAAAACTATATTAACATTGGAATTACATCCAGTTAATTAATTTATTACCAGAGTATTTTATGTATTGCAATTTTCTATATGTACAAATGGGCATTTTTAAGTAGCCATGCAACTGTGAAACCTCATTTAAAATTAAAAAAATACGTCTTTTACTTTCATACTTTTATATATAAAAGTGAGGCTGGGCACAGGTCTGCAGAAAATCTAAATGGTTCAGAGAAGGTGATGCTGCATGTTTGAAATATATCAGTGACAGTGGAATTGTCAGAATTCTTCATCATTTCCTTTTAGAAGAAATGTTACTCTGCTATGCTTATTAATCACTGAACATAATAGCCAGATACTAGAGAAGGGAAAAATTTCATAGATATGCCAAGATTATGGCATAATCTATGGGGGATGAAGCACTTCAAACCCGATACTTCAAGTTGCTTTTCCTTTTCACCTAAACAAAGCAAAGAACAATACCATCCAAACTCCAACATAATACACAAATCATTGTCTTATGGATATTAAAATCTCTACTGTTTATCAAGTTTTCTTATATATAATAGGGGTTTTTATTAGCAAGTGGTTGAAAATCTCTTGCATTTCCTCAAACACTTTACTACCTCTGAAGTTACACTAAGTTACACTTTCAGCACTTAAAATCCCTGTGGTACACTGTGAAAGTTGAGCATATAGAACAGAATAAACATTTCACAGTAGCATAATGTGGTTAGTTCTTCAAATTTTGAATGCCACTTCTTTTTTTTTTTTTTTTTTTTTTTAACCGTGGCTATAAAGTATCTTGGAAATTTTTACCTTTGTCATATATTTGTAAGACCAAGTGTAGTACAGTACTGCTCCCTACTAACTTGGAAAGATATCTTGCATAAAGTGGTAACACTCCATGTAACAGAAAGGTTTTTCTCACATTGGAAATATTTTCCAAACTAGTAGCTAAGAGTTATATGTATTCCAAACAAAGCTCCGCTTCTACATGCCATCAAAGTATACAAGTTATAAATATATTATACAGGTGAATGAAACAGGTCAAAATGAAAAGAGCTAGTCTTTATGGTCAGGCATGGCCTTTTCCACATATGGACACAAATCCTTAAATGACATTCTTCTTTCCCTTTATATATGCATGTTAAATATGTTATGTATTTAATTACATTAAAGGGCTGAGAAAGGCAGGTCTGACTTAGCTTTCGTCACTTGAATCAGGATCTGTCTGCAACTTAAGCCAGGGATCTTTTATTGAAAGCATTGGCCAAATGTCAACCTCAGGACCCAATACAAATTCGCACCAAACAGTTTTGCAGTAAGATTAAATGTGCTTTTAAATATACAGTCACTGAAACATGACCTTACTCCTCAAGACTTTAAGAAATACCTGAATGGATTTTTCTAGGGTAATTCTGGGAGATGGAATACTTATGACTTTCTTTGGTTTCCCATAAAACAGAACCGCAATTATGGTTTGCATGAATGTGCAAGTCCTTCAGTGAGCCAATTAAAATCCTAATTTTTTTTTCAACCTTAGATTTTTACACTACTGTTCCTCTTATTCTTTTTTGTGACAGCAAGCCCTCTGTCTTTCTTAGTTTACACATGAAATAGCTTTCTTTATGCTCCAGACTCCAATGGGTGATAGCTGTTTGTAATTAAGCTATAAGCAAATCAAAGCATTTCTCATTTGTCTTTCATCTTAACTTTAAACATTTCAAAATAACTATCTACATTTAGGTGAATTAAAAGGATATATAAATTAATAATATCTCTCTTCCTCCCTCTCTTTCTCATTTGCTCTCTCCTATAATTTAACTAAAATTATGTAATCTTCTACAATTTGAACAGACCAATTAGAAAAGGGCATGAATAAATGCATAGTGCAGATGATGTGTACTGAACCATCCTTATTAAATCAAGGGATGAATCTGTTTTTGCTGTTTCCATTGACAGCCCTCTTCCAGCTCACAGCCAGCTGGCAATTAATGGAATCAGATTTAAAACAGGCAATAGGGAGAAATCAGCTTCTGTGTAGCCATTCTTACACCAGACATATGTGCGTCTGCTTTACATATGCCTGCATTGTATGTGTATTTGTGCTGGTATTGTATGTACAAGGATGTATCATTTTTCCCCTGTGTGCCAGTTCGAAGCTGTGCTATTTATTTCCTTATACTTAGTCTCCCACAAATAACAGAACATACTGTCAATTTCTCTTAAACTGACTTTAACGATGATTTCAGTATAGACAGATTGTATTAAATAGATATAATAGATAGCTTATTAATATTTCATCTTTTGTTTCTAAAGGGAAAAAAAAAAGAACAGAAACATCCAAAAAGAGAGTCTGGCCTGAGATACACAGTAAGGTGTACTCAGAATAGTTAGGAGTTAAAGGAAGTCAGGAAAAAAAAAAACCTATACAGTGCTTCTCTGATGGATTTGAAGCATTTTATTTTAAAAGTCTGGGGGCTTATCCTTTTTCAAATATTATTCATACATAAATAAAATTTACAGTAAGGATTTTTTCTGATGTTTCAGCTAACATTTCCTCATTTCATAGCCGTTCAGTTGTTTTTCTTGGTGGGTTTCCAATTACTGTAATGGGATGTGAGCGAACTACCTGCATTCCTTATATGGTATATTAGTTAAGTACCTCAGATGGGATGTGCTTGCACAGCATACTAAAAAGTACACAGTCATTAGAAATGCTAAAGAAAAAGATGTGTATCTCAGATTTCCACCATCTATCTACCTGTAGCCCTGGATGATACAAATACCAAGAAATTAAAATGTAAACTCCTAGGCCCTCCTTTCCTTTCATACCCCTATTGGAAAAGACAGAAATCAGCTTTTTGATGATGGGATGCAACTCCAAGGCAGGGAAGAGAACACAAGTTGGGGCACAGGAAGGAACCTGAGCATGTACATCTGTGGTGAGACACTCCTTCAGGAAGCCTAAACTCTCGCCCTTGTCCTCAGCAGATTCCATACCTTATCTAAGACTGTTTAATGAAAATGGCATAAGCCATGTTTGGATCACCCAAAATGATTCTTATTTTCCTCAAACTTCTTCCCAGTGATACTCTCATCAATAAGCTACAGTATGAAGCTTAATGTTGTGTCCAGACTTCCACAGCTCACAAGTCCTTTCATCTCTATACGCTGATGTGACAGCAGCAATGGCATAAGTGTTCTCATCCCTTCCTCTTTTCCCTCCCCTGGCCTATAACATTCTGCATGCAGATGGACTGTGCCCACTGGCACCCCATCAGGCTGAAGATGGGGATCTTAACCTCCCAGTACCTGGAAATCTGTCCTAGCCTTTTA
Source organism: Todiramphus chloris collaris (assembly GCA_025345505.1). Lineage (NCBI taxonomy): Eukaryota > Metazoa > Chordata > Aves > Coraciiformes > Alcedinidae > Todiramphus > Todiramphus chloris. The sequence continues at coordinate 19,816,052 of JANVCC010000010.1, forward strand.
GCCATTATTACAGAAGGCACATTCTCCTCCTGTGTTTCTGAATGAAAAGGTTGCTTTGTCTTCTTGTGTTTACTGAGCATTAGTTTGGGCCTGTCAGAGAATTTCAGAGAGAAATCTTAAGGATTGCCTACAAGAAAGCCTGTTTGTAAACCCCAAATAGTTAACCTGGGAAAACATCATACTGTTAAAATCTTCTACAATGATACTAGCTTGGGTGTATAAATAAAGAACAAATAATTTCCCACTGCATAACACTGTAAGACACAATGAAAAATCTGTGCTGAAACATTTTTATTACAGCCCTAGTATTTTAATCCCCTAATCTACAATCCACTTGATATATAACTCTGTAAGGAACTTGACTTCAGAGACCTGGCTATTTGTGCATCATAATTCCATTACACCTACATTGACCATTAATTTTTTTCCTCCACCTAAATAGTTGTTTCATTATTTTATCAATTACAAAAGTGAAATGTAAACCAGCAGTTGCTGGGAACAATTTGCTTTGTGTTTTTATTTATTTATTTATTTATTTGTCAGAAAACTACTCTGCAGCACCATCTAGTGAGAGTGAGAAAGACCAATTATATTGTTCCCATATTTGGAGATTCTCCATGTGTTTGCAGTGTGCATAGCTTCCTATAGTCCTGATGTAAGCAAGAGAAGAAAAAACAAGTCTCCAGGCAGAGAGAGCCTATGTGTGTATCCTCTGTCATTTCAGCCATCTTGAACAGAATACCTACCCCAGCTTTGTTACAGAAAGACGTATAGAGTCTTTGGACAAGATGCATTATGGACAGAATACAAAACACACCTTGACTATAAAATAATCTGCACTTTAGAACCAAAGATCCCATGTTTTCATTGTGCTGACCCAAGCACATTATTAGCAGTTAGCAACCAGTGTTGATAATAATGACGTAACTGAGAGCAGGATTTGTTCCAGCAACTGCTATGGTCACCAAGTGTTCAAAGCAGTGAAGAAAATCCTAATCAGTAAGTAATACAAGTGGAGACACAGAGCCTTGTTAGTGCTAAGGTTTTGCCCAGTCAAAGACATTTTTCTATGGAAATCTTTCCTTTGAAGGTGGAAAAGGCCTTACCTCACCTCTGAGGAAACAAAAAAACCCTATTAATAATGATCTATGTATGTGGTTATATAAATAAATATAACTACATCAACACATACTGCAGTAACTACTATAGCACTGCATAATACCTGATCTGAATTCTAGTTCCACTATATTAATGACTGATACAGCAACTCCCACTATGAACATGGCAGCTGTATGTCCATTTCATCCAGTGTCATTTGTGTCAGACATATGCAGAGAAATACAACTCCTCCCTTGCAAAGAATGTTAAATTTCCATTAAAAGCCTAAGGAAGTCAGGTTACTCTGGGTCTAACAGTCTCAATCATAGGCTAATTGGCATTCATATTTTTTCTTCCATTTTTAAGAATGCTGATAAAAATACAGGCCTTTGTAATAAGAGTGACATTTCTTTTATATGAAAAGCAAATACATCTGTACAAATACAAAATGTCTTTTAAGAGCTAATTCTTGAGTCTTATAGACAGTAATTTACAGAGAATTCTACTGCAGTATTAAATAATTGTTACAACATCCAGAGTTCTCTGATTCTCCAGATACAACTGACTGAATGGAAGTAATTGGCCAGCAGACTATCAGACCACCTTTCTCCAGCCTTTTCTTCCTCAGTCTATTCAGCCTCAAACCTCAAATTCAGTTAGAGTCTGCAGATATCAGATAATGTTAAAGGAACTGAATCTGATATTATATGTTCTTTGGTACAGCAGTCTGTGGCTCTGTCTCTGAACATCAAGCATTTATCCAGACCTAGGTAGTTAGACCATATGTAATAATAATAATAAACTTTAACTGTAAAACACTGTACGCAGCTTACTAAACTCACAGAACAGAAGCTTCATGATGAAATGGAGACTGATATGATAAAAACACTAAGCTCTGAACTTCTTGAATGTAAAAATGCATTGACATTGCACATTTACCCATGTGAAGACATTGGGTAAATAGGTAGTTTTAAATGCTGAGGAAACCTTGAACATACAAAGTAATCCAAGACACTAATTTATCAAATCTTCTCAGTGCTTAGATGATGTATTTTTTAATGTAGGAACAGCTAGTATCACCAGCAGGTGCTTTTAAATTCTACTAGAGAGGATGGATATATTCTTAAATAATGTTAATATGAAAAACTGGATAGTGAAGGGCTTTTGTATTTTGAAAAATCTTGAGGGAAAAAAAAAAAAGATATTATAATACATAAAATCACAGCTTCTGAATAAGTTAAAATTTTCTGTTCATCCTATATTCCATTATACTGTCATCAGTGTGCAATACTGTGCAAGCCCAATATGCTATTAGGACCCACTGAACTTAAATTTTCTGGGTGTCTTAATACCACTGCATGTGCTAAAATAAAATCTGCTGAGTCATTCTAAAAATTCTTAAGTTGTATAAATCTTCAAACCTTCCTTATGCATGAGAAAAGGAAATAAAGGGTATCTTAGTCAATGAGCAATGAATTGTTCAATAAAGCAGAGATAAAACAATGGAAATAGTTTTAACCTCTGTTTTTTTCATTTAGTATGAACATTGAAGTGACTGATAGAGGGACACCAAGCAAACCAATGACATTTGGATCTACTTCTGAAGAGAGAAAATGAGAGAGGTGAGAATGGTCCCAAAATACTCAGCAATTGCTTCAATGCCCAAGTTTAGATCAGTTTCTACTTAAAAATTGGCTTATTGTTCTTTACAGGAGGTGTTTAAATATTATTTATAAAAAGGAAACAAAAGTAACAATGCAAAGAGTGAAAAATAACAACAAATAAGCAGATCATTCCATGTTCCATTAAAAATGGACAGTTATTTTTGTAAAAATATATTTTCTTCCTATACCGTGTGCTCAAATGGGGTCATTACTTACTGAGACACGGCCAATAACTTTAGGGTCTTTGTTCTCATCAATTCAGACGCTCACCTTGCATGTGTCTGTAAAGCCTTCAGAGGGGTTCTGCTAATACAGTGTATTTCAATGAAGGATTGGACATTGGGTTAGGTGGCAGCTAGGCAGCAGAGAGTGAGCTCATTCCAGAACCATTAGAGGGGATGAAAACACATTCCAGTCAGTATCCCATCATGATGTGGTGTAGATGGCTAATTGTCACATAGGGGATGTATCACTCAAACTTCTTAATTCTACAGTTCTGAAAGCAACTTGTTTTTTCATCAGAGAACAGAGATTGTGGAAATTTTTCATGTTTAAATATTGAAATCTTGTTGCTGTAAGATGCTGGTCTCCAGCCCTGTCCCTGACTCTGTCTCAGCTTCCTGGATGGTCCCTGGCCTTTGCTTGTCACTTACCTTGTCTGGTCATGTCAGTGAACTCTTATACCAGTGATCAGCTCTGAATGCTGTGGCCAGCCCCTGTGGGACTCGGTCACCCTTGGCTTCCAGCTCCACATCCCTCACAGAGCAGCACTGCTCACACTGCTTCCTTTGTGTTGGGTCATTTCTGCACTTTCACTGTTCAGGATTACATTCAATAAGCAGAATGCATCACGCTGAATGGTTCCAAATATTTGTTTGGAGCTATGGGAAAAAATGAATGTTTGGATGAATGGTAATATTCAATTATAAGAGGAAATAGTTCCAAAAGGAAAATGATTTAGGCTTAAATTAATCACTTATATGAATGACAAGAAATTTCAGTGTGTGTAAGACATTGAAAGTAAGACTGAATTGGTTTTACGAAAGCTGTAGATTGAAGTGTCCTGTGAAGATAGTAGACAAAAAGAGCTCAGATATCATGTATTTTCCATTTACACTGTGGATTCAAGTGTGATAGGAACACTGTATATTTAACAAGATACTTTGCTACAAGGTTAACCACAAAGCATAACTGGGATGTTATCATCAAATTAGCAGGAAGCTGTGATACTAGAGGCCATTTTACATGCAGTGTCATTGAAGATTTTCATTTAAAACTGGAAATGACAAATCAGACTATGCTAAACATAGAAGTCAGGAACAGGGACAATAATTGTTACAGAAAACCACTGGAATAAAATGAGAGCCAACATAGACAGATGCACTATGTGTGAAGGAGGAAGAAATAATCAAGTGTCAGATCCTGCCAGGAAGTATAATGAACTTCACTGCAGATGCAGGTTCTTTGTGCCTGTCAGGGTCAGTCCATAAATGAATATAGAGGAAAACACTGACTCAGTTGGAAACAGATGAATGGTAGGTTACTATCTGTGACAGACGGACCATGAGTGAAGAATACAATGCTACCAGTGAAAAGGTATGGTGGATTTAAAATCAAGAGTTCTCTGAGTAATGCAAGTCATGTGATTATTCTGTTCACAACTTATTTAGCTTTAGGTGGAGCTTGGTGAAGGACATTGTATTTCAAGACATAGCTACATGAAAGAAGGTTGATAAGAAATAACAGCACGTACATTCTTTCTGCCACTCTTACCAAAATAAGTAACACATTCTTCTGAGCCCAGGCCCACAGATGTGAGAGAACTATACTCAAGCATTAAACACTTCTCTACGCAGATATGGATGGTAACACTTGTAACTCAAAAAACTATAGTTATGAGGGATGGCTGAATGAACTGTTCTGAAGACAAGACAATTCCATGACATGGTAGCAGCCGTATGGTCAAGAACAAGGAAGAATTATCTAACAAATAGTCTATTATAAACTGTATTTATATTTTACCAAGGGCTTTATTATTATTTTATTTGAAAGCTTCTGTATCATAGAATCATAGAATCATAGAACAGTTTCAGCTGGAAGAGACATTCAAGATCATGAAGTCCAACCTTATTCCTAGCCACATCAAAAACCACTAAACCATGTCCATAAGCACAATATCTAACCGCCTCTTAAACACTCCCAGGGATGGTGACTCCATCACATCCCTGGGAAAGCCATTCCAATGACTGACAACCCTTTCTGTAAAGAAATGCTTCCTAATAACCAGCCTGAACCTCCCCTGGTTCAACTCCAGGCAATTTCCTCTTGTTCTGTCACTTGTCACCAGGGAGAACAGACCGACTCCCACCTCATTACAACTTCCCTTCAGGTAGATGTAGACGGCAATAAGGTCTCCCCTCAGTCTTCTTTTCTCAAGGCTAAACATCACCAGATCCTTCGGCCTTTCCTCATAAGACACATGCTCCAAACCCTTTACTAGCATGTAGCCCACGTCTGTACCCTCCCCAGTACCTCAATGTCCTTCCTGTAGAGAGGGACCCAAAACTGGACACAGTATTCGAGGTGTGGCCTCACCAAAGCTGAGTACAGAGGAATGATCACCTCCCTGCTCCTGCTGACCACACTGTTCCTGATCCAGGCCAGGATGCCATTGGCCTTCTTGGCCACATGGGCACACGGCTGGCTCAGGTTCAGCTGTCTGTCAATCAACACCCCCAGGTCCTTCTCTGCCTGGCAGCTCTCCAGCCACTCCTCCCCAAGCCTGTAGCGCTACAGGGGGTTGTTGTGGCCCAAGTGCAGGACCCAGCATTTGGCCTTATTGAAGCTCATAAAGTTGACCTTGGCCCAGCAATCCAGCCTGTCTAGATCCCTTTGTAGAGCTTCCCTACCCTCAAGCAGATCAACACTTCCACCTAGCTTGGTGTCATCTGCAAATTTACCAAGGGTGCACTCTATCCCCTCATCCAAATCATTGATGAAGATGTTAAAACAGGAATGGCCCAGTACTGAGCCCTGGGGGGCATCACTTGTAACTGGCAGCCAACTGGATTTAACTCCAGTGACCACAACTCATCCATCTAACCAGTTTTTCACCCAGGAAAGTATATGCCCATCCAAGCTAAGAGCAGTCAATTTCTCTAATAGAATGTTGTGGGAAACGGTGTCAAATGCCTTACTGAAGTCAAGATAGACAACATCCACAGCCTTGCCTTCATCCAACAAGCGGGTCACCCTGTCATAGAAGGAGGTCAGGTTTGTTAAACATGACCCGCCCTTCATAAACCCATGATGACTGGGCCTGATCATCTGGTTGTCCTTCATGTGCAGCATAATAGAACCCAGGATGGTCTGGTCCATTATCTTCCCTGGTACCAAAGTCAAACTGACAAGACTGTAGTTCTCTGGATCATCCTTCCATCCCTTCTTATATATGGGTGTTACGTTGTCTGACTTCGAATCTGCTGGTACCTCCCCAGTCAACCAGGACTGCGGATAAATGGACAGTGGCCCTGCCAGTTCTCTCAGCACTCTAGGATGTAACCTATCTGGCCCCATAGATTTATTCACATTGATGTTGCAGAGCATGTCATGGACCATCTCCTCCTGAATTGTAAGGGGGAGCATTGTGTTCCTGACCCCTGTCTCTTGGCTTGGGGGAGTGACTTTCCCTGGTGCAAGTGTTTCCATTACTAAAGACTGAGGCAAAGAAGGCATTAAACACCTCAGACTTCTCCTCGTCTTTTATTACCATATTTCCTTATGAATCTAGTAGGGGACGGAGGTCCTCCCTGGCCTTTCTTTTATTATTACTGTATTTATAGAAATTTTTCTTATTGCTCTTCACCGCTAAAGCCAGAATAACTTCTATTTCAGCTTTTGACCTTCTAATTATTTCTCTGCATGACCTGTCAACAGGCCTTATACTCATTATGAGTCACCTGCCCCCTCTTCCAGAGGCCATAAACCCTCCTTTTTTCCCTGATTTTAATCCAAACCTCCCTATTTAGCCAGACTGGTCTTCTTCATTGCTGACTTGTCTTATGGTACATGGGGATGGTGTGCTCCTGCACCTTCAAGACCTCCTTCCTAAAAAATGTCCAGCCTTCCTGGACTCCTACATCCCTCAAAAATGATTCCCAAGGGACTCTATCAAGTACCCTCTGAAACAAGTCAAAGTCTGCCCTTCAAAAGTCCAGAGTGTCAGTATTGCTGCCCCCCCCTCCTAACGTCTCGAAAACCAGAGAACTTAATATATGTTACCTGGATTCACTTTACTCCTATAAGAAAATCCCTAGATAGAAAAGATGTCTTTAGGAAAGTTATTAAGGTTGTAGCCTGTGCTCCCAGGTGTAGTGTGATTTCTGGATCATATAATGGGGGAAGCAAGTCAAGAACAGCACAGGCTCCAAGCATACTACTGCTGCCTGTAGCTCTGCTGTTGGTATCTCTAAGGCATCTTAATTCTCTTTAAATTACTTCATTCCTTTACATTATTTGTTCTGAAGTAGACAGTAGGGTTACTCAAGACTCAATCCAGTGTAACCAGGCTATCGGTGCTTTTGAAGTCCAAAATGAAGAAACCACTGTCATTCATGGAAATCAATACCCAGTGATGAAACCCTCTCCACTCTACTTTCTTCCTCTTTCTTCCTTCTTGCACAAATATATATGGTTCACACAAGGCAATCAGACTATCTTTTGAATTTAAAAGTTGTCTTGATCTGTAACCATCTTCGAAAATATTTGTCTTATCCAAGCAGTTTCAGTAGTTGTTACATATCCAAACTGTGAGACTTTAATCTTCTTCTAAGATTAGATGATATATTAAATGTAGAATTAATGGATTAATACTGTATGTAAAAATTTAATGAGCAGAGTTTAAAAAATGGATATCTAAATTTAGACTTAAAAGCTTCAATCAAAAGGTTCAGAACCCTTTTTTCAGTAATTTCTGGAAATCATACCTAGAAATTCTGAGCAGAAGACAAAACCATAACAGAATAACCTAAAAGATAAAGGAAATAGAAGAGTGACAGTGACATTAAGCAATACGGTAGAAGTCCTACAGGGGAAAAAAAAAAAAAAAATCATTAAATTTTTATTTTTCCTCAATATCCAGAAGATGAGTGATCTCTGACCTGTGTTCAATAAGCAGCTGATCTGCTTGCAGCTCTCAGCAGCACAAAGGCAAAAAAGCTGCCAAGTAGAGTTTTAAATATTATAAAGAAGCCAAGAAAAGTGGGAGGTGGAGAAAGAAGACAAATTAATGAAACAGTTGCTTAGAGAACATAGCAATACACAGTTTACTTTCAACAACAAAAAAAAACCCCAATTCTTTTCCTGTAAATACTCTAATTTAGAGAAAAGACTAGGCGATGTATGTTTAACATCCCAAAGGTTTTGTTTCATGGTGACGTTTAAAACCTCTGTCTCAACAGACACATGAAAGTTGTGCCCAGAACTGGTGGGATGAAGGAGAGGAGTTTTGTGACTTCCTCTCTAAAAAGGCAGGGAAACAACTGAGCACAGATGAATTCTTACTAAGAAAGCTAACAAATGGCCAAGTACGTCTCTCCGAAAGGTCCAATACAGTGACTAGTACTTTCTCTTCTTGCCCAATTCAGCATCACGTATGGAAAAAAAAAAAAATAAAAAAAAGAAGCATAGGTTTTTTTTTTTTTTTTTTTAAGGGAGGGTGGGGGGTGAGAGGCAAAAGGTAAAGTGAATAGATTGCAACACCTGCAGCTGTAAACTCTCTCTCAACTTGGGGAAGTTGAGTCACTATGCATAAGTCTTTCAGTGCTTCACCAAATGTGTGGGTGAGCTATTGATGGTTCTATATTTAATACATACTACAAAGAAAATATTTAGTATTAACACATTAGACTTGGTCATGCAAGGATTGAGAGGAACATCACTAGCATTGAATAAGTAAGAAAGTGACATTAATGGTATTAACTGCTGGATTAAATCTCAATGAAATAAAGAAAATATATGCTTCCAAGATAGAGCTCTGTTTTTAATTAAAACTGGTATTTTAAATTCCAGCTTACAGAATGTACTAATAAGCTAGCAGAGTAATGCATCAAAATCATTAATATTTGTTTTCTGCAAGAGAAAAATATGTTGTCTAGATAAAAAAAAAAGTTTTCTCAATATTAACAATAATTCTTGACTTAGTGTTCAAAGATAAATATTTTTTAGTATTTACAGAAACTCTCCAAACTCTAAAGATGTTTTATTGTTCAGATTTATAAGGGGTAGTTTAAAAGAACAAACAAATACTGCTTTCAAAATATGGTGACAAGTATACATGAAGTACCCATGATAACCATCCTTCAGGGACAAAATACTGCATACTTTCAGTTTGTTTTCCTTACTTCACCTAGTCTAAATGCTGCATATTCACAATCTATGAAATGAGCTTCTGTTTATATGCTATATCCCTCAAACTAGCCACTGTCTAGTCAGCTACACATTCCTGATTTAATAATAATAATAATAATGATGTTATGATTTATTTCATTATAAGCCTTGAAGATAATTACTATAGAAGGCTTGTTACTTTATTTTAAAATTCCTGAAATGTTTTAGATGGATTTGGATTTGCTATTTTCCTTCCATATTACTGTAAAGAAACAGAACAGAAAGTGGAGGCAATAGTCACTGAAACATCCATGTAGGAAACTAGGATAGTTCAGTTCCCTGATCTGGTCTTCCCTGTAGGCTAAAGCAAATATTTGGGGACAAGAATTAGGACCATTTGCCTTAGGACCTAAGACAGTACTTGGAAGGAATTCAGACGTTTAAGTACAAGAAGCCTCCTCTCTCATGCCACCTGGCCAGTGAGGTGTCTGTATTCAGCAAACACTTATTTAAGATTGAAAATGATGTTTGCTAGGAAGCATGCATGTTACCATCCTAGGAAGGAGGAAATAGAGGTTTGAACACTTTAATTGAGAAGGAGGCTGAACAGATCTCCCTGTTTCTGTATGAGTAGATTGGTCACCTAACTACTGTGGAAATGTTTGGTGCTATTTCCAATTCCTTCTCTTTCTCAGGTTGCATTTTAAGTTTGAACCTTTTTTTCAAGTCAGAAACTAACCTCACAAGAAAATTATTACTTCTGATACTCAAGTTAGGTGGAAATGACCAGTGTACAGCTCTGAACTGGGAACATGAACTTCACTTAGGCGGAAGATAAAATTCCTCCCCTGTGCTTGTAATCAGTTATTCTGTATGTATGAGTAGATGCCCATTCAATACACTGGATCATCTTTTAGAAATAATGTATACCTAACTAGCTAGATCTGTAGTAATGTCATTGCTTTGTTCTAGCCAGGAAACCACACAAACTGATAAACACCCTAGCATTGCCTTGATGTCCCTTCTGGCCCACTTGTCACAAGCTGAGAATATCTAAATACAAGAAGACCAACTCCCTAGAGTGATCTTGCAACAGCTCTCATAGAAATAGTTCTGTGAAGGAGCCATGTAATACTCCAGTAAACTCCTGTTTGAACACAAGAATAAAACAGCTATTTAATTTACTTCTGCTACTTCTGTATTCCAGTCTGGGATGATACAAGAAGCTCTTCTAGTCCACTGAGACATGGTTTAAAGCATTTTTTCTTTTTTTTTTTATTTCTTCAGCTGCCTCCCTGCTAAGATACAATGCTTGAGTGTATCCTAATTTATGTATGCAACAGGTCAGGTTGCTGGTGTGACCATTGTCTGTGCCATAGGAATGTGGAGAGCTGTGGATCACCCTCTTGGGAGCAACATGTATTTATCAGGTCTTGCAGTCCACCGGTGGCACAGCCAGCTTCAAGCTGTGATTGCATGAACAAGTCACAGATTTTGATTAAGCTATTGCAACACACCCTTTACTCCTGTTTTGTCAGATCAGAAGGTTGCGTGATCACACAGTGAACTTAACCTGGTACACCTGGAAAGCAGTGTTACTTTGTACTGATATTGATTAGTTAAAACAGTTCCTTGAGTTCACAGATAGTACCTTAAAATAATATGAGGGAAGTTGTAGTGATGCTGAGATGAACCGAGGAAGATGAAGAGCAAGTGGAGGAGGAAATATTTCATTCTGGACTAAACTGTGATTCTGCTGAAAGTGGCTGAAGTCAGCCAGATAGTCAGTTTGTTAGAAAGACAGCTTGAGCAAATTTCACAGGGTTTTCCCCCTCCTCATTCTTGACTAAACTCTTTCTCTTCTTTCCTGCACTGGCAGTGAGTTCCAATGACCTGGGGATTTAAGTTTTATTTTGTTTTTACTGGGAGAGATATTTTTACTAGTTTGCTGAAGATGCATTCTCTCCTCTTGTACCAGCATTTTGGAATGTAAATGCTAACACAGATTGCACAAAAATCACTACAAACCATGGCAAATAAACTCAGAGACTCAGACACTCTAAAATCATGTTTCAATTAAATCTTTATTTTCTTTCCTAGTAGTACAACTGAACCTAACCAAACTAAAACAGACAATAGACATTACCATTCACAAAGCACATATATTTAACCTTTATTCCTAATAATAGCAATAATTAAGGGATGTTGACAAGCACTCATTTGACAGTGATATTGGGGAGGCATGTCTTTCCTGACACAGTGGGATATAGCATTAAATTGTAACAATGCTGGCAGCCTCCCAAAGGATGGAGTCAAGGCAGGTGGTAACTCAGCAGCAATGGAAAATAGGTAACTGCACATTGGCTTTAAATTACAGTACGTGGCTTGTATTAAGAATAGAGGATAATTTACGTGATATATGTAGTGTAAGTCTCAAAGCCCCCTCATCTGTTTTCTTCATAAAAATGTATGGCAATTGTTTCTCTGGGATCTTTTTTTCTATAAAGAAAGAAAGAAGACCTGTAACAAAGTAAAATGTTAATTAGAATAGTGAGGCACATTCACAGCACTAAATTACTAACTTTCATTTACCTGGAGTCTAAACATAGAGCGCTGTAAATGGAATTTTCAGTGGAAATTATGGTAATGGAATTAGAAAACCACTGTTGGCAACAATAAATCATTAGCTATCTAGTCAGAACTTTTTATGCTTTCACAGAGTGTAAGCTGTGTTTGTAGCTGAAATGGGATCTCTAAACCCAGCACACCCCAGATGGCAAAACTCCAGACATAAGTATACCTATAGCAAATGCTGCACCTTCAGGGCAAAACATGGATGAAGTATTGTGCAAGCAGTAATATCCTGTGATAAAACCAAAAAATGAGGTAACTGCAGGAAAAGTGGTTGAAGACATAGCAGTAAAAATCCTGATTGCTTTATTGGTTACCTTGTTTGGTTCACTGTGTGCTAGGTAGAATATTGTACTCATAGCTAACCTGAGCAAGAGTGGAGAGGACAAAACTAAGAGCTCTGGTTCTGTTAGTGATAGCTTTCCTGTAGGTATAACTCATTCTAAAATGTTTCATCACCTGACTTTGAGAAAGTACTGCAATAGCCATCAGAAAAGCCTTCAAATGATTTTAAAATTTGTATTTTTACTCGTTACGGGTGTGCACATTGAGGGTACTTAGCTATGTAAGCACACTTTATTTTCCAAAGGTGCCATGTAATACATGGTCCTGATTAGCTTTGACTCTATCATAATAAAGTCAGTCTAATTTGCTTAGAATTACTAGTGTCTTACTGTGAAAAAAGCACCTGGTCCCACAGAAAGCTTCACTTTTGGCATCACAGAACTTTATGGCAAGAACATTTTCAACTAAAGCATTTGGAGCAGAGTTTGAAAGACATATAATTTTAAAGCATGTGATTTTATGCATGTGGAAGGAAGGCTTGGTTATACAAATAAGTATCCAAAGTTTAAACTGTAATTTTATTGTGGTTCTTTCCTCACTGGCAAGTATGGCCCAGGATTTAGATGAGTCAAGTGCAGTAGGGAAGAAGGTAACTTGGTATGACAAGCATGTTTTGGAATCACATTTGTCAGACTTTTTCAACTTGTAAGCTGGTTTATCTCCATAGTTCACACATTCCTTATCTTGTATGCTTTCTTCCCAGAAAAGCATGCTGCTGGTGCTTCTGCTGCTCGAAGAGACCTGTGCTGCTTAATTGCTCAAAAGATTTGGCTAGCACATTGCATTAAATCAAGCATGCCTGCAAGAGTTCCTTGAAATGCTTCTTGGACAGACACACTTCCTTTTCCTGTACACCAGTTCACTATCTAGCAGTTACTTAGGTATTCAGCCATCATCTGTGCTATTTTCAGCTGTGTATTGCTTGAAAAACAAAACAAAATGAAAAGATGCATTACTTGTAATGCATACATTCTGACTTCTGGGAATTAATGTTCTGCCAGTAAGTGGGTACAGCCTATCCTGTCTGTCAAATTTCAATTCCCTTTGTCCCCAGAGAACAATAAATCAGCTACATGTTAGCCACTTGAGCCATCTAACTGAACTTGCGGCTCCTATGCTAAGTTAATCTTTCAGAATCCAATCAGGCAGTAAATGTTGGTATATATCTGTGGTTTAAAATTTAATGAACGTGATCACCTTTAACGTGTTTTGGGATTTTGTTTGTTCATTTTTCAGTAAGCAAAAAAACCACGATGCTATGAAATTACATAAAAATTGCTACAGTTTTTTTTCTCCTTTCAGTCTGCAGAAATGAAAGCTAGTGTCTTTCTTGGAGTTTCATAAAAGATATCTGTATGCAATTATTTTATTTTTATCAAACATCATTTTCACAAATAGTTAGATAAAGAAATGTCTTCACTCACAAATCCCACCTGAAAATCTCCCAGTACAGAAAAAACCCCACAACACTTACTTTTCAGCATTGAAGCTTCTACCCAGAAAGAAGTACTTACTATGTTCTAGGTAAAGTCAAGCACATCATTTAAAGCTTAACAGTGATTTGCTATGTATCTTCACATTGGTGGACTCAGTCACTGAGATATTCACATACTTAAAGACCAGCTATTAAAAGAACTCATCTTTACTACACAGACTGCTAACATGTTCAAAGGGATACTATAGGCTCAAATCTAACCCGGTTTGCATGGATGAACAAAAGAAGGAGCCACATTGAAGTTAATACTGGTGCAAAAATGGTGCTAGATTTCACTTTTGCCCTGTTAAAGTTTTATGTTAGCTTTGTAGCTGTTTGTTTTCCCGTCACTCATTGTGCCTGATCTATTTTAGCAGCTGTATTATTTTGTAATTGTTTGTGGATAATGTGTCCTATTTCAAGTGACCATTTGCTGCCTGGATCAATGCTACTAGTGCAACATAATCTCTCATTTGGATAGCAGCAAGAAATTTTGCTCAATCAAAGCTCACCAAATTCCAGTGCCTGTAAAATATACATGGATCCAATGCACATTTTGCCACAGTAAGAATTTTCCATAAATGATACTGTTGAAATGGAAAAAATCAGTGATAAACTTTTATGTGTTTCCAGAATTTGCTATTATTTAATTTACCATTTCATAATAAGACTTATGTAGTACTTCGTTGGGACTTCCTCTTGCTTTTGAACAATGCATGAGGTTATGTTGTTGTAGTTAAAACATTCAACATCAAGCAGTTCCTGAATAATATTGTGCCATTCAAAAATCTCACAGAAACTTGTTACCTTTCTAACAGGGCAATTTACGACTCATTTGTGAGTAATTTTAATGGTTGCCAGCATCCTGAATTCCATTTTCTTCTTCTGACTCATAGCACTGATGACCTGTATAAGGAGAAATTGTTTGCATAGTCCATGCTTTTCATGCTTGCTTTCCTTCTTCAGTATTGACATGCACAGGATCTGTTAAAAAAACAAATAACAGGAAAGAAAACTCTTCCTTTCTCTGCATAACAGCTGCAGGAGACAACAGAAAACAAACACCTGAGATATATGTAGCTCATTTTTCAGGTGACCTCATTATGAAAAACAGGAAAGACCCAGACTTCTGTGTTTGCTTTATAAAATGTTGTTTGCCTTCATTGGCTCTGTTGGGATTTAGGGACTAACTGTATGACAGGAAGCTCAGGGAAGCAGTCTACATTGTCTAATGCTATTGTTTTTCTTTTGAGTTCACTAAGTTCATTTCCACTATACTGTTTTTCTACCAGCATGTTTTTGAGTCAGTTTGACTGACTGGAACTGAGTGTCTTAAAATATCTGACAGCAGATTTGGTGGAGATTTCATTCTATCCTTTCAATTTTTTTTTTTTTTTTAATTTTTTGTTTGGTTGTTGTTTTGTTGGGGTTTTTTTTAAATACATAGCCAGCGATCTGAGGTAAAGCTATGACTGAGGCGCACTTAAAGGGAATTTAGAGGGTTTAGCTCAGTTACGCTGAATAATAGCCAGTTTCAGCAAACCACAGAGCACAGATAGTCTCTCTAGGAACACGATCAAAGAATAATGGTTACCCCACTAGTGAAGAGAAGTTGAGCTGATCCTCTCATCTGGGCCAAAAGGAATCAATGCCAGGTTTCTATTTTTTTACAATAATTCTCTGTTTTTATTATTTTTGATGTTTTCTTTACTTGGTTTTTTTTGGGGGGTTTGTTTGTGTTTTTTGGGGTTTTTTTAAATTATTTTGTTTGTTTGTTTTTTTTCTCTTTTATAATTAATTAAAGATTAATTTAATCTTTAGTGTTTGATTATCCATTATTTGCAATCACATCGTCAGTGCAATAGACTGATTTGACCAGCTTGTTTCACCCTTGGCATGAACCATCATGCACTGAAGAGATTCACAAATAAGGCTAAACCTCGAAATAACACCAGAAAAATATATAGATCATGTCATGAGATAGTTAGAAATTCACTTTCTGTGTTGGGCAGGGACTAAGGAAATCATGAAGCACAGTTCTGTGATTCTATGAGGTAATCTTCAGATAAGATCAAGAATAGGTGCCAAATATATTGTTTTGTCATAGGAGAGACACTTTGGAACTGTTTGCTTTAGACTGTTTTGGCTGCACCTAGACAACAGAATACAGATGTATTTTTGCATTCAGTCTGGCAGCACACCTTAATGCATTTCTGTTCTATATATAGGCAGAACACATGTAATTACACATACAAGGAACCTAGATACACCAATAGTGTAGAAAATACACTGTGCTCCAGCCACTCCTGAGATCCAGCTATGTGGATGACCAGAAACAAGACATGCTCTAGAGAGCAGCAACAGGTAACTGCAGATGTCACCTCTCAACTTTCATCTTACCTGAGCTAAATCATGCTCCACATTTACACAGGGTAATCTTGCCTTGGTCATCCACACTGCCACTGTACTGGTTTACCAACACTTTTATATCTCTACCTTCTGAGAGTAAAGGATTGAGGTGAATAAATCCATATACTGCTATGATACATATTATTCTCGTGATTTTTCATGTACATGTAGCAGTTACAAACATCAAAATTATTCCCTGAACTGTGAACAAAATATTTAATTCTACTTTCCAAGGCTGATTCATGAATTCCTTTTGATTAAAAAGCAAAATCATGCATGTGTGTGTGCACATATGTACGTGTAGCTGAGAAATAATATGTAGTAATAATAATTTACCTTTCAGAGACTTTGAATTCTTTTATCAACTCAACCATACTAAATGCAAATGTTAAATAGGAAATCTGGAATTTCTGCATAGTCCTAGTTAAAGTAGCTAAAATTGTAAATGTCAGGTAATCACTGCTAGCCAGATGTCATCAGAACCCCTGTTTTATGTCCCATTTAAAACACAGAACCAGAGAAAACCCTGATACTGAACATTATGTGTATACTGTCTCTAAGGACAGGATTCAGCTCCAAATTAAGACAACATTAATTCAGATTAATATCTGAGATGTAGAGTACAATTTAGCTGTCTGAATTAGATGTAAGTCTTTCATAATGTTGTCTTAGGTGCCCTAGGTGGTCTGAGACCTACATCTTTCTGTATCAGCAAGTGAAGATTTGGCAGGATACCATGGCTTATCCAAAACTGGCATTACATGCCTGTGTTTGGATAACTTAGTTGCCTCCAGAGTTTTATGAAATCGTTACTGATATAATGCATATTACCTAATCTGCCAGCCTCGTGTCTGATAAAAGCTTGCAAAATCATGCAGGGTAGTAACATTAAAACAGCTATGATATAATATATTATACATAAATGTAGTGGGAGCAAAATACATTTTTTCTCAGAAAATCACAGAAGCAAAACCAAAACAAAAAAAAAAAAAAAAAAAAAAAAAAACCAAAAAAAACACAAACCCAAAAAAAAACCAAAACCAAACAAAAAAGAGTTTAGTATCTAATCAGATCCAGACTAAGGAGCCCAAAACTAATAAGCTGTATCCAATTATTTTTAGGTAGTTTAATATTTATTCATATAATTTTGTTCTGAGGAAATTGCCTGCCTTTTCTACATTCATTTTCTGTTTAGGCAAAGGACTTAAAATCTGTACTTTCCTACAGCACTGAGACTTCAGTACAAGTGTCAGTGACAAGACTTTCACCAGGCTGGTTATGGGCATGCCAGTAAACACCACATTAGAGTTAAAGTAATAAAACACGCAACAGTTGTATGAGGAAAAAAAGAATAGAAGACAGCATGGTAATGCAGAAAGAAAAACAGGATCCACTGCATGAAAGATGGGAACAAGACAGGAAAGGGGAGAATGAGAGAATACAATTCAGAACCTAAACATGAGGGGGAAGAAAATAGTATATTGAAGAGTAAATGAAGAAGGAAACAGAAGGAAAGAAGAAATAAAGGGATTGCTTTGAGAGTTTCATGGCTATATGATAAATTGGAGAATATTAAGGAGATGTTGCTATTACTTTTATTAACTTTCCGCAGGTTTAGTTTCAGTTAAGATCAATCCTGCACTTCTTTTTCGGGCTTGTATCTTGTTTGACTTCCCTAGCATGTTTGTAGAAAAGAAAGGAAGTAATTGGTTCCAGATTTTCTATATTAAGTAGATTTTGCTAAAAACTAAGTTTTGAAACTGTTAAAGTAAAACTCCCCTTGATCAGGTCAGCAGTTTTGTCTTCAAAAGTTAACTTAATCAAATCATCTGGTATCAGAAAGAAATATATATATATATATATATAGAGGTGCTTTTCTCACTTCCATCTAGTCTTGCTAATACACAACTGCATTTATATTGCAGAAAACAGCTGACATGAGGCTAGGTTTCCTATAGACATAAATGCTTATGAGTAAAAAACACACTGTGTGACTCATTTGTTTTGAGAAGGCCCCTCACAACATCTAAGTAGTTCCCCTCAATGTAACTGTTACAATCAAGTATGAATTTTTCAAGACCACACTACATGGATTTTTTTTTTCTAACTGAATCGAAATCTCTATGCTGAATGGGGCAGCAGTCAGTTTTACAATGAACTCTATATTTTTAGATTTCAGTTCTGTTTCTCAGAGGTCCAGAGTATAAAACAAAGTGTCCTACATTTAATCTTTCTCCAAGGAGTAAAGTCATTTCTACTGTTTGAGTTTGACTTCTGTAAATTGTATTAGCAACCAAAAAGGAGATGCTAGACACATTGCCAAACATTTAACTTACAATCTGGAGGCCCAACATGCTTTAACCCATTTGAATATATTGCACATATTGCAGGACTTCTATGGCTTCTGTTCTGTTTTATTCCTACAGATTTAGACCAAATATTACTAAAAGGAACAGAAAGTCTCTGTTTATAATATTCTTCATTACTCTCAAATCAGAATTGGAAGGGAGAAAGTGAGAAATTCAGACAGAATATAAATATCCAATTAATCATCAGATTAACTTAATATTTATTTAGGAATTTTCCTTTCTTTCTGTAAAATATTATTCTGCACGTTATCTTCAATTTACTGATAACTCCAGGAGATTTCTTTGAAACATTTTAAAACTTGAAAATCTGAACATACCTTAACAGGCTGGTTAACAGGTGCTGACTACATGAGTGTACTGTCCACCATCATGACAAGCTTCTAGTGCTCTCTATGAACCTTATTGATTATTTCCTTCTCCCCCCATCACCATTATATTAGCAAAGCAACACGTGACAAGTAGGCAGGAGTAAGCTGAGGAAGAGACAAGTAGTTTGACAGTTATAAACGGTGTTTGCTCTTGGCAGTGCCAGTTGAGAAGAAAGCAAGAATTAATGTGTCTAGTAAAAGTGAGACAACAGTATACTGCATTGTAAGAAGCAGTACTGTCCTCATGCAACCCTGTCATCTGGATTCTTATTTTGCTCTGGTTATAATCTTCTTTTATTAGGAATAACAAAATAAATGAAGCCCTTTTATTGCCTTACATTTATACACAGAGAAAATGTGTTCAAATTGACATTTTTTACTGTTATTAGACCTTTCTACACAAGAAAAAGACATTATGTAGTGTTCATAAAATTTGTAAAGTTATTCTAGATTAATTCAGAAAATCTTAGAATCTTTTATGACAAACAGTCCTTATGTAAATGTTTATGACAACTTCAATAGTTACATGATGGCAGGAATAAGTCAGTTAGAAACACAGAAAAATAAATAATTCAATCTATAAAATATATTCCTAGGCTGAAAACAAACACCTTAATCATGGCATTTCCATAAACTAATTATCAGTAGGTTCCAAAATACAAAGACAAAACTATTATTTTTTAATGGAAACACTGGGTATTAAATATATATGCTAATAATAAGGTATTTTATTTTCATAAGGTCCATTGGGAAAGATTATGATATAATTTCTTACCTTCTTAATCTATTTTGGCAGTCACTGAAAGTCATTACTTGCCAAAGGTGGTTGCTAATTGTTTCTAACAGATAGTTGTCAATAATTCATATTAGTAGCACTATTTGGTAATCCTTCGTAATGTCAAACCTTGCATTGGTTCTCACGCAAGTACCAAGCCCTGAGTAGCTGTTGAGTCTGAACTCTGGGGACAACATCCATGAGCTCAACAATTTTGACTCAGATTTTAGAAATATTACTGATTCCAGTAACCCATCTCCTCAAGAACTGCCTACTTAGCCTATTTTAAACAATCTAATCATCTTTAATAGAAAAGAGTAGAAGAAATGTTGGTTCTTTTCATTATTTTCTTGAGCATATTTCAGATCTTTCCATCTTGCTTTGTTACTTGACTTAGTTACAGGCACCTAAATTCCTAATCCCACATCAAGAGGGATCCACCACTATTTGAAAATCAGTCCACTTTAAAGCCTGTTGGTACAAATCACAATCACAATACAGTTTTGAACATCTTGGCCAGTCGTACATATTCTTCCAGTGTGATTTGAATTTCACTTGCATTAAGTGCAAATTCAGGTCATACAAACAGGATATCTGGAACTGATAATGTAGTATCATTGTAAAGATAGCATCCAGAAAAATGAGAATGAGTACTGAATCATTCTGGGGTAAACACAGAGACAAAAATAAAATGACAAATCTCTTTCCAGCCTGCACATTTTGCTGGTGCATTTTCTCCTCTCCTTCAAAGAGTTTCTAATAAATTCAATTACCTCCTTGTGTTGATGCACACTGTAAAATGTAATCAGTCTCCACATAATACACATAATGTATAATCCTGGATTACACACATGAACCCAAATGACAAGAAAACAATACCAGTGTGTTTCCTAGCATATCTCCTTCCTTACTTAAATGAGTAAAAGCAGTTTTCAAGTTGCAGCAGTGCTTCCCTAAATCAAGGCGTCAATTCCCAGTGGTGATATTGCCATCACCTCAGTGATAAATTCCTTTCAGAAAATGAACTTGTTCATTTTGCTATTCAAAATAAATTGTTTGTGAAAATGCAGCTTGGATTTGAAGAATGAGATTCAAAGATGTTGGTGAACAAAGGAAAAACAGTTTATATATCATAATATATGCATGGGACATGTCTGTTCCTTTCCAACATCCAGAATCTATTCTGTGTAAGAGCTTGTGGTGGTGAGATCTGGTGTCTGTATGTTGTGCGCTACTAGGAGTGTTATTGTACGGCTTCATTTTAATTAGGCTTTGAATTAATAACAACCTGTGTCTTTCCCCATATGAACTGTACAGAACAAAATATAATCCTTTCCTCTTGTGTTTGTGCAACTGGTAGAGTGGAGAGTTATTCCAGCCTGCACAACCTATTGTGGTTACAACATAAAGAAGCAGAAGAGAACAGTCAAGGTCTCTAGTACATCTTTTCCACTATTTTTTTTTTTTTTTTAAGAAAAGTAATAAAGTAATAGAAATATTTTTATAACAATTTTTATTTCTTTCTAGGATGATTAATCTTTAAAATTGGATTTATACATTCAAATTATATATGCTGGAGGACAAAAGACAGTTAATAGTAGGCTTGGAAGAAATAGATCAAAAGGCCTTTATCAGCTGCTTACTATTCTTACAATGGCATTGACAGTGATTGAAAACATTTCTCTGGTTTTGGGTGCCAGCCCAGCATAATGCTAATAGTTAGCAGACAGTCGCAGTTCTGATTTTATGAAGTTTTCTCTCAGAAACCAGATCTCCTTTCCATCCCTGATTTTAACATTTTACAAATACTGCAGCCATATCTGGACTTAGTTGCTCTGTGAATGATCTTTAACACAACCATGTTGCCATTTGTCCACAGAAGTGATTTGAATACATGCAGTTCTGATTAATTATATTAGAATCATTCACTCATAGGATTACAGGCTTAATTGGAGAACAAATACAAGGCAAAATGGACTACTGCTGGATGCCCCAGGAGATTGCTTTTCTGAATCTGTAACAGGCTGATCTTGTGTATACAAATATGGCAAGACAATGAGAATAAAAACCAAAGGGAGGTCGCAATCAAGTTGTGAAACCATTCAGGAAGTGGAGAATTTATGTTCAAAGTTCATGAAAATGTAACAGATGCTGTGTCCTGGTTTTGGCTGGGGTAGAGGTTATTTTCTTCCTAGTAACTGGTATGGTGCTGTGTCCAAAGAGGTGCACAAGAATCTGGGAGGGAGCATGGCCAGAACAGCTGACCCAAAGTATCCAAAAGGATGTTCTATGCCATAGAACATCATGCTTAGTATATAAACTGTGCGGGAGTTGTCTGGGAGGATCCAACCACTGATCAGGGACTGATTGGGCATCAGTCAGCACGTGGTGAGCAATTGCATTGTGCATCAGTTGTCTTTCTTGCATTTTATTTTTCTCTCTTTTTTGTTATCTTCCTTTTTGTTACAATTATTACAATTAGTAGTACTAGTACATTTTATTTTATTTCAATTATTAAAATGTTACTTTTTCAACCCACAAGTTTTATGTATTTTTCCTGATTCTCCTCCCCATTCCACTGGAGGTGGAAGGAATCAGCAAGCAGCTGTGTGGTGCTTAGTTGCCAGCTGGGGTTAAACCACGACAAGTAACTCTGTTTACAGTTACAAGAAATGTCTTTAACAAAAGCTGGCATTTGGCTACATTTGCTAGATTTGTTTTTTGTTACAATCCAGATGATTGTGTGGGTTTGGAAATGTGTTTCTTGAGGTCTGTTCAGTGTTTGGGACATTCTTGGATGAATTTTGCCTACTCATGAGGGTTTTTTAATGGTTTCAGATGGAAATTTCAGTGTGTTTCATAAGATCTGGGCAACAGCAGTCAAATAAGACAACTTTGGACTGTTAGTCTTAGTGTTTCCAAGGGTCATTTGAACAAGAGCTATCCATAGTTTCCTGTAAGCTCTGAACAAAGCACCAAAGAGTCTAGGCATGACTACTCCAATAGAGGCAGAATCAGGTGTCCTGTAGAAGAGCATTTTGGCTGGCTCAGGCCCAGTTATGTGATGCTGTGGCCATAGGACTTTAGGACATGAGCTGTCTCACATCTGGCCAGCTTGAAATACAGGAGGGTAAGGCCTGTCAACAGCTGTCCACAACATAATATTTATTTCTGATGATCATCATGATTAAGGAGATCCCAAATATTTATTATATAGCAGTGGACAATGCAGTTTTAACTGTATCACTGACCACTGAACCACTGCTGTTTCCTTTTCAACTGCCTGACTTCTTAAAACCACTTCCACCGGTCTATTTCATCAGTGGGAGCTTGTATGACCTTTAGATTCTTCAGGGTGATTCAGTGTATGTGTTGGTATGGCTTGCTATAAGGGAGGCTAAATCACAGATGAGAGCTTTCAGTGCTGCTATAATGCAAGCATATGCTATTTGTACACCTAGATGATTATAATTTTACTCTTCTTTGATACTATAAAAAGTGAAAGTAAATAAATGACAGCTATATTTTAGCTGTTGCCAACTCTGGACACAAGGATAGCAGCATAGATAAATTAGACTACGAAGCTGTTTTAACTATGCCTTTTATTGCTACATCTTTTCCCACTTATGATGCTCAAGAGATAATGAAATGTCCTGGTTTGAGTTCGGTTCCTTCCTTGGAGCACCCAAGGAGGACTCTGTCCGTTCTGCCTTCGATCCGATCTGCGTGTTCCTGAACCCGGTACCAGAATCCAGCTCCTGAACACAGCTCCCGTCTGCTGCGGGGCCCAGTCTGGGACTCCCCCGGTGCCTGCACAACATCAGTGGTGACAGTGATGTAATTACCATCAGGGGGGTTGGGTTCGATACTGGTTTTGTATATATTTGTATCTATTCCATTTTTATAATTATTAATTTCCTTTTCATTAAAGCTGTTCTAGTTTCCTTTTCTAATCGTTAAGTCTCTCTCATTCCCTTTCTCTTTCCCCTCTGGGGAGGGAGGGGGTTAACAGAGAGCGTCTGTTATAGGTCTAAGGGCTGCCCTGACCCTAAACCGTGACATGAACCAGTCTGAAAGGGTCAGGGAAGCTGCCTCAGGAAGCACCATGATAGACAAGAGGTGGCCAGTCCCCCATAGAGAGATCAGGGATGGGAGATAAAGAGGGAAGACAACACAAAACAACCTTAAAGAAAAGTCAAATAACCAAACTCCAGACACATAGCTAACACTGTGATTCCTCCTGCCTCCAAGACCACAAAATTTTGACACACAGCTGAGCAGTGGGAGCCCCTTTCCTAGCTCTGAAGGCTTGAGAGCAGGGCAACCATGTGCTTGTACTTAAAGGCTGATGCCAAAAGTGGTTCAGCATCTCCATGGAGTGTTTTGGCTGGGACTTCAAAGTCATGGCAGTGAGTAAGTGGAATGCTGTGGATAAGGACTTCTGTGCAGTGAACAGAAACAGAGGAAGGTGTTTTGGATAATGCAGATTTGTGGAGGAATTCTGTTTACCTTTTTCTTGTTAAATCTTTTTATGTTAGATCTTACTGGGGAGCGGCAGAGAGCAGTTTAAAACATCATACACCACAGCTTTCATGTGCAGGAAACCACAAATCATTATATCAAATCAGCTCTAACCAAAGTTAACAAAAAGGCCAGCTCATGATCCTTCAGGCAGATAACGCCTTAGAAAGTCAGCAGACATAGCCAAGGCATTATAAAAATTTAGCAGTGATTCACTTTATACCAGCTTGACCTAAATCATCATCCTGCCCTGCTATGAAAATAAAGATTTTAATTAAAGTATCATGTGTGTATAACTGTCTTCTCCTTAGTAACAGTGTAACAGTAGCCTAGTGACTAAGCAATCCTGTATCAAGACTTTTATTTTGTATCCTCCTCCATTATCACCTCCTCCCTTTTACTTATGAAGAAAGCTTTGACAATTCGTTTATTGAAAGCAAAAGTGCTTAGTTGCAGTGCAAATTATTTTTGTGCAACATTAAATTCTACCTTCATCATCATATTTGTGTACACATCCTTCCCATGTGTACTACACTGAAAATTCTGCTTTGTTTGTTAACTATTGTCTGAAATAAGGGCTGCGATTTATTTTGACACAATTTGGGCAATTATTACAGAAGGCAGCATTTTCAATTCTGTATATCTAAATTGGGACAAGTGATAATAAATGATCATATTTTATGTTCTTAGTTTTCCTAATCTTTACTGAGTCAGAAAGATTTTTAGCTACATGGAAAATAACCCAGTTAAAGTTATATCCTTGTTTCTGTTCCCTGCATTTAAGAGTGTTCATTGTCTTCCCTATTAAGGAATTCCACTTATTTGTAGGCTTGGGAGTCCATAGAGATGTGAAATGTATCAGCCAGCTTTGCTTCTGTGCCCTGTCTTTTTTCTCCTACATTGTTCAGCACTGCAGCAGCTGTATACTGAACTGAGGTTTGTCCAAATGTCTGGGCTACTTTCCAAGTAGGTTCTTTGAACAGATGTTCCTACTGAATTTTATCAAGGACTGGTTTCCTTGTGCCTAGAACCTGCCATATGCTCACAGAATAAAGCACCTTGTTTCTGGGAGAACTGCCTTTTATACTGAGATTCTGCTAAAGCCATGAGTTTTAAGTTCAAAGTTCAGACCACTCTTCAGTTAGCAATATATTTTTTTTATTAGCCAAGTACAATAAGTAAATTCTTTATATTACACATTCTCCCACATCTCCTAATGATCATATTTTTTAGTGTAGAAGAAATAATCTTCTTCCTCTTTATGAGAATACTTTCTGCATCACTTTCTAGTCCTCAGATCATAGGTTGCATAAGTACCAAATCAAAACATTGTATTCTTCTGTCTGATAAATATGCTAAGATTTTAGGATACTGAGATCAAAATGGGAATGTTGAGATATAGTGACAATGTGTACAGCTGAAGTTTAACGAAACCTGTTACAGCCAAACACTAATTACATTATCTGTCACATATGTATGTAGTTTTTAAGTACCTGGTATGTGAACTGACTTGAATTCCAGTGATGGGGAAGACATTTTCTTTGGCTTGGCCAGACACAAAAATTACAGGAAACTTATCTGAAAAGTGAAGCTTGATTTCCTTCCAAAGAACAGAAATATGATATCCCAGTGCTAGGAATGCAATGTTTAGGGAGCATTGCCTGAGGGTGAATCTACATGTCTGGGTGCAGAAGGTATATGTCCACTATGTCCAGCTCTAAGCTGGACTGCCACAGCAGATCAGTGTTATGCCTGAGCTGATAAACATCAGTAAGAGGGCAGATATCTTAGTTTACACTGAACACTATGCTAATGCCATTATAGAGTTCTACACCAGTGCACAAAAACTGCCTGTGTGCAGTTGTCTGCATCCAGCCATGAAGCTGTGCCCTGAAAATCTAGGTGTCCCAGCTAAACTCCACCGTTTTTTCTTCCCTTCCATACAATACTGGGACTATTTGATATCATCTGACAATGTTGGTTTAGGTATGTAGAAATTAAAGTTATAAAAGTTTTGAATATTCATTGAAGATCAGGTCATTTTACTTTGCCTTGGCTACTTTTTTGTTTGTTTGTTTGTTTCAGGTGCTTGAAAATATAGTTGCTTCTTCTAAGAAACTGCTCCAATTCAGTTCTGTGATGTAGATACAAATTAGCAAGGCATAATTAAATCAAGGTGATACATGGACATCACTGATCCTGAAAGCAACCTGACTGCTTTTTTCATAGTATTAGATTCACAAGAGAATTTAATTCTTGAGTTTACTTCAGAGATATGCAGTGCTGCAGAATTTCTGTTATTCACAATTTGAAAAATTACTTGTTTATATATAACATAGAACATATCTTCTGAAGTGGAAAAAATCACATGTAACTGGTTTCAAAAGGAGCACATTCTTGTCCCAGTTTCTCTCAACAGCATCACTAGGAGGAAACTCTACTAGGAAATGTTATCTCAGAGAAAACATGTTTTGCCTATACAGAACACAATCCCTATTTGGTGGTGTTTTTAAATTCTACAGGCTCTTTCCCTTGCCAAAACTCACTCCAATACTTTCCAGTTTGCATGGCTTTTAATACTTTCCATGCCATTTATTCACATCCACAACATAAAATGTAGCATCCCTTATAGGAGTCCCTGAATAAATGGATGTTTTTAGTTATTTAGTTTGCAAAGGAGTATCTAGGGGTGAGCACTAACATTTTGATAGACTGAATCAATAATTAGAATGAAGAATGTGGTGTAAGAACCAGAATTTAACAGAAAAGGTATTTTGACAACCTGTTAAAATCATGTTCACAGCAGTCAACTTTTCTTTGTTGTAATTTGCTGACTGTGCTCTACTGTGTAGCTTATACCAGCACTGGAATGTTACTGGAATTACTCCATATTTAGCACTGCTCCAACTAATTGGTGTTTCTCAGAATCACATCCATACTCCATTAAAAAAAAAAAAAAAAAAAAATCCTGTCACTCATTTAATTGTTATTATTTATAATATACAGCAAGAACATTTTATTTTTCTGGAGTTTTCTGTGTACTATGCACATTGCTCTCTCTACTGCATTTGTTTTTGAAGGAGTCATTGCTTTACAAAGACAAACTAACAGGCCCAGTTATGTTTGCTTGAGCAGTACACTGACTATTCAGTGACACAGATTTTCCTTCTCATAAAAGCAATCAATCATTAACATGAGTTCTGACTTAGGAAAGAAACCAAATGAAAACACTGATGTTCTCAGTGTTTCATCAGTACTTATCTAAAAAGAGTGACAGCAAGTATCTTCATCCTCGTTAAGCCACTTTTTGTCTTTGCACATTTACATATTCCAAATTTAGAACCTATTAACTGCTAACAAGCATTGCTGCACTGTCATGTGTGAAATTCAGAATTTGTTGAATTTACAAGGAATGGCATAGATTGTTGAATGGCTGCATATGTTACGTGTCCCTGAGCCAAGAGATGAATTTTTATAGTATAAGAAACTACTTTTAGACAATGAATGTGGCATCCAGCCATGAAATAGTTATGATTTTATGTCTTTTATCTTTTTTATACCAAATGTGTTCTCCTTTTTGGATGAGAGATTACCTCATATTTTATGGTTTATAAATTTCTAGATTTATAACAGGTGGCCCTAGAGTGATTATTGTAATAACAGCCATTTATAATTCTCTTCCAGTATTAAAACAGTGCAACCTAGAAAAAAAGAGAAGGGTGGTTTTATTATGTTCTTTGTAGACTATTCCAGCATTTCCTCACATAAATTGTCCCATTGCACAGAATGGTCAGTTTAGCAATGAAATTAGAATAGAATTATCTGTGTGTTTAAATACTATTGATTAGGAGTTTTCTTGAACATGGACACTTTCCTGAATGCAAATATAAAAGAGGCTGTTACAGTGATTCTGGTGATAATGCTGTAATGAAGGAATCCCATCATACATTTAAGCTAGCTGTATCAACTTTTTCCTTCTGAAGTATTTTACTTAAGGTAAAGTAAGGAATGGTAGCTAGAATTGGTGTGAGGAATTAAAAAAAAACCCAAACTATGTGGAATCTTATGGCCAGAGGTCTAAGAAGAGTTTATCTGAAATGGCTCATCAGAAATACTGAGTAACATTCCCTGACAGCACAAACGTTATTTCACCAAGTTTTTGAGTAAAACTTGTGAAACCTCAGGAATAAACATTAGCAAGGAGAAATAGCAGATATAATAATAATTAAAAAATATGTACAAAATACATGATGGGACGCACTTATAATTTAAAGTGGAACCTTGATTATATATGAAAAAAACCCTAACATTTCCTGTTGATGAAATTTACCAAAACCAAGTAAGCACAGAAGGACTACTCAGAAGTGGCTTTTACATCTTTGTAAAAGAAATATGATGCAACAATATGCTTAAAGAATATGTGTAAAGTGATTTGAACAAATAAACAAAAAATCAGTATATTGATTTTATGTTCAAATAAAGGCCAAATTTTACATTGTTTCTCAATGTTCTTCAGTAGTCATTACTACTTAAGATAATCTGATTAGAAATTATGGTTTAGTTCTCTATAAGTTTAAAATTCTAGTCAGTGATGTTTCTTCTGCCTTTTTTTAGCAATCTTGAAAATAGACATCCTTAACTCATCATTATTTTCTCCCTGTATTATTCTCATTAAAACTTATGGCCCTCCATGGAGTAGTCTACAGGTATTTTTTCTGAGTAGAGTATGTCTGGTAGGAATATTTCCCTGGGATAAAAAAAAAAATCTGTTAAAATTATCTTGATTGCAATGTGGTTGTTGATCTTCAAGTTGTCCAAGCACAAGGTTCTGGCCAAGGCAACAAGAGCTCTGAAGTATGAGTACCTGCTGTCAGATATATAGACACATTTCAAAATCTTGTCACCAATAAACCAATCATCACTGTCAATCATTTTCAGTCACGGGTGACCAGGTTTAAGTGGTTCAACTATATGTCTTTGTAGGTATAACCACAGACTTAGGAGCCAAATTATTTTTCCTAAATTTAAAGAATTCGGATTCAAGATGTACACTCAGTTTTTAAATACATTTTGAGACTTCCACAAAATGTAAAACCAAAAAACCATGCTAGATAATTTATTATGACATATGTAATGCTGGCCACCGAGTTTTACCCAGATGGCCTATATAAAGTTTAGAGATCTTAATCAGTCTAAACACTTCAAGCCTTGAAAAATAAAGCTTTATCTCAAAAGCAAAATGCAGAAAAGACTGACTTTATACCAGTCATTAAGCTTTACTCTTGACAGGAAAATGAACTGGGTAAGTACAAAATAAGCCTCATGATTTACATATTTCTGTCTTTGTGTGATGTTTAACAATCCATAGCCTTGAAGAAAGAGAAAGGAGACCACACATGAGGTTATCACAGCAAGCAGATATCAGTATCTGAAGTTAGAAGTACAAGATGTTGTGTTCTGCAAACACTGATGATGCCCTTATCTTTCTAGTTTCCACCTTGTCTGTGGAATGGATGTCTTGTGGAAGGAGGCTTTTTGACAACCTTTTTCTACAAAGAAAAAAAGCCTGGGAGAATCTTAGCATACAGGAAAACTGTATCGGTAAATAAAACATACTGAAAAGCTTTTTGGTAAATCAATGCTCTAAGCCAGATTTCTCAAATGGTAACTCTCAAAAATGAGTAAGAGATTGAAAAATTCTTGGTACTGAATAGATTCAATCAGGATAAAACTTATGAAACACAGATTTACAAAACAAAATCAAAATAATTTCTGAGAGGAAATGAGCTGCTACTCATGAAATAAGAAATTATAAAAAAAAAATAAAAGGAGCTAATTCTCAAAAAGGTTAAGGAGTTTTCTTATCCTATGCTTAGAGGGTATAAGGTTTCAGGTATTTCAGGATATGGCAGGGACAGAGAAAACGAAAGTAGAACATGAATTAAAAACTTGCTAGGCAAAAATAAAAAAACATCATCAGAGTTTAATTGTCTTTTAAAGTAATTTATAGCCATCATCACACTGTAAAACTAAAATTAAAGGAAAGAATTAAAATCTTCAGGAAATTAAAGATCATTTTCAAAATAAAATATGGTTTTCCACACAAGATTTTAGTGATTTATCACCTCTGACTATGCTTTTTTCTTTTTAGATAACTACATAATGGTGAAGAATCAGCAGAATGAAAGAGAATGGAGTGGTTAATCTTAGAAGGACAAAGAAAGGTGTAGTGAAAAAAGACTGTCTGTTTTATGGATCCACAGCAGGACTTGATGTAGATTGAATAAAATAATATGCAAAAGATTAAAAAAAGGAATGGGAGAAGAGCTTCATGGGGACAGGGACAAGTATAATTAGTAATTAGGGAGTGAAATAGAATCCAGGCTTGAACAGAAAGACCTCAAAATGTCATATTCTTTATTTCCCTGACCAAGATAGAATCAACTATTTTCTCTTCCATTCCTGACAAATTATTTTCTAGGATGTCGGACACTCCAGAGTCTCTCCAGGCAATCTATTCATAAAGAAAGTGATGTGCATAGGCATATTCTACAGTTATAAAGCCCCTTACAAACATTATGGGGAAAAGTAAGGGAGTTGATGTGGTGTAACATATGAAGTAAAGAGGGTTAGAATATGTTGGTGATTAACTTGTCCTACTCTGAGGAGTATTTTGCTATGCCCTGAGGACAGCAGAAGGAGCAATCCAGAAAGGGAGAGGTTTTAGTTTGTGTGGAGAATAAAAAACCAAAACCAACCAACAACTTTCCAAATGAAAAGGTTTGGTCTTTCCATATTTTTGAGAAATAGGAAAAAGAAAATAATAAAAAGGATAGTCTGAGGTTCTAGAAGGACTGGAAAAAACATGGGATGGATTTTAAAGGTAACCTAGGAGTAATAGGACAACACACTCAGAGTGAAAACACTAGTAAAGAAAATATAAATGTTAAAGTCTGTAAAAAAAAACCCACAAAAACCAAAAAAAAAAAGAAACAAATAAAAACAAACACAGAAAAACCCACCTGAACAAACAAACAGAAGATTAAAAGGATTTCTGGATATTCATTTAATCTTTTGTTGAAAAAGTTGGGGAACTTTCATAGAATCATGTCTCAGCCTGGGCTGGAAGGGACCTCAAAGATCACCCAGTCCAACCTTGCATGAGAAAGGGAGCTTAGATAAGATTATCACCTTGTGCTAGATTTTTGCGTCTTGAGAACATGAAAAAGGACATCTAAGAAGGCTGACTACCCGAGATGATTCTAACCAAGGTCAAGTCTGTTGCAGCAGTTTTCTAGGTTTCATTAAAGATTTGTAAGGAGAAAGTTATATACAGGAAGAAAAGGTGTGTCATCAGGTAAACTTGCTCTTAGACTGACCAGAATACTTGAGAATTATGTAGAAAAGATATCTAAAACACAGACAAATCCTTCAGAACACATGTATCAGAATGTACAACACGTTGTGGTTCATTGACCTCGGCTGGACTTCATGTGCCCACCAAGCAATCTTACAATCTTACATCAGCAGGATGGGGGACATCCTCCTTTCTTTTAGCTTTTATTGCTGAGAAGATATCAAATAGTACAGAGTACCCCTTTGGTCATTTTGGGTCAGCTGTCCTGGCTATGTCCCCTCCCAAGACCTTGCCCACCCCCAGTATATCAGTGAGGGGAAAATGTTGGAGAGACAGCCCTGATAACAAAGCACACTATGAGGGCTGCTATGGGGAAAATTAATCCATCTCAGGCAGACCCAATACACACATGAAATGCCCTGAAGTGCTTTTCCTGCATTTCCCATGTTCTGTGATGCTTCTTGTATTCTATGGTTGATATGTTTTCCATAACCCCACCACCTTAACAAATCAGATTATCTTCATCATCCAGGAGAGTGTTGATGTGCTCTGCTTGGTTAGTAACGTGCATATATGATTAAAATACCTGTAACAGAAAAACTATAGGTAATATAAATAAATATAGGATAGTTCTAATTTATGAAAATCAGAGGATTAAAGAAATATGAAATAATTTCAGGCTAGTTAAAGAGAAAATGTGAATACCATGCAGGTGGGAGTACCTTGCAAAGATTAGGGCAAATATTATTGTAAAAACAAAACAACCCCAAAAAAACGCAAAACAAAACCACAAAAATCAAAATTTAAAAAGCATGAGATGGAATAGTGCAAATCCCTTCTAGTGCTAGAATTAAAACATTATGAAACTGTCCTGGTTTGAGTGAGAACAGAACTAATTCTGTTCAGTGATTTTACTTTTCAGCTCAGTTCTTCTAAGTAGCTGCACTTCCTGAAGTAAGCAGCTTGTTTTCCCAGGCAGTGTCTGCTTCTGGCAGTGATAACACCCCATGTTTAGAGTTAGTCCCAGGGATTGGTGTGCAGACCAAGGCCACTGCTGGATTTTTTGCACCACAAAGGGGGGGGGGGGGTGGTGCAGAAAGTGAAAGGCTGCACGTACAGGGAGAAGCAGACAGGACAGGGACTCTAAACTGACCAATAAGGGATTCCATCCCATATACATCATATTCAGTATAAAGCTGAGGGATCAGGAAGGTCAGGCCATTTTTCTGATCAGCTTACTTCAGGTCCTCTTCCAGCTTCTAGCTTACTTCCTCAATGGTCAGCACCAGAGGAGGACTCCGTCTGTTCTGCATTCTATCCTGATCTGTGTGTTCCTGAACCACGTACCAGAATCCAGCTCCTCAACACAGCTCCTGTCTGCTGCTGGACCCAGTCGGGTACTCCCCCAGTACCTGCTCCACAGCATCAGTGGTGATGGTGATGGTGATGTAATTGTCATCAGAAGGGATTCAGTTCAATACTGGTGTTGTATATATTTGTATATATTACATTTTTGTTATTATAATTTTAATTTTCATTAAAGCTGTTCTAGTTTCCTTGTCTAATCACTAAGTCTCTCTCCCTTATTCCCTTTCTCTTCCTCTTTGTGGGGGAAGGCAGGTTAACAGAGAGCATCTGCTACAGGTCTAGCAGGCTGCCCTGATCCTAAACTGTGACAGAAACAAACATAATTATAAGAAAAGGTTTGAAGTTCAGTAAAGTTGTGTTTCTGAAATTATGCAATGCAGAACTAATGCTAAAATATCCTTTTCATTATGTTTTGGTTTACGTAATGCAGCCAGCAGGCTACTAATGGAAAGGTTAAGAAAAATATAACAACCTTATTAATTAGGCATAAAGAAGAACAACAAGTAATTGTTTCTGAATAGATAACAGATGTTTATGGCCATTTAATTAAAGGCTATCTATCTCAGAAAAGATCAAAGGCAAGAAATTTTAAGCCTTTTCAAAATACTACCTAAGCGTCATTGGAAATGCATGACTGTCAAACCTGGATAGCATCATCACAGGAAAGGAATTTGAAATATTTTTTGTGTTAAGACTAAAATCTGAACATAGTATAACAGCAGATTGGATTAGGTTGATAGCCAAATTTTGAGAGGTACTTTAATTTCTTTACTATTCCTTTTCTAAATCAACTATGCAAAGGGGACTTATCCAACAATGCTGTACTACTTACAAGGACAGAAACTGTAGGGGAACAGCTTACAGTCTAGACTTATTTCAGAAAGAAATCCTGAAGGCTTTATGGAATAGGCTAGAATATAATAGCTACTAGGCTACTAGGACAAGCCTTCATTACAGTATCCATGACCTAGTTTTTAAAAGTAAGTGCTCTGCTTACTTTGTCAGCACAGTAGGAAATCTTTGAATAAATAAAATGTGAAAAAATGTCTCCTCTATTGGAAAAGAAATCTCTGTGAAGGTAAGCTGATCCCTTAGTCTTCCACTTTTACAGTGACCTTGGAGCCTGTGGGTGAATGCTCTCAGCAAACATCACTCTTTAGCCTTATAATCAAAAAGGTGGGCATAGGTTTGAGATGCGAGAGTTCTGTATAAGAAGAACAGGGTAGATTCTGGTAAGGAAGAGGACATAGTTCACCACACAGCTTTTTGTAAATGACTTTCTTCCTTAAAAATATTATCCCATGTTTCCCTTCCCCTTGTCCCCTCCACCATGGTCAGTGTCTACCTTCGACACAGTCTGTAAAGATTTGGAAAATTGTTCTTGTACGTGTTATCTAAAGGGTATATTAGCATATGGATATCTGACATACTTACCCATACATCATGAGTTGTGTTAGAAACCACATGAAATCCTGTACAAAATAAGGAGCGTTAAAGAATCATGTGATAAGTGGATCTCTCAAATATGCACCAAGTAAGAAAAGATAATTTCTTTAATTCATTGTACATTGGGATCAGTGAGGAAATCTGAAATGTAGTTCACTGTTAATTGTCCTGTTCGAGAAACAGAAGCCTTCCTAGCATTTATGAACTGAATAGTGTAATCTGGCAGGAGGAAGCACTACCCATTTAGGCTGATTCTTTGGAGGAGACACAATGATACCATAACATCAGAAATTCATGACAATATTCAAAAAGTAAATTGTATTTATTCCAATATCTTCAAATGGAAAACTTATCAGAAAAAGAGAAATATTATAGAAATGTCTTTGTAGATCTTTCACTTAATTTGAGCAACTTTTAGAAATTCATTTGGAAAATGATTAATATATTCTAAAATATGTATTTAGTATGTATTTTCATATTTTAAATATGCTGGTTTAGAAAAAGAGAGGGGAAGGAACACTAAACAAGTTAAGATTTAAGATATGTAATGAAGAAAGAGTCCAAGATGGAGACATGGAGAAAGAAATGGTAAAAAAACAATATCTCTATTCCTTAGGGAAAATCTACTGATACCCAATTCTATTCATAATGCCCTCCTGCACACTTTTTGACTGATTAATTTATATTAGCAGAATGATAGACACTTCTCCCCCACATACACTTTTGTCAGTGACAATTATTGTCTATGAATATCAAATCATATACAGCAGGATGTGATTATGAGTTGCCAGGTTTGATTTGTGGAACACATCATATTTGCATACTCTAAATAATACCTTGAAATGTAAATTTTTAAAAAAAAGGAAAAAAGAAAAAAAATTCTTGTTTAGGTATTCATAAGAGTATAGAAACATTGAATCATCATTGAATCATAGAATGGTAGGGGTTGGAAGGGACCTCTGGACATCATCGAGTCTAACCCCACTGCCAGCGTAGGATCAAGGATGAAGGGCAGGTCTTGTCTGACAAACCTGATCTCATTCTATGATAAAATGACCCCTCTAGTGGATGAGGGAAGAGCTGTGGATGTTGTTTACCTTGATTTTAGCAAAGCCTTTGATACTGTTTCCCACAGCATTCT
The DNA here is from genome assembly GCA_025345505.1 of Todiramphus chloris collaris. Lineage (NCBI taxonomy): Eukaryota > Metazoa > Chordata > Aves > Coraciiformes > Alcedinidae > Todiramphus > Todiramphus chloris. The sequence continues at coordinate 19,851,405 of JANVCC010000010.1, forward strand.
CCTGCAGAAACTGTCTGCCTATGGCTTGGATGGATGTTCACATTGCTGGATTCAAAACTGGTTGGATGGCCGGGCCCAGTGAGTGGTGGTGAATGGAGCTAAATCCAGTTGGCGGCCGGTCACTAGTGGTGTTCCCCAAGGCTCAGTGTTGGGACCAGTTCTCTTCAATATCTTTGTCAATGACCTGGATGAGGGGATGGAGTGCATCCTTAGCAAGTTCGCAGATGACACTAAATTGGGTGGGTGTGTTGATCTGCCTGAGGATTGGGAGGCTCTGCAGAGGGATCTGGCCAGGCTGGAACAATGGGCTGAAGCCAACTGCATGAGGTTCAACAAGACCAAGTGCAGGGTCACAACAACCCCCTGCAGTGTTACAGGCTTGGGAAGAAGTGGCTGGAAAGCTGCACAGCGGAGAAGGACTTGGGGATGCTGGTAGACAGCTGACTGAATATGAGCCAGCAGTGTGCCCAAGCAGCCAAGAAGGCCAACAGCATCCTGGCATGTATCAAGAACAGTGTGGCCAGCAGCAGCAGGGAGGTACTCGGCACTGGTGAGGCCACACCTTGAATACCGTGTCCAGTTTTGGGCCCCTCGTTACAAGAAGGATATTGAGGTACTGGAGCGAGTTCAGAAATGGGCAACAAAGCTGGTGAAGGGTCTGGAGAATTTCTCCTATGAGGAGAGGCTGAGGGAGCTGGGATTGTTTAGTTTGGAGAACAGGAGGCTCAGGGGGGACCTTATTGCTCTCCACAACTACCTGAAGGGAGGTTGTAGGGAGGTGGGGGTCAACCTCTTCTCCCAAATTAAAAATGACAGGATGAGGGGGAATGGCTTCAAGTTGTGCCAAGGGAAATTTAGGTTAGATATCAGGAAAAATTTCTTTGCAGAGAGAGTACTTAAGCATTGGAATGGGCTGCCCAGGGAGCTGGTAGAGTCCCCATCCCTGGAAGTGTTTAAAAACCGTGTGGATGTGGTGCTGAGGGACATGGTTTAGGGACCCTGGCAGTGCAGGGTGAATGATTGGACTCGATGATGTTAAAGGTCTCTTCCAACCAGATGATTCTATGATTCTATGATCACCTAGGGCAGGCCACACAGGAACAGATCCAGGTGGGTGTTGAAAGTGTTTAGAGAAGGAGACTCCACAACCTCTCAGGGCAGACTGTTCCAGTGCTCTGTCACTCTCACAGTAAAGAATTTTTTCCTCATGTTGAGGTGGAACTTCCTGTGTGTCACCTTGCTATCATTACATCTTGTCCTATCACAGGGCGAAACTGAAAAGAGACTGGCCCCTTCTACTTGACACCTGCCCTTCAGATAATTGGAAACATTAATAAGATCCCCTCTCAGTCTTCACTTTTCCAGGCTAAACAGCCCCAGGGCAAAAAACTAAAAGCTTGTGTCAAGGGCTAATTCTCAATAGATCGCAGCACGGCAGCTGCTCTGCTACGTACAAAACCCTGACCCAGAATCAGGTCATCTACGAATGATTTAGTGCTGGGTGCCCCATGGCCACGTGGTACGTGACAGGGGAGAGGTGGTGCTGCATCTGTCTGCCCCTCTGGTCCCAACCACTAGCGGTACTATGCACTGTCCAACCCGCGAGAATGGGCCAGGCCAGCCAGATATCGCAGGCCCACCGAGGTCTTGTGGTGCTGCAGTATCACTATGTCTGGGTGGCATTCTGACTTTGAGGTGTTCAGTCATAAGTCCACAGATGGTAGCCTTATGCCAGTGGCTCCTCAGCCAAGTGCAAGCACCAGGAGTCTGAACCTGTGCTTCCTCTCATGCTGAGCAGGATTACTATTGCGACAACACATTATCAGTAGGGTAAAAATAACCTGTCTAATTCCAACTCATGTTCCCTATTAGTCGGTGAACAATACAACACTTGGTGAATTCTGCTTCACAACGATAGGAAGAGCCAGCATCAAAGGATCAAAAAACAACATTGCTATGAATTCTTGGCCGCCACAAGCCAGTTATCCATGTGGTAACTTTTCTAACACCTCCTGCTTAAAAACCAAGAAACCAGATTGTGAGACCCCACTTTCACAGTCTGTATTCACACTGAAAATCAAGATCAAGCAAGCTTTTGCCCTTCTGCTCCATGGGAAGTTTCTGTCCTCCCTGAGCTCACCTGAGGACACCTGCGTTACACTTTGACAGGTGTACCACCCCAATCAAACTCCCCACCTGCTGCTGTCCCCAAAGTGGGTCTCACCTGGTGTGAGCTGGGTGCTTGGTGCCAGAAGTGAGATCCTCCCTCAGGGCTCACCCCCATCCCTCAGCAGGTAAGTGAGGAAACAATCAGAAAAAGTATCTTTGCCAATAATTTCTCACAGTAGTGGTAAATGTAAATGGATTGCAAGTTGATAACAAGAAGGGTATGATGGGGATAGGAAGGGTGTAGAAAGAGTGGATACAGGTGTATGACCCAAATTTAATTGTTGTGTTTTAAAAGGTAATCCTGGTGCATGGGTAAGATTCTAACCCTGAGAAAAGACATACCAGGGCTTACTGAATATCAGAAGTTATTTCAGCTACATTACTTTTGCTCCCTCTTTTCAGGGATATTTTGGTTCTTTGTGGAGGACTGCCTTCTATGTTTTGTTGTGCTTATTTTCTTCTTCTTGTTAGTTAAATATCTGTCGTGACTACATGGCTGTCAATGCGTGTGGGATTGTACTTGGTTACATCAGGAATTCTTCTTGCTTCATGAGTGAGAGGAGTGAAGGAAAAACTCCTACTGACACACATTTTTCAGCCTATTTAAATAGACTTAGCAATACCAAAGAGAAGATAATGATACGAACACCTACAGATTAAGGGCCTGCTCATGCCTTTCACATCTACCCACATCCACATCTACATAGAGAAAGAATTCATCCACCTCTGCTGCCACAACACCTTCATTTCCTAAAGTTCAGAGAGCCAATTTTCTCCATCTGAAGGCGAAAGAAGAACCTCTTTGGCAAAGGCAGCCACATGTTATGATCACCCACTAGTTTCCTAGTAATTTGGCAGAAGAAAAATATATTTTAGAATCATAGCATCATTTGGTTGGAAGAAACCTTTAAAATTACCAAGCCCACTCACTAACTCAGCCCTGCCAGGTTACCACTAAGCCATGCCATTAACCACATCTACATGTCTTTAACTCCAGGGATGGTGACTCCACCACCCTAATATCTAACCTAAAATTACCTTGGTGCAACTTGAGGCTCTTTCTTCTTGTCCTACCACTTGTTACCTGGGAGAATAGACTGACTCCCACCTCACTACAACCTCCCTTAAGGTAGCTGTAGAGAGAAAGATCTCTCCTGAGCCTCCTTTTCTCCAGGATCAACAACCTGATTCTCTCAGCCTCTTCTCATAAGACTTGTTCTCTAGATCCTTCACCAGCTTTGTTGCCTGTCTTTGGACACACTCCAGCACCTTGATGTCTTTCTCGTAGTGAGGGGCCCAAAAATTGAATGCAATATTTGAGGTGCAGCCTCACTAGTACCTATCACAGTGGGTTGATCACTTCCCTACTCTTGCTGTCCAAACAATTTTTGATACAAATCAGCATGCTATTGGCTTCCTTGGCCACCTGGGCACATTGCTGGCTCATATTCAGGTGGCTGTCAACCAACATCTACAGGTCCATTTTTGCTGGGCAGTTTCCCAGCCACTCTTTCTGGGGGTTGTTGTGACCCAAGTGCAGGACCCAATACTTGGGTCTTCTTGAACCTCATGACATTGGCCTTGGCTCATTGATCCAGCCTGTCGAGATCCCTCTGTAGAACCTCCCTACCTTCAAGAAGATAATACTCTTGTCCAACTTGGTGTCATCTGCAAACTTGCTGAGGATGCTGTTGTTCCCTTTGTCTAGACCACTGATAAAAATACTAAATAGAACAGGCCATATTACTGAGCCCTGGGGAACACCACTTGCAAATGGCCACCAGCTGGATTTTACTTCACTCACCACCATTTTTTGGTTATCCAGCCAGACTGACAGGTCTGTAGTTCCTCAAAGCTGATCCTTGGTCATAGAAGGCTGTATGAACAAGGACCATCTTGACTGCAAAGTAATTCTTATGTTAAGAACTGTCAACTCTGGAAAGCTGAACACCTTTTCTGTGCCTCTGTAAATGGTTTTGTTTGACGTCTGTGGCCTGAATCCTTGTTCAGTTTTAAAGAAAAGAAGGAAATTTTGCCATTCAGGAAAACAAGGAGGAAACATGTGAAAGTCCAGCTCCCTGTTCTTATTAAGTTTTTCTTAAAAGAAATACTTGGAACCTTGAAGGCAATTTTAACATGAACTGTTAGCATCATGTTCAGCGATTAATTACGTATCATTGTGGATTCTCTGTGACATAGTTGGTATATCTTCCACATCTATGGGTCCAAAACTTCCATGTGGTTTAGCTATGCCAAACGAGCCATATTAGGAAAAGAGTAAATCAGTAAAATATCATTGTTATGATGTCATTAGGATATGAAAGAATGATGGAAACATGTCAATGAGGGTCCTTAGAGACTGCATTCAGCTGCCATTATAATATATCATAATTGGCATCTCCATCAAAATGATGAATCTTGTGAGATCCTGTTAGGAACTCTTCTGGGAATGGAACAAACTTTTTCTATTGCTTCTTTCTTATTCTACATACCACAAAACAGTTTACAGCTAAGCTATTATATCTGTGGAATGCTGTCAATTGTATTTTTTATTTTGCTTTGAAAGCAGGATTGCAATTGCCAGAGACAGAAAGGGAATCTTGATGTGCTATGTTGTGTAAAGGATGGCATATCAAAGGGAACAGAAATATGTGTCAAGCTACAAGTATGTGAATAAGTGCATTGTCCAACACTTTGACAACTGTGTATTATAATGACAAACATCTGATTTTAATTCTACCAATTAATTATATCAGCTAGAACTGATATCACACTAACTGTAATAATTTCACTTATCTCAGCTGTGGAATGCCTTGCCAAAGGGTTTGTGACACTAAAGGTTTGTATGCTTTCAAGCGGATACAGGTAAATTTAATTGAATAGAGATCTTTGGAAGATTCTTAGACACATAGAAACAACAACCTGTTCAGGGACTTTCTGAGCCTCTTAAAACAAGAATCTCTGTGAGATTACTCAGAAAAACTGCAGTTTCTAAAACTTTTATTCCATCCCTTCCTGAAGCATCTGCTTCTCTTATTGTTGAAGACTGTTGGACCAGATGAACTTTTGGTTTGCCCTAATATAAATATGTCTTTTGTGCCTTATCTAACGTGAAATACTGTAATAAGAATATTAGTGTTAAGAAACTAGCCTGATACTACAAAGAAGATTTCCTTCTGTATTGATAATAACATGATGCCTAGGATCAATCAGATGGATAGGGCCTACTAACACTCTCTTAGGTTCCATACAAAGAGAAATAAAGTCAACCCCATTCCCAAAGAGTTTACATGGGGGAAAAAAGACAGCTACACACAAAGAATGGAGGCATACACAAAAATACAGGCAACAGCATAAAGACCAATATACAGTGTTTTCAGTGCTTAATTACTTTAAGACTCTTTCAGCCATGAAAGAAACAAGAAGTATTTGGGATCTCCTTAGCTGTCAGATGTTTGTGGGAAGCATATCCCCACATGAGGTTGCATGGAAGGAAGCATGGAAGTTCTTTCAGAATTCAGTAAGCAAGGGATGAAATCTGACATAGTTGATCAGTCAAATGTAAAGTCAACATTTTGGTAATTAATAAGATCTAATGTGCAGAGATCTGATCAGTCACACATATCCTTGACAGTGAAAACCAGCATTTGTTCTCAACAGAAAAAAAGATGGGCAGCCCTGCAGAGAGGTGCAATTAATGTGATATTGTATTGCATATCGGAATGTATTTGTTTCAAAATTGGAGACAAATCAAATTGTGGTTAGCTCTAACCATACTGAATTATATGTATGCTTTAAAACTTATTCTTTTAAGATAACACTTATTACAAATATGTAATACTGTATGAATTGAAATGCATTTGTTTTGAAAACTGCCTTAAGCAAACATTTCTGTAATTATTTTCTAAACTTTTACAGGATACAAACAGAATTCTTCCACAGAATACAAAAATGCAAGCATTTTTACTTTTTCAAAGGTTTTCTTTCTGTCATATGATATCCATTGTTCAGTTTTTCTAGAAAAGAAGAAATTTAATCCATGAGCACATTCAAGAAAATTTTCTTGTCCTCTTTGTTAAATTAATGAGAAGTCTAATCAGTAAGTCCACAAAACATACAATAGCTCAGAGACTCAGCTGCAGTCCCTGTCTCTGTAGGCATATAAATTACTGATAAAATATTGTCTATGTTTAGCCCCTATCTGGGTTTAAACTGTAACAGTTTTCTATCACCCCTCCCCAGACAAGAAGGGAGATTGGAAAAAGGCAAAGACGCTCAATGGGTTGTAATGAAAATGAATGATTTAATGAAACAGCAAAATTAATATCAATGCCAGTATAAAGTGAAAAATGTTATATTCAGCCCAAGAAATGTATGGTGGTCACAATAAATGGGAAGGCAATCCTCAGGAGCAGGGTTTGGAGGAGCCCTAGCAGAAGCCCAAGAAGGACACTTCACCATCCTCAGCAAATTTTCCCCTTTATAACGAGCATAACATTTATGGGACAGGATATTGTCAAGGTTTAGAGCTGGGCCAGCCACTAGACAAATGACAGATTTTCTCTATAAACACCTCCCACTTCCCACATGGGAAGAGAAAGGGAATAAGGGAGAAAGATTTATAGACTGTAAAAGAAAACATCTTTAATGAAAATAATAATAATAAAATGAAATACACACAAATATATACAAAAGAAATATCAAACCCAACCCCCCTGATTGCAATTACATCACCATCACTATTGTTGCTGTGAAGCAGGCACTAGGGAATTCCCAGACTGGACTCAGCATCAAAAGAGTACTGGATTCAGGAGGTGGATTCTGGAAATGGATTCAGGAACATGAAGAAGGCAGAATAGACAGAGTCCTCCTCAGATGCCAGGCATTGAAGAAAAGGCTTTAGCCTCATGATCCCTCAGCTTTATACTGAATATGACGTATATGGGATGGAACACCTTGTTGGTCAGTTTAGGGTCACCTGTCCTGTCCTCTCCTCACCACAGATGCAATCTCTTACTGCACCACCAACATGGTACACAAGATTTAGTAGTGACCTTGGTCTGCACAGGAACAAGTATAAGCAAAAGCCTTTCTGTACACCAATCCTTGGTAGTAACTATAAACATAGGGTGTTATCACTGCTAGAAGCAGACCCTGCAGTAATCTGCCATTAACTTCAGAAAGTGCAGTTAGTTAGCTGAAAAGTAACTGGACAGAATTAATTCTGTTCTAACTCAAACCAAGACAGAGACATCTGTGAGCCGATTCAGGTCAGCTGCCCTGGCTGACTCCAAACTGATAATGGCCTACAGACTGTGGCAGGACTATGATTCCATAGCAGCGAAGCCAGGACAAATAGCTATGAAAATTTAACTTCCAAATGTTAGTATAATTCTCAACTTGTCTTTTTAAAGAATTATTTTCTTGCTTTTCTTCTTTATTAAGTAATATTTTACCTGCTTATTATATTGTTCTGCTGTGTTCCTACTCTCCACCTCCACAATTCCTTGATGTCATTTTTCAACTCATCTTTTTCCTTTAGTGTCAGACTCATTGTATCTCCCAAACTTTTTTCAGCAGAAGATAATGAAATTGAGAAACAAAGTTCTGATTTCTATTTTCTGTGCTTTGTTATTAGTTTTATAATAGACTTTGTGACTTTCCTTTGTTTGTTTTGCTGCAAGATGTTTTTATGGATTTCACAACAAATGGCCTTTTTACTCATTTCTTCTTTGTACATACTGGGTTTTACATAACAAGCTCTCAGGCCTGATCATTTTACCACTGTTAATGAATTGTTATGTAAAGTTCTTGCAGAATTCACTCATGAAATTATGGTCTTCATAAATTACATTACTACTTATCAACAGTTCTGATCTTGCAATACAAGAGATGCAACCATCTAATTGTCCATCAAATGTGAAAGGTAAGGTGTTTTAACAGGAAAGGGGACTGTACCTTCTCACAATCACTTTTACCTCAGCCTATGAGTATCCCCCTTTGAAAGCATTTAATGAAACTCAGTTAATCTAGTTTTAACAATCTAAAAATTAGATGTCTACTCTACATTTAGGTTCCTTCTACATAATAAGCAGAGGAAGATAAGTGTTTCCAAAGGCAGATTTATCCTCACTATCTCTGAAGGGGTCTAACTCTATGGAACATAAAAAGAGCTTAGACAACTGATTTAGACGAGGTACCTAATTTTAGATGTCTACAAGTTAAATGAGAAAAATTCCACCCATAGATTAGTTTATTAAAATGTGATCTTTACTTACTTAAGTTGAATTAAATTAAGGACATTTCATTTAGTTATTTGTTCAATAGGCTATACTCATTTTGAATTTTTGCAGGTATGTTATTACACAATTACTCACAATATAGTACTTTTTCTTTCTCACCTTCCAAAAGTAACAGAGCAGTAAAACTAATTAAGGGAATTTTGCAGGCACAAAGTACTAGTAAGAAGAAACACCAATATATCTTCTAAACTAATGTTGTTAAGTTTAGAAAACATTGCATTATAAATGGTTCTTTTAAAACATGTTTTCCTGTGTTTCTGAGGATATTTACAGGAATTGAAATGAAATAAAGAGAGCAAGTCTGTGTATTCTCTTGGCTTTGCTTTGTATGTTACAAAAATTAAATATATTATTAAGGTTATTTTAAATGTTTTACTACATGTTGTTTGATTTTACAAAATAGATTATGTTCATTAACTGAAATATTATTTACTGTAACTGAAGAAAATTATGTAACCACCTGTGTGCTCTATTTTGTGTTTCAGAGTTTAAGAAATGGACAGTATAATCCACTGTCTTTCTGCTCTCCAAATGTTTCCATATGAATTTTATTACAGAGCCTCTAAGCAATTCTTTGCAAAACAGGCAAAATATATCAGTAGGACTGGCAGTAGTTACACAGTGTGACATTAAATAGACACATATTGACAGTTTAGCTTGAATTCATTTTGTGGAGGGCAAAATTCATATTCAAACCAAATACTTCAAAATTGTGTTCCAGAACCAATTCTAAACATTTACCAGGGCACAATCAGCTTAATTTGTCCTGGTTTTAGCTGCAGCGACTTTAAACTATCTATATCAGATTTTAATCTAGCCCATTACTTTGAATAAATGTTTCTTTCTGGGTTCTGTCATAGAATGATTCCAAGTACAAATGAAACTTTTAATCCACTTTGGCTTTTCTTCTTTTCTTTCTGAATCCATTCAGATTTTATAGGAGATTTATTGTATTAAGGCATGTAACAGTCATTACTTCAAACATGTAATACACAACTTTAATTTGGCTACACATATTCAATATATACCAATGTTGAATACATCTATAAGTTAGGCCTCACTTTAAGTGGGAAACTGAGGTTCAGATCAAAGGTCAACTGTATATTTATTTATGGATATTTAGTAAAACAGCTGCCACAGATGTGCTTTAGAGAGGACTGGTAGATAATTCAAAAACATAGGTTAAAATCAATCTCTAAACTTATCTAGATGGGAATTTTTGCTGGGCACTCTCCCTCACCTGAGTATGTATTACTCAGCAGAAGGTTTGCTGCTTGTTTTCCACCTGCTTTTTGCATACACTGCATAAAGATTGGCTGCATTTCTCAGAACCTATCCATGCTCATGTGATAAAGAGCGTAGCACAGGTTTGAGAAACCTTCTGCCTGAATAAGAAACTCGGTGTCTTAGCATCTGTGGTGTGACATGAGCAGTTATTGGGTTGACTGGCCACTGGGAAGTGATTTAAAAGACAACCATAGTGCCTGTTACTGATGCTGAGATCCATATTAATACCTCTAAAGAAACAGGTTAAGTGTTTCACTTCTTCAGTCAGAACTGTTCTTTGCTAAGACACAGCTTCCCTATATCTTTTTCCTGTTACTTATCTAAGTTCCTTTGCTTGATCCTTTTCAGTCAGTGGGGAGCACTGGCCAGGAATGGCACTCTAGAATAATATTAAAAGGATTGAAAATATGTGGGACATCTTATTATTTTGAATACTGTGATATAGGAATATATAAAGCATATAGCCACTTTTAAGTCTTGCTACACATCACCTGTGGGTAGAGAGCCAGTCAGATAAATTGATTTTTGTTAATTTGGAGGGAGACTTGAGCAAGTATGAACATAATTGCCGTATGTCATTTCATATTATAAATGTATATTTTTTGTCTCTTATGCACTTATTGCTCTGCTAAGGAATGTAAATTAGGGATTCAGATCCAAAAATTTTGAACTTCTGGAAGTCTATTAAAGGAAAAAAAGAAACAAAAGAAAGTATCATGTAAACCAGACAGTTGTCTAAAATAGTCAGGTGATGTAATTTCTGACACTGCAACAGGAGTGGAAAGAGTTTATATACTACATGAGAGGAACAGAGAGGTCAGAAAGCAGTAATGTTGTTCATTACTGTGAAAAAAACCCCCACATCAGTGATATATGTAGAAAAATATATCCAAGCATTAACACTGAATGGATATTTGAAGTATCTTTTTAAGGAAAACATGATTGACCCGTTATAATACATCTGGTTAGTCATAAGCTAGGCAGATTCATAGAGACAAAAGTCAACCCACGTGCTGAATACACTCAGGGTACCATCTAAACCTTCATGCTGAGGTAGGATCCACAGCTTCCACACATCTGGCATTCATCTGTAATAATTGAGCTCACTTTGGCCTTTTATCAGCTGCTCTAGACTGTGGTATAAAGCTACAGAGGGACATTCACAGGTTTTTTCAGTACAATGAAATTCACACTTATAGCAGGTAATAATCATTCCTGATACACAATGCATTCCCAATTCTGCAATTTTCTGATAAAAATATTATCCCCAGGTTTTAAGATGAACTACTGAATGTGTGTACAATACACACTAGAGTTTACATTAGAATGCACTGAGGGGCACATTCTTCTTTTCATGATGCATGTAATTACTATACCATAATGATAATGTGAATTACATGCCAAGTCCTTCTACTGACATCAGTAGGAGTCTAATCACACCCTCAGTAGAAAAAAAAAGTGTCCTTAAAATGAAGAGCAGTGATTTAAAAATCAAGTTTCATATAATATTCTATTATACCAAAACACAAATATTCTTAGTATGAATTACTGAGCTGCTTCACATTATTATCATCATTCTACAAATCTTTATGCTCCTTTCATGCTCTTAATGAAAATTATCAACATCAAACATTGCGTAACACAGACATATGTTTACATATGTAAGTTTACACTTGATTCATATCACTGAAAATGTTTAGAGTTCAGGTTAAAAAAAATTCTGATGAACATACATATTATATATAGAAACACATTAAAAAGTAATCAAGAGAAAACAATAATAGTAGAGGAAGAAGACATCTATACTACTGTTAAGTTATAGCTATTTATTCTTGCTCATATTTGGAGACTGTGAGAAAAAACTGCTGAAAAATTATACTTTTCTGTTTATTTCAGATTTTTTTTTTTTGAAAAATATAATATCTTTCTCCATATTCCTTATTTATACGCATGTAATTAATGTATTGCCAATTAATAATGGAGTATGATAGTGAGAAATCAAAACAAAACTAAAACCACCTTCTCCATACCCTGGCTTCTTAGGGGGCTCAACTTCACTTCTGACTCTTCTACCTACTCCTGAGCAGCACAGAGAGATGAGGAAAGGGGGTTGTGAGTAATTTCATAACATTTAATTTCTGCCACTCGTTCCTCCTCACATTCTCCCTCAGCTGCAGCATAGGGTCCCTCCCACAGGATACAGTCCTTCCTTAACTTGTCCAACATCAGACTTTCCCATGGGCCACAGATCTGCAGGACCTTCTCCATTGTGGATATTTTCCATGTAGTACAGTCTCCCAGGAATGGTCTGCTCCAGCATAGGATCCTCAGAAGCTACAGCTCCTGCCAGAAAACCTGCTCTTGCATAGGCTCATTTCAAGAGGCTGCAGTCATGCCAGGAGCCTGCTCCATCATGGGCTCTCCACAGGCTTCATCTTCCTTCAGGACATCTCTACCTGCTGCACCTTGGGGTCTTCCATGGGCTGCAGGGTGGATATGTACTCCAAAATGATCTCAGTGGACTGCATGAGGACAGCCTGTGTCACCATGGTTGTCTTCATGGACTGCAAGGGAATCTCTTCTCTAGCATCTGGAGCATCTCCATCCACTCCTTCTTCAAGGAGCTTGGTGTCTGCAGGGTTGTTTTGCATTTTCTCTCTCCTCTCTCACATCTGCTGCACAAGTTTTAACCTTTCTTAAATAATCACAGAGGCACCACCAGTGTCACTCACAGACTCAGTTTTGGGCAGTAGTCACTCTGATTTGGAGCTGACTGGAACTGGCTCTGCCGAACATGGGGTCAGCTCCTGATCTCTTCTCAAAGAAGCCAATGCTACAGTCCCCTGTCTCCTCCCCTGGCTACAAAAACCGTATCATTTAAACCCAATACAAAGATATTCAATATCTGTTTTAGTTTTAAAAGAACTCATAAAATATGTTTAGATTGTAAACTGCTAACATTGGCACTTTCCATTGAAAGACTTTTTTTATGAGTTTAGAACTTAATCAAATATTTACAGTCTGGACCACAATTTTCACATCCAGGCAATCTGTCTCATGCAAAGAATTACTTTCTAAATATCAGCTGGGATGTTTCTGGCAATTTCAAAAAACAAAGTAAAGGGAAAATGTACTGTATGTCTCAATTTTTCTGACTTTCTTCCTGCTGCCCGCTGCCCCGCCCCCCCAGCAAAAATCTAACTCCTTTAGTACCACAGGGCTTTGAAGCAAGTCCTTGCTGTATTAGAGTGATCTGTAACTGAAGAAGGTAACTTCTGTTGTCCCTCTGAAAAGCCACTTAATCCAGCCAAAGTGGAAGGCTTGGAAAATAATAGGTTATGTATTCTTTTTAACAGTAAACAAATGATTAACTCTAGCCTCAGCAATTCCTCCTGAGTTTTCCTGGTTCCATGCTTGGAGCAACCTACCACCATAAGGGGTGATGTAGCAGAGAGAAGTTCAGGACTAAGCTACGTCTAAGTCTAATGCTGTGGAAAACATCTAATATCTGTACAGGAGATAATAAAAAACAAGTCAAGGAATATATTCAAAGAGGTAACAATGATGGGAAGAAGGAATAGTGGATGGAGGCAGGCAGACTGAATTATGGTGGGTTGATTGAGCCTTAAATTGGAGACAGAAACCAACCTAATCATGGCTCAATCTTCCCCAGTCTTTGGGGTGTGGGTGGGAATAATACGGATTGGCAGGAAGCTCTGGGCGAGATGAGGAAGAGAAGACAGAAAATAGAGTTTGACAAGTGAATCTAGGACTGAGAAACAGCTGTAGGAAGCAGGATCAGGGTCCTACACTATTGCAATGTTTTTGTTCTAAAATCACCCTCATGTTTTATAACATAAATGCTATAACACCAGGATACACTATATTCCCCTTCCACGAATCAAAGTGAATTAAGAAAAAAAAATAAAAATCCTGTGATCTCTAGCTTACTGTGGAGGTTCCTCTCTTCACCTTTTTTTTTCATTAAACCAGCAAAAGGTAATTTTTTCCCCTTCAAACTAAAAGTTTAACATTTTTCCTAGCTTGAATTTATGCCTTATCTGCCCCTTGAGCCCTCTCAGGTCTATAATAAGAATAGTATTCACATTCATAGGGAACTTTAATGAATGGTCCTGTATGCCTAGTGATGTTTTTTGATAAATCATGTTCCTCTATGGTTCCCTTTAAATACATCTCATGTATTCTAAAGATTGATTTGATTTTGTTTTATGCTACTACTAACACCCTTTTTATAGTAACTTCCACAGCTTCTGTAAGGAAAACATGGGTTAAGGAAGGTATCATCAGGCATGACAATCACTTCAGTATGGCTTATACTTAAAAACAGAAAGCAGCACTGTATTACTAATAAGTAATTCCTTCTTCGCCTCACAAACATACATACATACATAATGTTATTTCTAATAATTTCTTCATGGCTATCTGCTATAAATCGGAAATCATAATAATTACAGAAATGCATCATGTGGTTGCCCTTGACATTTCATCTCCTGTTCACACTTTGCAAAGTTATGATACAGCCAGCATGAAAAGCATTGCCATTCTGATTTTCAAGTGTGACAATACAATAAGAGAGCTTCAGACTAGCTGCTGGGCATTTACTGACAGCTCTGAACACCCAAACTGACTGACAGATGTGCACAAATTCACAGCATACCTAAAGAAATATTTTCCTCTTTTCTAAATGCTTAGAAAAATTATTAGAAAAATGCTCAGAAAAATACATCTAATATCAGACACCAGGCCTCCCATACTGGTTGATATCAGAGGTCAAATTGTAACCGAACTGTTCAGAGGGTTGTTAGATGGATAAAAAAGGCATAAAAAGACTCTATGAAATGACAAGTCTTCCATCTGCGACTGACCACACAACAAAGGCTATTTCTTCTTTTGTTGTGTCACTTCTACCACCATCTTCCCAAACCTGAAGCACCTAAAAGGCCTCTACAAACTTTCTTTCACTAATTGCATTACGTAGCAGTGGCACTCTGAAGTCGTCAACCTTTGTACAATATCCTTTTGAAGGATACAGATTTACAACAGTCCCAGTAGAAAGAGGTGCCTTTGAAACAGCCTCTGATCTAAGTGGTCCCTAGATAAATAGTCCTTATGTGTTGAGACATGCATTTTCCCTTTCTGAAGGAACAATGAGGCAGATAACATGTTGGTATGTAGGCAAAACTGACACATAGATATGCAAACAAAGCCAATTTACAGCAGTAAGTAAAAATCATAGCATATTTGATTCAAAGCAGCACAACTGATGCCTATACGGAGGAGACTCCACTCTCTGAATCATCCTGGATGTCTAATCATCCATGCCTATTCACGGGTACTGTAGGAGCAAACTCACGTGACAGAAGGAGGATGCCATTTTTACTGTGCCAAATTTTGCTCACACATGGTAAAAACGGAGGGAAAGCCTGTATAAGATGAGAAATATTCAGGTAAATGTAGCATTTCTTCCTCACTTGCTGAAAGCTGAGGCTATGTGCATCACAAGCTGTTGCCATTAAACACCTGTGCTTTTTTCTTTTTCACAACTGTTGTCTCTAGTACCAGGTTTCTACCCTATCACATATTTTATCTGCACCAGAGAGAGATACTTACATATTGCTTTGTCCTTTTCCTCAAATGTCTATAAAATTAGGATGAGAGGAAATGGCCTCAAGTTGCTCCATGGGAGGTTTGTATTGCATAATATGAAAAATTTCTTCACTTAAAGGGTTGCCAAGCACTGGAACAAGCTGCCCAGGGAAGTGGTGGAGTCACCATCTCTGAAGGTGTTTAAAATATGTGTACATGTGGCACTTAGGAACATGTTTTAGTGGTAGGACTTGGCCGTGTTAGGTTTGTGGTTGGACTTCATGATCTGAAAAGTCTTTTCCAACCTAAAAGATTCTATGATTCCAAGTAGTTGAACTGTCTGCATGTACTGCTCCCCAGGGAAGTGGCTTAGATGCTTGGACTGGCTAGATGAATACCTGGCTCCCCACTTGGGTTAAGCAGGTAGAACAGTTGAGGCACTGATCCTGAAAACTGTGCTGGAAAATAGCAAAGAACATTGTAGAAAAAGGAAGAAATTAATTTCATGCTGCTACCTGCATAAGCTTTCTCTGCATGGCTGCAGATAATGTTTCAGGGACAGGTACACCCCATCCTGCCTGTTAGGACAGAATTCAACTTGATCCCATCCCTCCTTCCCACAGATTTCCCTACCAGGACTACTTATTTCCAGGCACGCAGTAAGTATTGATCCCAGTAGTTCTTTGTCCATGAGTACTTTGATTTTTTTTTTAATTTTTTTTTTTTGTATTTTTCATTGATATATGTAAAAAGAAAAGTTCCAGTGTCTCAGTGGCATAAACAGTAGAAGAATTTAGCTAAATTGTCCCTTACATATTGTGACTAGCTATAAATACAAGAGTGGAATGAAAGTTATTCATTGCCACAGGTACTGAAGATGTAGAAGACAGGATGATAAGATGAAGCGTAATAACACTGGCACCTGCTGAACTTTCCT
This sequence comes from Todiramphus chloris collaris, assembly GCA_025345505.1. Lineage (NCBI taxonomy): Eukaryota > Metazoa > Chordata > Aves > Coraciiformes > Alcedinidae > Todiramphus > Todiramphus chloris. The sequence continues at coordinate 19,867,707 of JANVCC010000010.1, forward strand.
TTTCACTCTGAATATAGATGTTCTTATATCCCCACAAAAGCATTTATCAACAGGGAGCAGAAAAGGTGTTAATTCACAAAAGACTCCGTGTATGCCCATTCTACAACTAGAAAGGGAGTATTTAATTTTCTACATGACCTTTTGGAGGCTTGCCTATAAATGTATACTCATTTAATATTCAGCCGTATGCCTCTATCCAAATGTGCAACTTAGAACTTTCCTCCTTCTTCCAGAAGGATCAAACACAGGCACTCCATGTGCAAAAGTATTAGAGGAAAAGAATAAAAAATAAAACCTCTCTCCATATTAATCTTCACTTTTAATAATGCAGATATAAGTGTAAGGCAGGAATGGCTCAAATGCAGTACTTTATTACAGTAATTTCAAAGCTTTTAAAATAGCTTATCATGACTAAGCTTTTGCTATCCTTTTAATCAAGCAGAAAAATGTTCAAGTTAGAGAAGTTTAGGGAAATTCAGCTACAAAACATGCTTAAGCTGAAAAAGCTAATTGCTGGGTGCACATTTTGTTGCCAGGCAACATTTTAGAAAAGCTGCAATCAGGGTTCAAATGCTATTCTTGGAAGTAGTGCTGAGAAAAGCATCACAGCCCAGATTGACCTTGCAGCGTCAGAGGCAGTACATTAATACTTGACATTCTTCTCAGTCATTGCGTAGGCATCATCGTCAGAAGTACTGAGGCACTTGCTTTAGTTAGGACTCATTATGAAGGCAAGATCAGTGCTCTGTTCTGTGAAGGCCTGGACCATTTGGTCCAGTACAAAAAATATTATTGTACCTGTTGGGCACAAACCCTTGGAACATTATCCACAAGGCTTAAGCTATGGTGAAGGGAAGCTGGGTTTTTAGATTAAGTAAATATTTGTACCTTGTAAGGATTTTGTTGATTCACTTGTATTGGTGGAAAGTTACTGGGACGAGGGGCACTGGGGTATATAAGGAGTGTGTGAAGTAGCAATACAGGTCTTTATTTTCGCACCAAGACAGAGTCCGTGAATCAATCACCCACTGTTCTAGTTTTCCAGCCAGATGCAATGGTGGTAAAGGCAGAATGGGAGTCTGGGGACAAAACTAGAACATAGGTGACCAACTGCAGACAATGTATGAAATGTGGCAGGAGTAAGTCTGATGTGACTTTTCCCTCCAAGTGAAGAAAGTGGTCTTTTTTTTTTCATTATTTCTCTTTAATTTCCAACTCCATCATTTCAGCAGAAAAAAAAAAATTCAAAGTAGCCATTGCTTTCTACTGGTGTAAATGAGATCAAAGTCATTGGCTGACCTCAACAGGTGGTCTACCTCAACAGGTGTCAGGTCTTTAATCTCTTTAATTCTTTATGGAACCATCCCAAGAAGAGATTAATATTATCAAATACTATTCCTACTATGTTCAACAACAAAAATAAGTGACCTCCTGTTTTTCTGCCAAGGCAGAAAGAAACCAGAGGAATATGAAGATAGCACAAGGAGGAGACCTATGAGTGAAGAAACCAGGAAGAAGTAGCTCAACTTCTCTGTAGGGGTAGGCTAGAAGAATAAGGAAGATTGAGGGTTTTCAGGGTAGAAGGACACCAAAATGAACAAGATGAAGAAGCCGTGTAGTTCAGTGTATGCAACATTGCTGGTGCTAGTCAGCGGCCAGAACCTTAGAACTAAATAGGCAAGGTATGAGCTCTGGAGACAATCCACTTGCTATGTATGAACTTGTTCTGGCCTGTTTTCTTTGTTTAGCTGCAATAGAAATTTTTCCAATGATCATTCCAGTGGTCATTTCTGCCTACTGACTTTTACGTGCACTGCTTGCCCTCTGTGTTTTAACATAATTCTTATATGGAGAACGGTAGCAAGTAGTTACTCTGTGTATGAGTCTAACAGTGCATTTATTTATGTATGATAGATACACTGCAAAGAAGTACCAGTCTGGCCTGAGAGCAGAAGCCCCCAAAGACAGGGTCATAGGACACAGTGTATAGTAGAACAGGGATAGCAAGAAAGGGAGCCTGTGCTCCCTTTCTAAGGACCTAAGGCCATAAACTGCTCACCAGTTTTTAGGTAAAAAAAACATAGACTAGGGAACTTGGCTGAGACAATTCTCGGGTATGGTGAGTTGACCTTGGCTAGATGCCAGTGGCTCTCCAAGTCCTGTACCACTTTTCCTCCTTGGCTGGGTGGAGGAGAGAAAAAAATATAACAATGGCTTATGGATTGAGCACTCATCAAATACCATCATGGCCAAAATAGTCCTGACTCAGGGAAATTAATTTAATTTATTACCAATCAAAATCAGAGTAGGGTAATGAGAAATAAAACCAAATCTTAAAAAACCTTCTGCCTCCTCTCCCTTTTTCCTGGGCTTAACTTCATTCCCAGTTTCTCCACCTCCTCCCCACAAGTGGCACAGGGGGGTTGTGGTCACTTCGTTAAATGTTGTCTCTGCTGCTTCTTCCTCCTCATGCTTTTCCCCCTCCCCATTATGGGATCACTCTGATGGGAGACAGTCTTCCATGAACTTCTTCAGTGTGAGTCCTTCCCACAGGCTGCAGCTTTTTGCAAACTGCTCTAGCATGGGTCCCTCTACAAGGTGCAGTCCTTCAGGAACAGACAGCTCCGGTGCGGCGTCCTCTCTCCACAGCCTGCACCAGCGTAGGCTCTGAACAGTCACAGCCTCCCTCTGGCATCCACCTGCTCTGGTGTGGGGACTGCCATGGGCTGCAACAGGACACTCTGCCTCACCATGGTCTCCACCACAGGCTGTAGGGGAATCTCTGCTCTGGGACCCAGAGTATCTCCTTCCTCTTGTTCAGTGACCATGGTGTCTGCAGAGTTGTTTCTCTCACATATTCTCACTCTTCTCTCCAGCTGAATTTGTGAAGGGATTTATTTCCCCTTCTTAAATATGCTATCCCAGAGGCACTATCACCATCTCTGCTGGGTTTGGCCTCAGCCAGTGGTGAGTCCATCTTGGAGCCAGGTGGCATTGGCTTTATCAGAAATAGGTAAAAGCTTCTAGCAACTTCTCATAAAAGCCCCCCCTGTAGTCTCCCTTTCCCCCCCCCCCCCCCCCCCCCCGCCCCAACCTTGCCATGCAAACCCAAGACATAACATTAGCAAAGAAACAAAGAACCTATAGAGGGTGTAAGGCACTCCATACACTGTATATTCAGGTATGACATGGAGCTGCAGTCTACCGAAGAAAGAGTGGAAGTGTAAAAGTGTAACAGAAATAAAAGTTCCAAGTGGACTCTAGAAAGAGGAAGAAGAACCATATCATCAACACCATAATTTTCCACCCTGTAAGAAGCCTGGGACAGATGACTCACCCTTACCCTCATCACTGCAGACTAAACCTTTGGACATCAGAGGACAGCAAAATGGTGAGCATAACACCAGACAGAAAAGGGATAGGTGCAGGCAAAACCACATGTAACACATTTAACTGGTATTTAGTCAGATACTTCACCTTCCTCCTCTCTTCTTCCTTCTTTCATTTTTTTCTTTTTTATTCTTTCTTCACTCTTTTATCTTCTTTGTTTCCACCTTCTTTTTTCTTCTTTCTTTTTTTTCTACAACAAATAGATCTGAACAGATTACATTGATTATACTTCATTTGCAGTGAGAATGATCTCGGCTTTGGATAGATGTGTATATGCTTTTTGCCAATAACAAGAATTTGACCGTAAAAATAATGATGATGAAACCTATACTTGGAGATTTATTATTACAAAGTGAACTTGGCTGTTTAACCAGTCCAGCTTACTAACAGCATGTTTTTGAGTGGATCATCTTAGCTTGGTTTTTTGATCCCCAGTAACCCAGAACAATTTAGTCCTTCAGTATAATCCTAGACTTTCAGTTAAAATAGAGTCTTTCTGCCATTTCTTCTGAAAATTTTCCCACATTGATTTTGCCTGTTTCAAAGACTCTAGCATCTGTCAGGCAGCATATATTTTCTTTAAACAGGATTACTGCTTGTGCAACCTTGGTGATCTCTAGTCTCCCACGAGCTTCTGTGGATCAAGCAAGGTTCTCTGGAGCTGTTTAAAGGTCCTGAGAAGTGTCACTGCTGTAAGCCTGAGTAGTTTTAAGTCATGTGAACATATGTCAATGTGAACTCCAGATTAAAAGTATAAATCAGCAGTCAGTAGCTTTGTATTTACCTGCTTTATGTACTTACAGATGCAGAGAAAAAATATCCTTGGAGACTTTAATTTCCAGAGGATTGTCTATTTTCTGCATTTTTCATCCTAGAAGTGATGGATACACTACACTACAAAAACATTTCTTGATAGTACTTCTTAGAGTTGAACCATATGTCCTTCAAAGCAGATTACATTTATTGTAAATGTATTTGGATTTGTCTAGACATCTGTATCAGAGGAGTTATAATCAAAAGGAGTAGGATCAAAGAAACTCAAAGGAGTATTAATTGTACTGAATGTAAAGGTTCATTGCTAAGTACTGCTATGCACACAGTAAGTGTTTAACACTTTCATTCCTGGATTAGCATGCAGGACACTGTCTCAACCCAAGCCTGTAAAAGAATAAATTCTTCTCATGTCTTTGTAGGCAATTTTTCTTCAGATGACTTCTGCACAGACATTTAAAATTGTAGGACATTTTGTAGTCTGCCAGCACTGCATGGCTGACTGTTATTTTCAGGTTTTATTACACTCATTCCAATGTTACTTTCAAAGACTCCACTGATGCTAATGTTCTCCACCTCTAGATATCTAGATAGAGATACAGTACACAACCTATCAACTCACTGGAACCTATTCTGTCAAACTGCACCCTAAGGAGGCAGTGGAGTTCAATCTAATAGCTTTTGGATGATATATACTGATCTATATTCTTCCTTGAAGAAGCCATATTTATCAATAAATCAATCAGTCATACATTACAATGGACTATTTACACAACTTCAGAGTGCTGCTACATAATGAATTTAAAATTACCTCAGTTAAAACTCAGTAATATGAAATATAACTAAATGTACATTAAATAATTTTACTGACAGATTTCAAATGAGGTAGAATTCATTCCAGTAGGGAGGAAGAGTAACCAGGATTGAGTCACTGAACTTATTTTGAAAAGAGATCTCTTTACAGGGACTGACTTTTCATATAAAGAAGAGAAAACACAATCCATTTAAATTTAAATTGTGAATGGTGAAAAAGCTATGTAACCAGTAGAAAACACATGAACTAACTAATGAAAATAAAAAATAATTGCCAAAGGTTATTAATAAAAACACCAGATCAGGCCTATATCAAGAAACCTGGGAAAAATATAGTGACTGTTTGGTGCTCAAATGACTAATTTGCTCCACATATAAACATGACTGAAATTGCCTACAAGCAATATTTTTGTTAAAGGAAGAAAACTTCAACAAAGTAGAAACTTCAAAGGAAAACTCCAACAAATAGGGTAAAAACAGTGCTTAAAGTATAAAATCTCACAGGCTTTTCCTCTGACTACTGAGACTGATGGTTTTCCTCACCTGAAGTAATTTTCATTCATTTAGTAATAGTTTTAACTCTCATTAGTTAACAAGGTTCGATTTAAGCTGATCCAATCTGTACGTGTTGTTCCTGTTGGCTGTCTCACTGCTGTAGCTGCTGCTTGCAGCTCCCCTGGCTCTCAGCACCATGCAAGCCACCTCGGCTGCTGCTCCTGTGCCCTCCCTGCCTTTCTTTGCCTTACTCCACATCTTGTCCCACCAGCTCTGCCCCGTGCTGTTCCTCACTCCCTACCTCTGCATCTAACTTACACAGCTTTGCTAACACTTCTGTTTCAGCTCCTAGAGAAAACTCTTGCTAATGTCAAAAAGTCTCTCAGTTCACACAAAATCCTTCAGCAGCTTCTGGCATCTCTCACACCATGGAAATCATTTATATAATGTCTTGCTCACCTGGATTTTTTTCCTTTTCCTAGGTGCTAGCCTTTGTATCATGATGTTGGAAGTAATTGCCAATATTTAGGGCAAATAGTAACCCTAGGAAGATTCATACAGTTAATTAGCTAAGATTTCTGTATGCTGTTACAAGCCTTATCATTTTTAAAAGCTCTAACAAAAATACCTCCCTTACTTATCTTCTCCAGGTCTTTCCATCAAAAGTCAACAGAACGCACCCTCTCTCAGCTACACCCTGTTCTAGAGTGGCAGGGAACCAAGTGCTCCTGCATTAGACCTTAGCTGTCAGGCTTATACCAAAGGCTCAATGAGAAGATCCACAAGTAATTCTATTTTTATGAGAACGGAGTGTACTTTTTTGAGACTGTTAAAGCTCAATAATAAGAGTATTATGCAAAACAAATAAAACATTTTGGTTTTATACAGCACAGAAACATACTGACACTTCCAATCACAAGAAGCAATTTAGCAGCTTCTTCTCCAGTTCTTACTGCATATGGTGCATGGTATAATACATTTTTGGTTTTATTTATTTATTGTAGGTACTCCCTGGGCACCACCCAGACCTCTGCTAAGGCTGCTGCTGCTGCCAAGAAAGGCTGCCTGTATCACCTGGCTTCAGATGGACCTGGCTTCAGTGGACCAGGGGGAACCATTTGTCAAGATGGTGTCTTTTCAAAGGACAGCTAAGCATGCATGACTGGCAGAAATGTCATGAGGATGGGATGACACAGTCGCAGAGGCAGGACAGCAGCTCTACCTTGTAGACCTCTAAGAGCAGCCAGAAGTTTACTTGAAGCAGGAGGCAAACAGGAAAGCAAGCCTTAAAAGTGACAGACAGGAAGATGTTTTCCCAGAGATTCAGAAAATATTTCATGGAGTTTGTGCAAAGAAGGAAGGATGTGGAAAAGCAAGACAGGAGGAAGGTATCTGTGTGCCAGGGAGAGGGTGGAGATTTTCTCTTAAACACAGCAGACAATTCATACTCCACATGGCATGCAACATCAGAAATAACATACCGCACAGTAATACTTGCAAGCTCTAATAGTATCTGCCTGCTCTTATAATGTCTGCCTGCTCTTTCCTGCAGCTGAAAAGTATCCAAGAACTAGTTTGTCCAAGGTACCTTGGACAAGGAAGGAAGAGAAGAAGAAAGGAGAAGTAGAACAAATTACGGCAAATCAGAAAAATAATGGTAGTGTGAAGAACAGAGAGGAAAAGAAACTGTGGTGAAGAAAAAGTATGCCCTCTTTGTAAGCTAGTTCCAGCCAAATAGTTCATAACTTAAGTGGTCAGTTAAAACACGTAAGTTAATTGTTATTCTACAAAGTTAGAACACTAGATTTTTTAGAATGTGAAATTTCAGTTGAAAGATACTGAGTAACATTCTTTCAGGATTTCTGTATATAGGACATGGTGAAATACTTTGAAACAACAAAAAATTATTTGAAACAACAGTTTATCTTGAAATATTTTTTTTGTCTACATTTTGTATAAAAAACCCCAAAACTCACTCTGATTAAGAAAGTTGAATTTCAAACTGAAGTGGCAGATTCTGGAATTTATACAGAAAGCTAATCCTTTCTTAAAGCAAAGTCACAACTTCTATGAAAATAAAAAAAAAAAAAAAAAACAAAAAAATACTTAAAAAAAATGTGAGTAGTCAACTTTATTTCTATTGAATCAAGGTCATTTCATACCATGGGCAGCATTCACACAATGGAAATGTTTGTAAGTAGTTAAGGGTAGACTTCATCTATCTTAATTTAGGCACTTAAATGTTTGATACCTAGGCCAGTTTCTGGAGGCTCTCCTCATCCATGAGCAAAGTTAGACAATGTCAGAGACAAAGACGAGAGGATTTTTTGAAGCCTATTTATGTACTTCATGCTGGGGAGTTAATTTGTAGTAGTCTTGGGAGTCTGGGAACTGATAATGGTAGTTGTCATGCTTCAAGTATAAATAATTTCCAATGGCTCATGCTAGAAATAGTTAGGTAAACATTTGAAAAGAAAGGAGAATATTTAGCTAGATTTTAATATAATTCTATAATTTTCCAACTATCACCCTACAGTTGTAATCCTAACAAGAAGATATGTAAATTATAAAGGAAGCAAAATAATTATGTCTACAGTTCCTGAACACTCAATCCTATTTATTCCTGATAATGGCATATCCTTGTAACAACTGGAGTCTAGGCAAAGTGAAACTTAGTAAGTATTTATTTGTGTCCTTGCCTAACATTCTTTTAAAATAACTACCTGGTTTATATACCTATAATTTTCCTTTTTCATAATACCATTATCATGCAAGATTCAAAGTTTTAAAAGTCTGCATATTTTAAAAGATAAAAGAGAAATATTTTCTGTTTCCTGTATTCAAGATATTATAATAGAGGGAGTTCTGCTGCAGAAATGTCTGTCCCAGCATACATAGGATGAAATAAAGGAGGAGGAATTCATGCCAGGAGATGGATCTCGAAGTCTTTCTATTTTTACTGTCTGATTTGCATTGTGTTGATATTTTACTGAACAAAATAACATAGAAACAACAGAACTTACCACTGCTACTCTATCAAAATATCCATGGCTTAATAAATCCTTCAAAAATAAAATGACTATTCATGACAGATTATTTCTGACCCTGTTGGTCACTCTGCTAAATTCCTGTAGTTTTCGGTGAAACCAGATTGCATTTGATCTGAAAATCTTAGATAAAGCTTTGCAGGTCCTGGATGGGAAGGGTTTTTGCCACATGCACTACTCAGTCCTCACCTTTTGCTTAGGCTCCAAAGAAAAGGGTCAACTGTGGTGTCATTCTTAATGAGACAAATGTCTGCTGAAGTCAACAAGCCTGAGGTAGACAGAATGCACCTGGTAAAAAAATGGCAATGCATCCTGATCAAATCAGTCATCTATAACTAACATTTCTCTGCTAATTTAAAGATACAAACTAATTTTTCTGCCAGATATATATAAAAACCCTGTATGATTTATATAATGCATATATTTGGAACCTGAAATCAGATATGCAATCAAGTTATGGATAAGATTCTGTTATGAAATACCAATTGAAATCTATCAATAGTACAGCTTCTGAAAAAAATAAATTATGGTTTCTGCTCTTTCCTTCTGTGATTCTCAATATGTTGCTTTTTACTATTGTAATACCATAATAAAAATTAAATAAAGCACTATCAAAATAATCCACAGATCATTTTTAGAAAATGAACAGCAGGGAATTCTGTGAGTCTAAGAGTTCATGCTTTGATTTTCCTAAGGGTGAAATCACATTAACATTTAAAAATTAATTCACATGTAGATACATGAGTATGGAAAGCCTTACTATGGGGGAAACGATGAGGTTTTGAATGATCAGTCAGAACCCAGAAAGCAAGCCATTTCTATAGAAAACGTAATTCTCTATTACTTGTTCCTCTGTCTAAATTAGCTTCTAGCAAAACCACTGGATATTTTAGAGACCCATTGCTTTTCTTGTTTAATACATCCTATGGAAAACATGTTGGTCTTTGCACACAATAATGTAGCATCTGTCAGGATCTATAATAGTTTTGAGTCAGCCAAGTGTGTTACATGCATTTTAAAGAAAGAACTGGTTATAAGTATTTCTAACTTCACTCTAGAATGTACTCCAGAATATCAAGATCAATAATGAGCACCTATAATGATAAAATTAAGTAGAAGAATATAAAAAGCAGATGGTTCTAAATTGCATTTCAAGTAGAAATCAGAGGAAATAACCTGACATGCACAACAAAATTATTCATAACCATAATACTGAACTTTTAGGTCTGACCCTAAATGTGAAGTATTTGCAATCAGAAGTCTGCAATCAGCAGTCACCATATTATGTCCATCTTTTGGCAACATTTTATTCTGAAGAACATGCTGTGCTTGCTCCAGGGATTTTGACAAACATTGACAGTGAGATTCAGCTGACAAATAAAGAAACTTAATGTATGTCTGTAAGTGAATTAGATCTCTAAGTTTCCATGGCATTTTATGGATCTTGGAGAAATTGTAAAGTACAGGAAAACAACCCAATCAGGCTGACTCCTTAACAAACTTCAGCCATAGCCAAAGTTGCAGAGTAAACAAAGCAAAGCTGCTGCCGCCACCAAGCCTCACCCAGGTGCTGGGGCTCAGCTCCTGGCCATGACATGGCTGGATGGCACCACAGCCCTTATCCCAGCCCACACCCTCAGGGATGCCACCAAGGGCTCACCAAGTATGCTCCCATGTTAGGACAATGAATGTCCCACTGATAGGACAAGAGGAAATGGCCTCAAGTTGCCCCAGGGGAGGTTTAGGTTGGAGCTGCGGAACAATTTCTTCCCACATTTCTTCCCCCATAACTTGTAACAGGAGTTAAGATACTGTAGGTCAAATGTTAAGTACCCCATCAGAGGCTGTGATGGCAAAACTGAGGTGAAATCATTACAGTTTCAGCCACCAGTATTTGAAAACATCATGTAAACACTACTGCTCAGTCTCTCACAAGACACAGCTTTGTTGTGATATCACCTTAGGAAGAGCAAGAAGCATTCAGATATGTCACATACCATTCTCAGAATCCCATGTTATCAGTTTTGAAGCAGGTCTCACTACTGACTTGAAGAATTATGATGGTATAACAATTCCCCTAAAGAGTTTGTAGCAAGTGAGGTAAGAGTTTTGAAGCAAGAGTGAAAGAAAGAGGGGGTTCATGTTGGTTTTAGTTTCAAAGTATCCTTTGATTCTGAGTAACATAGTTATCTACAATAGTAACAGAATGAAAGAAGGGAAAAATAAATGAAGATTTAAGTGTAATTTGTGAAAAATAAAAGCTACGTAAAAAAAAAAAAAGAAAGTAGAAAATTCATTTGAAGTATTAGTGGTGTGGATTATGTTTACCTAAATCAAAGGTCCTAGCAGCATAGTATGGTTTCCTCCATCAACACAAACAAAGAAAGCTAAATTTCTAGGAGGCCAAGTACCCAATGGGTAAATTCACTTTTCTAATAAAATGAAACTGTTTTTGATGAAAAGAACAAACAAACCACAAACAAACAAAACATACCAAAAACCAAATTACCTACTTCTTGGCAGTGTTAATTAAGCTGATGGGATGCTGTAACTGGCTGCAGTAATTCCAGTATACAAGGTAATGCCTTCAGAGTTAGTAGGGGTGTCTCACACTGCACTACATTGTATTGCAGAGACATATGCCTAAGTATATGGTTTGTCTGAGATCTTAGTATCATCATAAGAGGTTCACCTTTTACGTAGATAATATTTCCTACCTTTTCTGATGCCAAATTAAGAGAGTTATACTCAGTCAGAGGAAACCTTCATAGAGTTCTCAAGCAAAATCCCTGTCTTTGTAAATTCTAAATGAGTAGAGATTTGTTAGAGAATTTGCAGAAAAAATATGAAATGAGCAGAAAAAAGCAGGCCTTGTTTATTGATTGGGCAGTGTAAAAGACCAGGCATGCAATTTGTAAACAGAACCTCTTTCTTGGATGGCCTACTTTTTTCTAGGACCAGAAGTTTGTCTGATCAGACTGCCACATTTCTATCTTAGAAGACACTGTGTCAACCTGTCTCAATTATCATTCTTGGATCTGTGATGATCAGTATGAGTATGATGTAAGACTCCAAACATATTTAATTCTAGATCCTTTAGTTAAATAAATGCTAGCCACTAAAGTGAATATAAAATCTTATTTCTGCTAAGTGTTGCATCCCCAAAGGATCTGTGGTCTCCTGAGAGGCAGAGACTGTGCCTGTGCCTAAATACACTGTAATTCTGCATAACTGCTCTTGCACATTCAGTAATATTTTCCACCACATTCAGTCAGCTGATGACATAGAAAGTGTGTAGTCTATAAATGAATGGATTTAAATAAAACCACATTTTGGAAATTTGCTTGAAGGTCTTGACTGGACAAACAATGTGGTTGGAGTCACATAGGTTGAAATTACGCAGGTGTCTAGGAGTATTGGCTGTATGCTGGTTTCTTACAAATGACAAAAAAATCCATTTTTCCTGGTGATGTTTATTCACTTTACCCAGACAGAAAGAACACTAATCTAAAGGTCATGCTTACAGCTTAAAGTAAAATGGACTTCATCTAATACCTTCGATATAAGGTATTTGTGAGACCCCACCTTGAATACTGCATCCAGTTCTGGTGTCCCTGCCATAAGAGGGACATAGATCTGTTGGAATGAGTCCAGAGGAGGGCCACAAAGGTGAACCAGGGGCTGGAGCACCTCTGATACAAGGATAGGCTGAGGGAGCTGGGAGTGTTCAGCCTGGAGAAGACCCCAGGGAGACCTTATAACTGCCTTACAATACCTAAAGGGATCCTACAGGAAGTCTGGAGAGGGACTCTTCACAAGAGTGTCCAGTGATAGGACTGGGAGAAATGGTTTTAAACTGAGGGAAACTAGGTTTAGATTTGATCTTAGGAAAAAGTTCTTCAATATGAGAGTGGTGAGACTCTGGAACAGATTGCCCAGAGGGGCTGTGGATGCCTTCTCCCTGGAGGTGTTCCAAGGAGAGTCTGGATGAGGCCTAGAGCAACCTAGTCTAGTTGAGAGGTGTCCCAGCCCATGGTGAGGAAGTTAGATTAAATGATCTCTAAGGTCCCTTCCAGCCTAAGCTGGAAGAATTCTATGATTCTATGATATAAAGCCTTTAGAGTCAGAACAGGATGAAGTGAACAGAACAAATACTCAAATATTTCAGAGGACCTATATCAAAATGAGATATACCCAGCATTTTTTATCTAAATGTATTTAGCTTTAGAAAGGAAGTTGTAGAGATGGTTAATATGAAAGCATAATACTTCAAAATGCTTTTCCCTTGAAGGAGAATGATAAATAAGAAAGAGTTAAAAGACACTATGAGTGACAGACTGTAACAATTATAACCAGCATACATATAAGTGCTGTGGTTCCAATAAAAGATAATGGATCTTAATCTAAATCTTAAATCAATCTTTATTCTAACACAAACCCTTCTCTTATGCTCTGGAAACATTTCTGAGATTTCATGTGCTCTATAGAGATTTTCCTTCACAGGAAGGAATCCTTATTTACTTAGGGCTGAAATAGATGCAAAGGGTAAGCATGTATACCTGCATTTCATTGGCAAACCCTGTAAACTTTCCAAAGGCTATTTTTTTTTCTTTTTCTGGTCAGTCACTGTAGATGGAGAATCAGTGACTATGAGAGATAACAACTGAGAGGGAATAGAAATAGTTTCAAGGTAAACAGTTGACTTTAGGATAAGTTCTGGAAGGATGAAAGAAAAGCAGGTTTGTTTTTTTTTTTTTCCTGACACAATGAAAAGAAAGTAAATAGTTCAGACTACTACCTCCAGCTACAAAGTAGAGTCAGGGGAAGAGATAAAAAACAAGCAAACAAACAAAAAACAATCTCAGAGCTTCTACATTGACAATAACAGAAAAAGGATTTTTATCCATCCTTTGCCTCCCTCTCTCTGGTAGTTTTATACTGCCAGCTCAGTAGATATGGGCAGCATGCCAAGAAAGCCTGTTCCATAGACTATGTATTATTATAAGTAGGTTGTTCCATACATTGCAGAGGGTAATTCACAATTCCAGTATTAATGGAGGAAATGAAAAAGCACTTTAAAAGATTATGGCTCCATGATTAGTCTGGAGAAGTATTTTCTATGGCTCATCTACTAGAGAAATAACAACATGATACGATTTTCCCTTGTCTATGAAGCTGTATCTTGCCATTTGAATTTTAGTAGTGAAAAGACTGAGCATGAAAAATTTCTTGGGTCCCAATTTCCTCTGTCTTATGTCCTGAAAGTTTATTTTCAAATATCTGAAAGATTCTGACTTCACTTCGCGCCATTCAGAAGAGCTCAGATTTCTGAAAATATGAAAGACTTTTCTTCAGGGCATGTAGTTATGGAACAGAATATACAAGTGACCCATTGATCTATGGTTGCATTAGGGACCAATTTTCATTAAGACCAGCAATTGCAGTCATGATGAAGGCTACATCAATGTTGGAGACTTCAGTTGGCATGATCTTATCTTTCTGTAATTTCTAATGTGAACACAGCTGAAAAAGGGAAAGAAGTGAAGTGGTGGAAAAGTTGCTACAAAAAGAAAAGATGTTCTGGGGTACATTTCTGAACCAAGGAGGCATTTAGATTAATGATTTTCCAAGGATCAAATACTAAGAAAAAGAAAAGTATACAAAGAACTTAGGATAAGGTAATACTAGAGAATGATACATGAAAGGGTGGTCTTGAAATGTTACCAATGATGTGTGACTTCAGTATAGATTTCACAAAGTTCATGAGACTGTATGTAAGACATTCTAATAAGGGTTTTCATCTGACAAAGCCTGTTTTCATTGCACTGACTTCATGAGAACAACAAATTTTAAAGGGAAAACACAAAAAAAAATACTCCTCATTAATTTCATTTCTAAATGGTAGTTTCATAGAAGACTTTAACATACATATGGAGGTAGGTGACACTGCCTGTCCTCACCTGTTGGACTGAAATGAAGTACAAAACTCTAGTGGCAATTTCAATCTGTGTCTGAATATCTGATATATCTAGTGGTCACCAATAGCATGAATAAAGAGAAGTCATTGGAGCTGCTTCTGAAGTCTTGCCAAACACACTTGTTGATTATGTCCCTGTGTCTTGAATTGTGTCAGATTAACTTTTTCAGTGTACCATGCAAGGTCTGAGATGGACTATGAAAGGACTTAGCCAAAATTCAGAATATTGCATTTTAGCTGCAAAGCAAGCACCAAAGTCTGCTCTAGGAAGACAAGGCTGAAGATGTAAATGTGCTAATCATCGCTTCACATGACATTTAATGCAAAGCAAGAGATCTTTTATGGAGAGACAAGGGGTACAATAAATGTCAGTTCAAGGGTATAATGAAAACATTGCTAACCAAGGAGGTGTTTCAATAATACACCAAAGGAACACCTGTTTGGGTACAATTTACTGACTAATGACCATGTTTCTTGCCACAAAATGAAGCCAGGGAATAAAGCACCATAGTCTTTACCTTGGACGCACGAAATTAGCTCTTGTGTTCTGACCTTGATAAATTGAGCATGCAACAGAAGGATGCAAGTAGTTTTGTGTCAAAAGGCAGTCACAGGCCCATGCTTATCCACCCTTTGCATTTGACTCACCTCAGCTCCCTCTCGTAACAATGCCTTGTTTGATTGCAGGGATTCACCATGACAACAAAAATTACAGAATGCTGGAGCATTTAAACAAAAAAGAACATCTCATTCTACCACAGCAGTGGGTTCCCTAAGATTTTCCATATTTATTGGAATAAATGCCTCACCTTCATTTCACTCATGTCAACATCTTCATTAAAGTAATGATGACAATTTTTGGTGAGGGGGACTTTTGTCATCCCTAAAAAATGGCCTTTTTTGGTTCAGTCTGACATCAATCATAAAATCCTATTGGTGACAAACAGGGTGTTGCTCCAAGTGTTCTAGAAAATTCATCTAAAAGTTGCAAACATAAATGCCAAGACAGGTGTCTGACAGGTAACATAGACATGCTACCTGCTACAACAAACTTACTAACTGTAAGAGCAAAAATAACATTGAAGAGGCAACTTGTGTCAGGGAATCACACTAATGTAGTCTTCACTTCTGCATACAAAATCTTCTTACCTCAGCCTTTAGGAATGCTGTGCAGACATCCCTCACTATCAACTGTTACCTTCTGTATTTGTTTTCTGTATCTTGTTGATAAAAATTAGTATGTGTTGCAGTCAAATGGTGATGGAAGGTGAGACCTAAATTTAAGTGTATTTTATTTATTTTGAAGGTTTATTTTTCTGACCAGAAATTTTTACATCGGTGTGCCAGATTTTCAAAAATTCTAAAAAGTACGATTTTTTTTTTTACTTTGGTGATTGCTTTCTCAAGTAACTGAGTAACATAGAGAAACCTTATTTACTGTCTTAACTACAGTTTAATGAAGTTTTTATCTATCTATTGATTTAACCTGATGTAAAAAGAGTATACTGGTAACTACTGATTGTTACTTTAATTAATAAGTAATTGAAATGAATGACAATAGCAACACCATGTCTGTGAGTCTGTAATTTATCTGACAAGTTTCTGTAAGTCTTGAAGCATTTTAATGTGTTTTTGAGTTTTAAACTTCAGTAACACTGTTGAAGTTTCTATTTAGATATAACACTGCTTGAAAACATTATAATTAATTCCAAGATTATGGATCCTCCAATTGCTATGGAGCATAAATGTCCACTGCAATGCTACAAAGAAAGGTTTTTGCTCCCTGAATAATGCTGCACTTTCTGAACTACTACATCTAACATACCAATACTGTGGGACATCTGCCACAGGGTTTCCCAGTACAAATTATATTTCTTGCCAATCTGAAGTACTTTCAAAGTCTAGTTGTCAGGTATCATCTGCCCATTGGTCTTTCTTAAAGTGAAATTCAATTGCCTCATTTCACATCATGAAGACAACTTCATTTATGTTATTAAAGTCATTCATGTACCACATCGCTTTTGTTGCATAACAGAAATATCTGTAAGAGCATTCTTTCTGTAGAAGCTTTCCTTTTGAATGCTTCATTTCCTGTAGAAGTGTTTCATTTTGAAGGGCATAGGATAACTTAAATGTATACTGTGCTGAGCAAGCACTGTCATGCAGTGGATACAAGCTGCACACAGAAGCATTAGTGATAACAATCTTTAAACATTTCTTTTGTCATTTTATAATGGAATCATATATAATGATGATGTTTTAAATTTTAAATTGGTTTTGATTAATGATATAAAAGATGTCTTTCAACTGAATTTCAATAAAGAAAATGTATATGCTTTTTGTGCATCAAGGGAAAATCCAATGCATTGTAAAAGGAGGATGATTAACAAAGATAAATGAAAGAGAAAGGGAAAATTCATATAAAAAGCAAAGATCTAGGGACCTGTAAAACAATTCTATGAAGGAGACAACTTTTTTATTAATTTTAATTTTGCCACTCAGAATACAATTCCCACCTGTCAAAAAATCCACATGTTGTGATTTTAGCAGTATGAACTAGAACTTCCACTAGTTCTAGTTACTACATTCCTGACAAAATCAGGTACATGGTATAGGAATATGCACTTCAGAAAGCATGTATTTGTTATGTATACTTCTGCTTCATGGTAGTATAAGCTATACAGCAAAACAAATCTATGAGAAAAATAGGAGAGCCACATTGTCATTTCTGAGGTTTACCAGGCATACATTTTGAATTACAAGTTAAAAACTAAGTATATGTAGCCCCAGAGTTTCTTTTATAGAAAAAAAGAACTGGCACTACACAGATTTTTTGAATTTTCAGAAGTTGTTATGTTATACAACATCTGAAAAAGCCTCAACTTTAAACAAGCCACATGATTCATGCGTATGTAATTTTATTGACTTGATACTATGCAAATATTTTTTAAAAGGCGGGGCTAAGACATATTACCTTTATCATTTTGTATGCAGTATTTCATGACATGACTTTGAGCATTTTAAGACAGAAGGCAGAGAGAAGAACAGAAATAAATAGATTTTTAGTCTGGAAAATTTTGTATTTCATGAAACTATGTTTCTTCCAGATAATAGGAATTGCTTCAAATATTTTGCTTAGTAGACTACAGACCCATTAGAAAGAGCAGCAGAAGTGTCATGAAAGAACATGGAAAAATTGCTAGACAGTTTGGCGTGTTACCTCTGGCTGCAGTTTTCTGTATATAGTCACCTCTGTATAAATACATATATTGGGGTTTTGGGGAGTTATTCTGTTTTCCTTCTTCTCTTAAAGAATTTTTCCATACTTGTTTGTCAGGGAGGTTAATGGCCGTACTTAAGAGACACAAAAAGACCTGGCCAGAGAGGGAGGGGTCCAGCCAGCCGAATAAAGGGGGTTGGGTGGAGCCCCTGGGGCTCTCACTTGTTTTGCTCCCTGCATTCGAGGAGGAAAAGCTGCCCTCGTGGTGCAGAGAACTCTCCCTGCTGCGTCTCCTGCTCTCCCTGCTGCCTACCAAGGATCCGCGGAACACCGAGATCAGCTTGGAGAGAGGTCGTCCCTGCTTTCGTCTCCTGCTTCTCCTTCTACCCCTGCTGTCTCCCGAGGATCCTGCTGGACACCGGGATCGGCTGCCCAGGGGGTTCGTGACACAGGCTTTTCATCGGCCATTGCCACGTGGGGACTGAGCTGGCTCCGGAGCGGCGGGGAGACCATCGCGCCCTCCCTGCTCCCCGGGAGCCCCCGAGAGGCTGGCACTGGGTTCCCTGTGCTGTTTTCCTGTTACTGCCGTAGTTATTGTTGTTTGTTTGTCCTGCTATATATATTTAGCAAAGAACTGTTATTCCTATTCCTGAGATCTTTGCCTGAAAGCCCCTTAATTTAAAATTACAAGCATTCGGAGGGGAGGGGGCTGCATTTCCATTCCAAGGGGGGCTCCTGCCTTCCTTGGCAGACACCTGTCTTTCAAACCGAGACAACATATCTGAACTAGGAATAAAACAAACTCTTCCCTGGAAGACATGGGTGAAATTCTCACAGACAGCAATTGTTTGCATTCAAAGCTTAAGAAAGTACCAGAGATGCATCTTGTCTGGGTTTTTTTCTTCCACTACACATTTCTTAAGCAACAGGTGATAAAACATCTAAACTTTGGATCACAGGGCAATTTTTCCTCTCTCCAAGACTGTAGCCAAAACGTCAGTGGTGGCCTCACAACACTTGCAAATGATATGAAGACCTGCAGATGGTCATAAACAAAGGCCTCCCTTCTGGAGCAATCTACTGTTCCATACACACACACTTAACTGCATTCATTGTTATCAACAGTGAACTGCAACCATCAAATTTTCATGTAATTTGTTATGTGTACAACCTTGATACAAACAAATGACTGTCTGTAATAAGACACTTACAATTAGTAAGACAGTCAAAGGATGTAAAATTAGGGGAACCAAGACACTGAACTTGAGTTATATCAATGAATATATCCCACCAACGTGACACTGTTGGATCTTTCAATCTCTGAGTGGCTTGATCATCTTCCCAGAATTCTCTGTGATGTACTTTTCTGCCTGTGGCTGGTGAATATCTGCAATTAGGTTGATTATAGATATTTTTTCTGTTTTCTCTAAGCCTGAATTCTGCTGTTTGTTTGTCTGCAGGGTAGAACACACATAAATTTGGTGCAGACAACATTGTCCCCAGTACAAACACACTGCTCCATTGCACAGTCATATGAAGGTCAACAACACAGGTTTACAGTTTTCAGGACTCTCTGATCACATACCTATGCATTTCATCATCAGGGAGTGATATTTTAATTGTAAAAGCAAGTATTTAAAAGTTTGAAAAGTCCAGAAATAGTCGCTTCAATAAACACTTAATTCAGACCCTTCTCTACATCTATTGGGCTACCCTGCATTCAATTATCTTGTAAAATGTATATAAATATTCATAACACTTCCACCTTATATTTAATTTCCTACATTTTGGTCTCAAAAGAATGTATTTCAAGCTGAGTTTCCCACCTTCTGTTTGATAAATGAGTGTCTATTCTGTGATCCCAGTGAACAATTATTTCTTTTCTCAACTAGCAATTGAGTGAATTTCTTCTGATGCATATAAATAGATCTTAATGCTGATGCAATTTATGTTTATTTTCAATATTTAATCATCCAGAACTATCATCCATATTACAGTGATGCATTCAAGAATGGCATGGCAATGTAAACCAATGTGATCTATCACTGGGAACTTTCAGTCCCTTGCAGCTGTGATTTTATTTCTTACTGATAAATGACATCTTCATTATCTAATATTGGAACTGTAGTTATATATGTGACATTATCTGTTCTCCAGCATTCAGGGTAAGATGAACCGTAGTGCAAGAAAGGAATATAGTTTTATATTTTATTTTGCCTTATTTAATCTCTGCATTATCAGCATTTTTACTAAATATTCCTCCAGAATGAGCTTCTAAATATTTTAATGTAAATTCAAATAAATAATGGAAATTTCAAATATGTAAATTTTCAACTTTCTTACTTCCACACAGGAACCAAGTTATAGCCCATTGAGACACAGCCTGGTTCTCTGTTCACCCAAGTCTCTGGAAGGTTTAAAGCATTTAGTAGGACTCCTGCTTAGAGATATTCATTAGGTGAAGAGTATTACTTAGCTGTGGGAAACAAACAAGCTACTTTGAATTGTCTCTTCCTGAAATAAAATAATATGACTCAAAGAACTGTCATGTCAGTTAGTAGGCTTCTATTACTAGTGATATATTGTCATTTAATATCATTTGTACCAAACATCACAAATCCAATACAGATATGAAGCCAATCAATTGAAGACATATATTAAATCTTTTATGGAGGAATTGAGAGCTTTTTATGAATGAAGACACCGTACAAGAGGAAGAACACCACTGCCTATCAGATTTTTATGCCAAATAACAGGGTATTTAAATGATAGAAAAATAATAAATTATCATAGTAGGATATTGACCAATCCCGATGCTAGGAATAATCATGTATATCACCACAAACTCAGTCATAGTTCTGTATATACAGAAAGAGATTTACTACTCTATTATTATTATAGCTGAGCATCCAATGGAGTGTGGCATGAGCTGGTGCTGTCCTCTTCTCTGCCACAGGGGAAGAAATTTATCGAGTGTCTTCACTTGAATAGACTTGATCTAACTGCCTGAGAAATACAGCTATTTTCAAAACTTTGCCTGGCATAGAACCTTTGTGCAGAAACAATGACAGATTCTATCTGGATAACAAGAACAAATACAGGGTCAAACTCTCATCTGCTTCAGTCCTTTGCAGCTACAGTAACTTACACTGTGGTAGGATGGCATGTTGCTTTTAGTCTCTTTCATGATGTTGTTTCACCCAAGAAGTTTATGTCACCACTGCTGCAGATATTGGAATCCATTCCCACTGTAGTTTAAGGCAAGTCAGCATCCAAATTCACATCATATTTATTATATTGAAACAAACCATTAAGTTGAGGTGAATATGAGAAAAACTTTGGGGAATGCTGCAGAAAACAGACCAATGTTGAGAAAAAACCATAAATGTCAGTGGTTATTTAAGTAGTTCATAGGAAGTGGAACATTTTCATAGGAAGTGGAATATTTCAGAAAGGAAACTTTAATTGGAGTGTCTTCTACCGTAAAGTCTAGATCACTCCAGGGTGGACATAGCTCCAAATTAAAGCCCTTTCTGTTTGGTTGTAGTGTGGTTTTAAACAAAGATCATATATTTCCTTACTGCCAGTTATGGACTGTTCTGAGACAAAGTACTCCGAATCATCCAGCTTCATTTATCCTATTTGAAATGCAGTATTTTAAGCAATTACTGAGATTGACAGCAGGAAGTTATGGACATTATTCTATCTACTGTGGCAGATGAGCGTTAGACCCTAGAGATGTTCAGGTCTTTATGAACTGTAGGAGGATGCCAATGCAAGAAATATAGATACAGTGTAGAGTACAGTGCTCCACAACAGTCTATACAAAACTGGGCTGTCTTGGAGAGGTGAGGGAACCATGACTTCAAATTCCCTGAGGAAGAAATTGAACAAGCAAGTTCTCAGTGCATAGAACCTCTCTGACCTGTTAGCAAAATGTGGACACTCTCACCTCAGTAGTCCCTTTTTCCAAAATGAAAATATTTAACAAATAAGGGTCGATTTAAAATAATGTGGAACAATCTAAATCGTATTTTACTTTTGCTAAGTGTTGTGTTATGTCATACACAATATCCATGATGAAACTGACCAGAAAAATCATTTTAAAGTACTTTTCCCCACAAATACTATAAGATCCAAAGGCACTATTGTAGGAAGAATTATACTGGACATCGTGAAATACTGTGGAGCACAGGGCATGGAGTTCTTCTACAGGTTACACTTAATGTGAGGTTCTCTTTATTGAAATTACTACAGTAATACCTCATTCTGTTTTCAGAGGAAACAGTAGAGACTCTTTCAGCTACAGTTCTTCGTATTCAGTGCCCAGTATACCTGCATAAATGCGTCTCAGCAATTTAACACAGGAGTGTTTAATAGTCATGGGATTTTTTACACTTAGGTAAAATGTTGACTTTTAATAGAGTTTTTTAAACTTTTAAAATTATGAGTACATTTTAAATGAACTAACTTGATGGTCTATTCTGAATAGCCTCTGCCAGATTTAGTCTTGGTTTTTACAGCTCAAACTTTCCCACACAGGTTTGTAAATGCATGTAATTACTGAATGGCATGATTCCGGCTATTTCTGTTCTCCCACATTGAGTGGTTATTTAGTGCTTTGCATCAATAGAGAATTGAGAGCATCAAGATAATCTCAAATTTGATTTGAGCTCCCCAGAGATGAAAGTTAAGAGGATGAGCAGTAATGCCATCTCAAGCCTCACCCTTTCAGTAAGCATTAAAATTATTAAATTATACTTTACCATATATACCATTTTAAATACTTTCTCTTTTTTTCAGCCTATGGCTCTATGTAATGAATGGCTCCCTAAGAGATGAATGAAAATTTATTGCTTCTGCTGCACTCACTGAAGCTGAAGGAATTAACTCCATTTGTCTGCTCATCCCTAATTAAGTAATGTGCTAAAATACTACATTCCCATTAAAGAAAATGTATTATACTGTACTTATGGCAAAAGCACTTTCAACATGGTTCTACTTAATGAATGCTCATTCATTGTCTTGATGAAGATCACTGGATTTGAACCCAAAAGATTGGCTTGGCATTCATTATGTTCTGCATTCATTAGAAGGGGGAAGCAATTATGAAACTAACAAGATTGTTTGTGGGTGGCAAATTTCTATCGTGAACAGCCCCAGGCAGAAAATGGTTGTATTTATCACACAGAACAATTGTGCAAGTTCTAGGTAACAACTGTGGCCCAAATGGTGACACAACATATTTAGAGATTGTTTCTCCCAGAATCTGTGAGAGTGAGGGATAAAATCACATGCAATTAATTGTGAACCTCTGGGCAATTTTTGTAAGAGATTACCTCTAAATAAGCTGCTTCAACAACTTGGGATAAATTTTCAAAGGTTTTTAGTCCTGTTTTTTATTTCCATTTTACTTCATTAGCCATTCATGGAAGTCTTACACATATTTCCAGTTTCTTTTTATCAGCCAAGCCAAGAGCAATACAGTAAAAATTTCAGGACTATTTCAAATGTGCATTTGACTTCTCACAGAGATGTGACAAGCTCAGTTTCAACTCACTTTTATTAGGAAAGAGGGATTTGAGTAGTAGAATAGACAGTGAGGGGGAAAGTAGAGGAGAAAGAAGGGAAAAATAAAAGAGTAGGAAAAATGCATGTATAATGTCTTTCACAGAGAAGAGAGAAAAAGAGGCAGTCTGATCCATGAAAGGGTTTAGCACAACCTTACAACAGGATAAGAAAAACATGTTTTACTCAGATGAACATGTTGATAACATGATTTATCTCTAAGTTTAGTTAGTGTCATGAAAGTTGTGCTTTACAAGAAGGAAATTGTGTAAATCATGCATTACTAATGAAGGTATTATTTGAGACGGAGGACCATGAATTTTACAGAAGGTGGGCTCATATGGGTTCTGATTCTATGAAACTTTTGTATATGTGCTTATATATGGTTGTCTACTTATGTGCTTTGTGGTTCATTGAAATAATGACTTTATTCACAGTATATAAAATTTAGAAAACATGTAAATCTTTGCTACATGAAAGGTTTTAAGTATGCTACAAAGCAGCTGTAGCTTTCAGCCTGACTAAAATGTAGTAATCCATATCAACACACACACACACACACACACAAAAAAATAGGCACAAGAAAACAAGGCAAAACCCTCCAGTTTCATTAGCAAAGCCATTGATCTTCTTTCCTTACTGTATGTTTAAAGTTAAAATTTGACCAAATGTCATTGAGCTCCTGTAGAGATAATGTAACTCAGGCTACCAATGGTTGCAATTAGCATATACAGTAGACGGCTAAAAATTAAGTCAAGCTACATCTTTTCCTCATGCTGGAGGAATGCATAGTAAAGGCTTGATAACATTACATATGGATACTATTTAAGTCCTTCCAAGAAAAAACTTATTCCTGCAGTGATCATAATTGGCACCTATAATTCATTATTATGTTTTTATAAACATAATGGTGACATAGAACAAAAAATATGACTATGACATTTAAATAATCAGCTGAGATCTGTGATTCTTCTCATTGTTTGCAACTCCATTAGTTTATAAGTGCTATATTAAAAGAGGAAGTTTTTCATCAGGTAGAATGTCCAAACAGTAAAAGAAAAAGAAAAGAAAAAAAATCACATCCCTTCCATGGTTCTAAACATGATGATGTACTTTTGATCTAAAAGATAAAAAAAAAAAACAAAAACAAAAAACTTTCAGAATCTGTACATTTTTAGCAACATTAAGAACATTAAGAGAGTTTGTCCTTAACTGTGTTTTGCCACCTGTAACAGTTTCTTGGAGAAACATTTGTTCACTGGAGTATATTGAAGAGTTTATTATGTGATATTATTTTGGGTTTCTTAATGGTATGCAATATTTCTCAACAATCAGTGACATTTGCAAACATAATTGCAAAAAGTCTATCAAGCACTTTAAATACATATATTTCTGATTTCACTTAGTGTAATTACAATGCCACCATCTCAACATTATTTGAAGAAAATAAGTAACATATTTGCTGCTTCTTCTGATGCACATTGACCCTGAATCCTTCAAGTGGCTTTGAAAATACAAACCTTTGTAGCTGATGTTTTATTTTCTGGAAAGTTTTTATTCCTGAAATATTCCTGTGAAAAACAGATGAGTTGATACCTGAAAAGGTGTTTGAGAAATAACAGAGATGAAATCTAAAATAGTTAAATAAACTTCAACAGCCATTATGATTGCTTGTGGCATACTGCATTTGAAGTGGCAGACAATTCAGTATTTGACAGATTAGAATGAGAGGTCCAACTGAAGCATACCATGTCTTTAGATATGAAGGATAAACTGTTGATCTCAAACTTATATTTTAATATGCAAAGTGATGTGTAAACAAACATTCTGTTGGGACCTCTGTCACTAATCTATGTTGTGACTGTCAGTGGCTTTCTGCTTTTAACACCAGCAAAGGTAGATTACTGTCTTGAGCTAAACATTTTTTCCTTCAATGGGCTTCATACAGAAATGTATTCTCCAGATTACTTATTTCCCAAAATATATGGATTTATGAAGAAACTCCAACAAGGAAAAGCTGAGTATGCATCATGTCCAGTTTATATATGATACAAAATGCCGTATTCCAGTATCATACTGGGATACTTTAATTAGATTATTAACATTATAGTTAATCTACTTGTTTATAAAAGAACTGTGAAATATGTGGGCCAAAGATATTAACATTTTATAAAGTACGTAAACACTGAATATAGGAAAACATTAGTATTTGCACATATCAAAGCATTAGTAATATTGAACACGATGGTATTTTTTCAAACTAGCATTCACTTCTTTGAAAGAAAATAAATAAAGTAATGGTAATTTGCCTTTAGCTGACGGAGAAAGAGAATAATAGACCATAGTATTACTACTTCAGCCAGATCTTTGACACTCGAAACTGAAGATCTCAGCAAAGAATTGTAACATTTATTGCTTTTCAGGAGTTCTTGTGATATTGGTATTTAAAACCCAGAGGAAGAATTTTTACACTCATTTGACTGAAAGGAAAATTTATTGTAATTTTTCAGAAATAATTTGAAAATATCTTTAGGCAAGCTTTTCTCTTTCCTTGGACAATAAATTTTGCAAATAAATAAAGTACCTGTTCATATCAGTATATTACACTAGACACTGTTTGATGAGTGATTCTTGCTACTTATTGTAAAAAGATCGATTCTCAGTTAATATATGCTCAGTCCCATTCATTGTAGCATTTTTTAACTGTTGCAAACCTTGTATCTCTTTTGAGAAAGTCTGTCTTAAGAATTCTTGTGGTGTTTTTCAAAAACAGAGCTCTGGCAAGTAAATCCTAAACATACTTCACAAAGCAAATGCAATTTTAATAAAATTTCTTATTAAATTCTGACAACATAAGTAAGGAAGCAAAGACCCTTCTGCCATTCCAGAGGCAAATTCTCTCTTCCCAGTCCTATCCTGAGTCATGAACAGACCCATCATCTCAGACCACTTGGCAGAAACACATCACTAAACAGTCAACCCTCAGGGTGGCTCAGAAAATTGAATCATTCCCTAGAAATCTGTTCTTTAATCTATTTACTGAGAAGGAAGCTTGGAAATTCTGGCCAGTGAAAATGCCCTTGTTTCCTTGAGAAGGGGTATTACTGCAAGGCAGGGGTGTTGTCTTCAAATCATTCATCAGACTCAGATTAAGCAAGCTAATTCTTTGAAGGGAAGAGGCGAAGATCTTGCAAAAACCTGTAAACAAATGTCTGTGCACACACACTTAGTAGCATTTACATGATTTGGCACATTTCTTAAAGTCAACTGAAATGTTTAGTCTGCAGCTGTTAAGAATATAAGCAGGATCATGCATGGTTATGAAAGTGTTTCAACTGACATCCATTAAAGATGGAATATATTACAGGCAACCACAAGCACAGAGAAGGATTTCAGGTGTTTAAAAACTCCCTCTTGCATCACCAGAGCAGTGCATACTATGAAGTGTTGATGTCTAAAAGGCATTAGCTGTAGAATTAATATTGCACACATTACTTGAACCAGTATTTGAAAATGCCCCTTTCTATGTTTATCAGCATTTTTCAAAAGCTAAATAAGGTGGTTATAGAAATTTACATAATCAGTATTATTGAGTTGTATTCTAATTTTAATTTGCCATGATAAACATTCCTTCTGGAAAGATTCTAGAGAAAATCTGGAGTTTCTAGAATATTTGGGGTTATTTGGACAAAAATAGAATATAAAGGAGGAAGGAAACTTTTAGAGACTATTTTTTTGCTGTGGCAGGGCATCCTGGATTTGGGTGAGTTAAATCAGTATTATAAATTAAACTGTAAATGTCTGGATTTCATATTTTGTGTTTTGGGAAAATCATCTGTTAAAGCTTCTGTTTCCATATGCAGTGTTACCTGTATCAATAAATTTTTAATGAATATTTAAATGGAGGAACACATTACCAGTTTTCCATAAAAAAAAGAACACAAACAAACCAAAACACATTGTCACTGAGTTTCTAATGGAACAAAATGATTTATTACTATATTTATCTAGACTTTAGTCAGAGTATGTTAGAATAATTGTTGTAATAATTCCCTTTCTTCAATGGATCAGCTTTTTTATTAAAACTGTATGACATTGCAGTTAGAAAAAGGAGAAAAGATCTTTGCTCAGATTTGATGTTCAGTTTGTACATTTTCTTACTAATTCAGGATGAATTCACTTTGACAGCTGGTCACATACAAAACAAGACTTGTAGTACTAAGTAATTGATGTGAAGAGTCATTAAAAATGCATTGACTTAGGCACTGAGTGAAGACCTTTCCAAAACAGTACACAAACATCTCAGAGAAATTTGGTTCATCTTTCAATCTTAAAAATTATAATAAGCCTCAACTTTTACTTGCTATGGATGTGAGGCAGTACTGATTTATATGTGGAGAGGAATCTAGAAGCTTTGAGAAAAATCATGTATAACTAAGATTAGTACTGTTATAATGAAAATCTTTTCCAAAAGCATTCTTACAGTTTACTTACGTAAACGGTCATATGCATTTTCCCTTAAAAAGAAAGAAGAGTGTATGTAAAGAGTGGAATATAAGAAATGCCTCTGTGTCTTGCTTACAAAGCCATAAAGAATCAAAAAAAAGTTGTGTGTTAAAAGAGGCACTTACCAGGTTCAAAGAGGTTCTATTTCTCTGGTCATTTTTTCCCTGGTCAAT
Source organism: Todiramphus chloris collaris (assembly GCA_025345505.1). Taxonomy (NCBI): domain Eukaryota; kingdom Metazoa; phylum Chordata; class Aves; order Coraciiformes; family Alcedinidae; genus Todiramphus; species Todiramphus chloris. The sequence continues at coordinate 19,895,667 of JANVCC010000010.1, forward strand.
CATCAAGTCTGTTTATTGAAAGCTTCACTGAAAGACTATAATGTCACCCTTAAGCCTCAGAGAATTTCTTTAAATGTTTTCTCTATCCATTTTCTGTCCAGTCTGAATACTTAAAAATCATCAAACTGCATGGATTTAATTACTATTTAAGCTTTTTTTTTTTTTTCATAACAACCCAAAAAAGTTACTTACTCAAGTCTTGCAGAACAATTGCATTACTAGGGTGGAAAAGAGGGTGGCATGAAATCAAAGTTCTTGCTTCTCAAAATTATTTCAAGATTTAATTCAGTTTAACTACAATTTTTTTTTGGTTTTTATACAGACACATTTTGCCTGAAACTGTTTTGGTAATGCATGGGATATCACCAATGGTTTATCTGTATCACAGGGAAGAGAAGGCTCCTGTATGAGGTTTACAAATACTAAATTGAAGAGAGTGTTGCAGAAAACTAAAATAGACTTGTTTTTCATTACTAGGGATTAGAATGATTTTTTTCTTTTTTTTTTTTTTTCCTCTTTAAATAAGTAAATATATCAAGAAAACCTGTAATTAAAATAAAATTCCAAATAGACATCTGCTGAAGGAGAATTAGTACTCCAAAGTAGCTTTGGAGTTGCAAAAGCTTAATTACAAAGAATAGCATCTCATTGACCTGTGTGTGCATTTTGCAATCATTTGATACAACTGATGGTTCTCAGACAAAGCAAGCCAGCCATCCTATAGATGCTGTACTGTGCTTAGCTACCATGTTGCTGGATGTATACAGGTTAGCTCTCACATGGAGCCAGCCCTCTACTGTTACTTGTCCTGCATGAACAAATGCATGTAGTCATGGAACAGGCACCTTCTGGGGAAAACAAACAATAACCACACTGACACTAACAATGCATATGGATCATATATATATGCTCCAGGTAGCCTGGAACTCATTCATGCAAGTACAAGGTTTCCAGGTAGATGCTTACTTCAATGCTGACTGCCATGCAGAAAGACCCAAACTGAGATCCGTGTTTATGTTGACTAGAATGCCTGAATTTGATCTAGCTAATTCCCTGAGTGCTACATTGCACTAAAGTGCAGAAATGCCAGCACTAGATATTCAAGAGACAAGTTAAAAAAAGAATTATCTTGGCACTCCCTAATTCCTTAATATTTTATCTGTCACTGTAGCTACATTTGACAGAAAACCATCTACTAGCCATTTAAAAGTGTGATTGCACCTTGTCTGGGCTTATCTAAGCAAGCTTTAAACCACTGTGATCTAACAAAGCATGCAAGGTAGTCATGGAAGACTGTATTCCAGCAAAGGCTAACTTCTAATTTTGTTTTTGACTTCTGGGACAGTTTTTCCAGGCCACCCATCTGTATGCATCCACAGATTGTTTGCTACTGACACTGGGGAAACCTGGGTCAGAGAAAGTCAGCCTGAACTTTCAAAGTATATTCTGAATTTTGTGAATGGAAAAAAAAAAAGATGGTTTCACAGTATATCCTTAAAAAAAGAAATAGATGAGGTGAGACTTTTTGTCAGACGGAGCTGAAGTATTAGAACATCATTACAGGTATTTTCTATAGTCTGAGAAATTCTAAACACAATACCAATGGGAGAAGAAAGCAATTTTGCACAGTGTTAGGAAAATGTTCAAAGGTACATCTGGTTGCGTTTCATCTTTAGTCTTTATCAGAGACAGGTGTTAATTGTTAATAGTGATACCTATTACTAAACTTACATCTGTTGGTTGACCCTTTTTTCTTTAAAGGCATCAGCTGCTTCTTTTATAGTTGTACCCTTAGGTATGGCCTTGACCCATATGCTGCAGATACTCAAACACATATACCCAGATAATACAAATATAAGAGCTTAGTTTGTTGTTTTCAAAACCAATGGCAAAGATAACTTGTGACAAACAAAAGACATTGCCAGCCTCTCCTTGAATGGTGATAATCTCAGAAATATGGAATCATTTAGTAGTTTCATAATGAAAGAAATAAGTTTTTTATGCTTCTGTCTTTGGTTAGCAGAACTACCCATTTCATGTCTGTAATGTGACCCAGTAATTACCCTAAAAGTTTCCAGTTGTGATCTAAAACATTTGTGGGTAGTAAGTTTTAAAAATTAAATCTACAGCAAATGCCACACTTTGGAAAGACAAAACCAGCTAAATTTAAACCACATTTATTGAGATGTTTCTACTGATGTGTGGTGTGTAATGAGCCCCATAAATCTGTGTGATAATAGTGTTACATTAAGGAATATTGTTTCTTATATGCAGAAAGTAACATGAGCCTATATCCATGCTTCTAATCTCAGTTGGCTAATCACGGTAAACTGCATTTTAGAAAGCTATTTTTCCCTCCCACTTAGGTAGCAAACCTTGTGTCCTTATTCAGGCGAATCATCTATTCATCTCAGTGGGAATTCTTCCTTTGTTTGAAATTCAGAACATAGATCTCAAAGGAAGACCTGGGTTTTGCTCCAGATCCACCACAGACTTCCTCTGTGACCTTAAGCAACTTATTTAGCCTGCCATTCATTAGTGTTATTATCCCTATTTTATGAACATATTCAGCTCCCCATCTCTAAATAAGACCACTTTTCTTCTTTGCCCCTTATTGTTAAAATACCTACACTGAAAATTGTAAGGTCTATGGTTATGGAGTCAACACATATCTATAGAAGCACTTCTTTAAGGTTTATTGATTTTATACTGCATCAGAATATGATTAAAACCGTGAAAGACAATAACTATTTTTAAGATAGTGATTTATACATGTATGTATGTTATCTATAATAACAGAAGCCATGCATCAGCATGCATGTGAAGTTACATGACTGTATAAACACATGTGTTATTGCTTATGTTCCATTGGAAATTAAAAGCTACAGCTGATGCAGTAACCTGTGAGATAGTCTAAAGAGTTTCTAGCTTGCATTCAGTTGCTCCAATGTAGATACTAAAACTATCTAGCCTGAGCTAGCCTTTCTAGAGTCCTAATTATCAGAGAGGAGAAGAGAAGAGAAGAGAAGAGAAGAGAAGAGAAGAGAAGAGAAGAGAAGAGAAGAGAAGAGAAGAGAAGAGAA
>JANVCC010000010.1:19898759-19918983 GCA_025345505.1 Todiramphus chloris collaris
AAGAGAAGAGAAGAGAAGAGAAGAGAAGAGAAGAGAAGAGAAGAGAAAGATGTAAGTCTAAGGAACAAGCAGTCTGGTCTTAATGTAGGTATATAAGATAGGACAGAAAAAAGTTCCCAGTAGCGTGATTCATTTCAGCTTAGATGTCCAATTATTGGACATATAAAATCAAGTAAGATTAACTCACTCCTGAATGTCTTTAACAGGATTATTACAGATTTTCTTTCAACAGCCCCATGACCATGTTCAAAACTCTCCAAAGTTTACAAAATATTCAAATGCGATATCTTTTTTCTCTTTTTTAAACTACAGTTGCAAAGCAGATTGACAAATGCACAAGGACCCAGAAGAATTGCACAAGAATCAAAGTCCTTTTCTTTCAGCTGTTACATTGCATTATCTCTGTAAAGATATTCTGGTTCTTCAAAAATAATACACCAGAAGCAGTTTCATAATACAATAGTTGTGTCAATTTGATGGGTTTGCCACCTCTTTGTACATAGTTTGTCACATCTCTAATCTAGAAATCTGTCTAAAGCATCTATTCAGCTTTCCTATTCTGTGGATGTGTGTACTGGAATAAGAACTGGAAGACAAGCAAAAACATTCACTCAGCTATTTAATACAAGTATGTCAATGAATTAAAGAAATTCTTTAATAACACTATCCAGTTTATTATTAATTGATATGTGTCTGGAAAGCAAATGGTCTCTGAATACCTCCAAAGTAACAGCCTGATCTTGAGCATCTGACAGGGAGTCATGGCAGAATTCTGAGCAGTCAAACAAATCTCTTCCTGAGACGATCACTTGGGTTAGCACTCATCCAATTCCAGCTGCAGTTAAATTATGCTATATCTCATCTATCAGATAGCTTTACCCATAGAAAACAGTCTATGTCAAGTTACCCATGGACATCAAAACATGAGATAACAAAGGTATGGTATTTCATTTATTTAAATTACATAATTTGGTTCAAGAATAGGATTATGCTGATTTACACCATTCCTCCAAAACTCTTGCTTAGTCTTCTGAGGTATGGGTTTATGATGACATTTTCAACCATTTATTTTTCTAATATTGGTAGAACATTTCATTGGCCTAATAAGATTTGTAGCCAATAGTAATGATCCTAAAATTAACTTTATCTAGTACTAGGAGCAAGATGGTGAAAATGAGAAAGACAAGGGGAAAGTAACAGTCAATATCTTTAAAATAAAAAGGGATTGTTAACTTAGGAAAAGATTACTCTTTTTTTTTTTTTTTTTTTTGAAGTAATGAGGAAGGACTTTGGAAATAGATTTACACTTAATTTCTAATCATGCTACAACTTAGCTGTCTTGCATCTTAAATAAAAGAGACATATGTACATCCATTCACAATTATGTTTATTATTCCTGTCTTGGTGGATTGAAGTCATTCATACTTGATATTTGTGTAAGGATTCAAGACTATTTGCTAACAGGAAAATACTGAATTAACCAGAGAAAATGCCAACACACATATTTATCCAATTTTCTGTGTGCTGATTAACAAGAGACAATCTGTAACCATTTTCACACACTATTTTTAGAAACATTCTTCCACTCATTTACCATCTGTATGATTTTTATTTTTTATTTTTTAATTTTGTTCCCTTTGGTAAACATTTCTGAGAAATAATTAGTGGTAAGAGCTTAAGAAATTTTGCATGGCAAGCAAACTCCTGCCCCACTCTTAAAGCAGACTAGATATTTAACTCAAGGGAAACCTAATTAATATGTATGTGGAGTTTAGTAATAAGAAGAGGAACAGAAAGCTGCTGAATTAATTGAGACAAATATTTGTGAGACTTTGTCTCAGGAAAAGTCTGAGTCAGCATGTAACTTTTGTGTTGGGCACAAACAGGAATAATATGCAAAATAGGAGAAAGGCATATGTGTATATATAGAGGAGTCTTGCATTTACTTTGTCCTCTGACACAAGACTTTCCTGATACTTTAAGTCTTCATCCTGTAAGGTGTTCTACTGGAATACTTAAAGCAAATAAGACTCCAGACAAATAATTATCATTTACATGCACAAACAGATGCTGAATACAGTGCTTTATCTTTGTGGCTCACATTTCTTTGCAACAGCTCTTTTATATTGACACAGGTAGTGCACCCCTAAAGACAGAGACCCGTTTGTCAGAAACTCTCACGGAGTGACTAATACATAATAAATAGAGATGTTCCATAAAGTAAAGTATATTTTAGTAGTTCTCAAATTTGAAAACTTTTGCATTCCATCCCTTATTTGGAGATGTACACCAATGCAGATCAAACATCTGCAGAGATGCAGAATTTTGTATGTTAAATTTGAACTTCCCAACAGGTTTATTTTTTGTTTGTTTGGTTGGCTTTTTAATTTATTTTTTTTTAACTATATATTTCTAAATTTTATTTTATATTTTGTTGGTTGGTTGGTTGGTTGGTTTGGTTGGGTTGGGTTTGGTTTTCTGTGGGGTTCTTTTTCCCTCCAGAGTAATCTTTCATAGACTTATTTTCAAGATTCCCTTATAAATTTTCAGGAATACAGACCAGAAAGCAATGTTTAGCTGTATTATTCTTAGCAGATATTGATTCTCAGGTGCATTTAACACCTCATTTGATGTGAGTGGGGATTCATGATGTCCAAATATGAACGCTCTGATGAAGGGACATGAAAATTGACTTTTTTTCCCAGAAGAACAAATAAAATTGTGTAACAGCATCCTGAATGTTGGAAAAGAAAATAATACAAATTACTGAAATGCTTATGATGTACTTCATTGGAAGTTTTTGAGAATATGTTAAATACGCATATAAAGGATTCTCAGATACAACTGATTCCATCTCTAAGCAGGTCAAGATGACATTTTTTTCTTAGAGGTCTTATTATCCCCATTTTCTCTCTTTGCATGTTTTATACTACACTTTACCTGTCTGGGGACCCTCAGTGGACTAACTCACATGGATTGAGCTGAACACAGAAAGTTATTTGCAGGTGAACTAGGAGAAGTATGCATGCAGGTATTTAAACATAGAGAAGGAGCCAGGGGTAAAAGAAGACATGATTATTCTTCCGCTTCTCCTCTATGACTCTTAAAAAGAAGGAATTCTCTATAAAATTTCAAAAAGAGCTCTATGGGCTGAAACTAAACATTGCTGCTTTCAGCCTAAACAGTAACTTTCCTGAGTGTTACAAGGAACTGAAAGAAAGGCCCACTGAGGTGGTTTCAGCATTCGTATTTCTTGGTGCCTTCTATAATTATGAAGTCTCCTTTGCCTGTGTCTTTCTTGAATTAAAAACTTCTCTCATGAGCTATTTGAATGATACTGGAAACCACAGCCAAGCAATTCTGGGAACTGCTGTAAACATAAGCTCTATTTTCTATGTTGTTTTTCTTTTCTAGAAATGTTGTAAATATTTTTTCTATGTATAGAGAACATCTTAATTGCATAGCTACATGAAAGATTGGACCTTCTCAGAAGAGCTATTCCAGTACATAATAAGGGAGTTTAAATACAAACACATACAGAAAAATTATATAACTACTACATTATATGTAGCATGTTGTAAAAGACTTCTTTTAGCCTTCTTGAGGTGAGTCAGTTACTTTATACTTGGGGATTTTTTTTTGTGTGTGCACTCACATGTGGAAGAGAAAGATTATTTAGACACTGTGAGAAGTTTGTTACCAGCTATGGTCTGGACTCTGGAAAATATTATTTACTGTTCAGTATCAGGACTTCAAAATCTTTCATAAACTGAATGCACCTACTTTACCAGGACAACACTGCCTCACAAGTAAACAAATTATTTTGAAATATAAAAAACATAGACATATAGAATCATAGAATGATTTGGGTTTGGAGGCATTAAAAATCATTTAGTTCAAGGCCCTCTGCCATGGGCACAAGCAGCTTTCACTTGGTCAGGTTTCACAGAGCCTTGTCCAACCTGACCTTGAACACTTTCTGTAATGAAGCATCCACAACTTCTCTGGGCAACCTGGTACAGTGACTCACCACGCTCATCAAAAAGAATTTCTACCTTATATCCTGTCTAAATCTACCCTCTTTTGGTTTAAAACCATTGTCCTTTGTCCTGTCACTACAGGACTTGGTAAAAAGTCTCTCTCCAACTTTATTATAAGTCCCCTTTATATATTGAAAGGCTGAATAAGGTCTCCCTGGAGCCACATTCTCTTTTCCAGACTGAGTAACTCCAAATCTCCTGACTTCTATTCATAGGAGAGGTGTTCAAGCAGAATCAAATATCCTTAACTGGATTTAACCTATGTGTCTGCTAAAGGTCAGTATTGTCCTTATACTTCTAGCCTGACTTCCACATGGGGAAAGACTTGGCTTTTACGTTTTATATAAGATTTACTGACTGAGCCTTCTCCTAACTGAAATGTAGAGGAAAATCTGGTGTTCCTTGTGGGAGTGCAACTATGGAGAACTTAACGAATTTTTCAAGTCATGCATGTTGTCAGATCTTTACCTAAAACCTGTTGAAAAACCTGCTATTAAATCATAAATTACAGAATGAATAAATCTAGTTCATGTATTTATATATGGGTTAAGTAGAAAGATGTGGCATGAATGGTATAATTCTGGGAAATGCATCTTTACTTCTAACACTAATATCTGCACTTCTATTAAAGAAAACTGAATCCACTCACACAAATTTACACTTAAGTGGGTTTTTAAAAATGTTTCTTCCTTTCTTTGTTGATACAGCACCCATTCAAAAATTAAAATTCAAGGCGAATATTCTTTTTTCGGTATACCAACTGGTAAGAGTTAATGCAACTTCAAGGGGATGACAGTATGAAGACCTTACCTAATTCTGTCCACATTTTACTAATTCCCCACAGGTTCAGGCAGGCAGATGCAAGAGCCTTAGACAATACCATTAAACATCCCACAAAAATGAGGAATAACTTGCTGAGACTAGTACTGTCAGATTTCAGAGCCTAAAGCTATTGATGTGAGTGAAACAAAAAAGGCCTCTGCAACCTGTAGTATCCAGGACATTTGAAGAATGCTGAACACTAAATGCTGAATCTTGAAGAATATAGTGGAAATATGATAGTTGACTGTTCCTTCTTTTAAGTACTTACAAGGATTTTTCTTCTCAAATATTCTTCCAAATACCAAGGGAGACAAACCCTTCAAGGAAATGATAACAAATGAGCTATAGCAAATAAAGTAATTTGTTCAGAGTTTGAAATTCTTCTCTGACTACACATGATTTTTCAGTAGCACCTGATATGTTAAGTATCTCTCATTAGGTATCCAGGTTTTGCCACCAAATTCAGGAAGTGAATTGTCTCTAAATGAATTCCTCTTTCATGTAACCTGAATGTTTCTAGCCTTGTTTTGATTCCCTTGGATTTTAATTGTTTGTTTATCCTCCTTGTTGCAAAGTTCATACTGCCCAGTGAGCACAGGAAATAGAACAACTTTGAGCAGAATACATATTTCACATATATATGCAGTAATTCTTTTTGTTGGTTTGTGTGTCCCTTTGCACATTTCAAAAGCAATCCCTGGCAAGAAAAGTCCTACCAAGAAATTCTCTGGGGAACTTTCAAAGTGAAAGCAGAAGGCATCTTTTGTACATGCACTCCGAGCCAAGTTGGCCTTGCAAGGGCTCAGGAGACAAGCTGTCAGATCACTGCCTATTATTACAGTGGCCAAAGAAGTGTGCGGTATGCATTGGACTTAAGATTCTGATCCTGTGACAGAAGCATGTCTTTGTCATTATTCTACACAAACAAATTTATCTGAGAAGAAAAGAGAGGAAAAGAGGCAACTTGTAAGTACTGTCAACAGGCAGATGTATAGCTGGTCAGAGTCAAAGCTGCTTCTATTTCAAACATTATTCTCTGACAGAATATTCAGGTTATAGTTGCAGAAAGCCTGAAGCTTGACCTCCATTTGTGTGCATATGTGCACTGACAGAATGAATAATTGATGAAAGTATGACTGCATACATCTTTGATTCAATAAAATTAAGATTCAGGAATAAAGGTACAGAGGCAGATGTTTTAGATACAGTAACAGAAATGGTGAAAAGAGATAGTGCATCTGAAAGTACCATTTAGTTTCCAAATTCAAAATAGACAGAAAACTAATACAGTGAAGAAGATATGTTTCCACTAATGACAGTGTCCAGTTTTCCTCAAAATAGAAAGGATTTAATCACAACATTTTAAAAATAGGATTGGAAATAGCACACAGTTTTGCATCAATAGTCGGTGTATTAGTTACACAACATACATGTTCTTACAGCATGAAGTTGTGTTTGCTGATCATGGCTGCGTTCTGTAACAGTGTACAAATCTTGGCCATCCTAGCTCAGGGTGTGATGTGCAGGTTCATGTACTGAATTTCAAAAGGACAACACTCATCTAAGCATTTTTTCAAGCTTTTAATCTCTTTTACTTGTTAGTAGTGTGTATATACATTGTTATTTAGGTTAATGGTTTCTCTGAGATGTTGCTTCCATTTGCAAGCCAAACTTCAGGAAGAAAAAAAAAGATTAGTAAAGCATTCATATGAGAGGCTGAGTATTTACCCACTTTTGTTGGTTTCAGAAATATTCATTGAAATAGGATAGCAAAACTGTGTTTATCTTTTTACCTTTTAAAATAAGGCGATTTTCACAATTGAAAACAAAAAAACCAGGTTTTTTATTATTATTATTATTATAATATCTTTCATTTTTCCACTTTCTCTGGTATATTTTTCACAAGTCTTCTGACTAGAAGTTTGAATATATTAATGCCGTTGAATATTTGACTCCTATCAATAAAGATGCTTTAGAGAACAACCAGTTACACTGTAATACTTGAGCCTGAGGCTTATGATATAAGTAGCTGAGTTTGAATGTATTATGTGAAAAGAACAACTTGTTAAAAGAAGAAGAGATTACTTTGACCATGGGCAGAAATGGTGGGTGTGTGGGGGTGTGTGTGTGTAATAAAACACAAAAAGCCAAGTATGAGAAAAGTATATGAAAGGAAAGTTTCAACTGGGAATCATGAGTTGAAGAAATTCAAGAGAAAAACAGTGAGAACAATACTATAGTGAAAGGATAGGTGAAGCTTGAAAGGTGAGCTGGAGAAGTCTGCATTCATTATATACTAAGAGCCGAAGCCAGTGAAGTATTCTGAGGCCTGTTATATGTTATTATTCTTCTTCTTTTCATAATGTAGTGGAATGAAAAAAATACAAACAACCCCAACATCAGAAAGTGGAAATGGTTTAAAGAACTCTCTTGGACTGCATAAAAATAGCTGATGGCAAAGAAAGAAGTAGCAGCCTTCCTGTCTCTATTAAAATATGTGTTCACATTGAGCAGTGACTGGCTGCACTATACTGTGAAATTTCTAAGTTGAGAAATTTGGTATCATCAGCAGTTTTGAGAGTAACAAGTTGAAGATGGTTGATTCTATTTTATTTTAAAAGTGTGCTACTCTTACTGTCATACTACTCATGTTAAACACAATGTCAGCATGAGAAAATACTCTTTAACATCAAGGGGACAAGTGTACCAAATCCAAAAATAAATCATTGCTGAAGCAAAAGGAAAGATTACATTAGTTGCCCATAGAGCAACCAGGAATTGTGGCAGATTTAAGTTCTGTTTCAAAGAGTTAATTCCACACAAACAGATCTCTGCAGATGCAAGTAAAGTCACCAGTTTCAAGGGGGTTGACAGTCTTGTACGTTGAAAAAACCCTGTTCACTTGCCAACAAAAAGTGCATTTAAAGGTCTGAAAAACAGAACCTATTCAGTTCTGTCTTTATCAAAAGACTTTCTTTTCCTGTTGTATGTTTTCTACAATGTAACAACAGTGTTTGAAGGTGAGAGGAAGGGTGTTCTTTAGAAGGGCTTTTGATTCTGACTCCCACAGTATTCTTGTATCCATTAAGAAGTTACAGATGGAAGGGGTGAAGAACTGGGATGGTAAAAAATCAACTGTATAATCAGGCTTAAAAAGTAGTTGTTAATGAATGATGTAATCTAGATGGTGTCCAGTAAGAAGCAAAGTACCTCACCTGTACCTGTCCTGTTTAACAAGCTTACCCAAGACCTGAAAGAGACATTGGAGTGCATGCTTGTAAGTTTGCAAATTACACCAAACTGGTAGGAGCAGTTGATATGATCAAGGGCAGGGCTGGCATCCAGAGGTACCTAGACCTGCTGCAGGGATGGACCAAGAGGATCTTTATCTACGTATGGAGGAAAAAGTCTCTTGCAATTTATCATTGGTGGACTCTCTGAATGGGGAGCCGCTGTGCAGAAAAAACCCTGAGGGCCCTGGTAGGCAGTAAAATGAACATGAGCCAGCAGTGCCTTGCCAGAAAAAAAAATGGACAACATCCTCCTGGGCTGAATTAGGAGGAGTAGAGACAGCACACTGATGGAGGGGATTAACCCCCTCTACTCAGCACTCCTTAGACCACAGCTAGAGCACTGTATGCAGCTTTGAGTACCCCAGTAAAAATCAGATATTGATAAACTGGAGTAAGTTCATCACAGAGCCACTGTGATGGCTGGAGGCTGGAGCACTCACCCTGTGATGAGACACAGAGGGAGAAGGGCTGGTTCAGACTGGAGCAGGGGTGGCTTCAGGCAGACCAAGCGTCTTTAAAGGGGGCATTAAGAAGACAGAGCGAGGCTTTTCACAAACATGTATTGTGAGAGACCAAGAAACAACAGGCAAAGACTGTACCAGGAGAGGTTCTGACAGGAAAAGCCTGTATAAATAAAAGGAACATTTTTAACAGTTAAGATATTGGCAGTAAAGTCATGTGTGTGAAGGACTTCTGTGACTATTCTTTCACCCTTCCAAGAAAATTAATGCCTAGGCTCTTAGAAATGAAGAAGGCTTATAGAAACCAAATCTATAAACTCAACTTCAGATGAAATCACCAGGGATAACAGTCTCATGTAGAGTAACCTCAAATAATAAAACAGTAAACAAAGTAATGGAGTCAAACATGTAATAATCACTCAGACAACTATTAGAAGGCATGGTGGAGACCAGACTGTTATTGTATAACATCTAAGAATACAGCTAGTTAATATTTACAACATCACATATATATCAATATGATGCAAATAGAGTTAATCAATCAGCAGCTGAGTCACAAGATGCATTTATATAGATGGCTGATGACTTTATAGATTTTTTTATGGTTGGGATTATCTGTTTTTCTTTCAAAGCATTACCACAGCAATCTGTTTAAAGCCCCAGCACAAATATTATTCATTATCACACAATAAATTGCTTCAGTGGATCAGATACAAAAAGCACTGAAAGGCATATTTAATGAAGTAGAAGAAAGAAGATTGATAATTGAGAGAGAAATATTCATTCTCAGTACATAAACCGATATCTAATAACCCTTTTTTTAAAGTAATTTTGTATTGTCATAACAAAACTATACAATTGAGACATGATGAGTGTGATTCCTTGCTAAAGTATTGCCCATTTGTTTGTTGTTTTTTCTTGGTTATGTATCATGTATACAGTTCCAAAGCATGCAGATGTATCATTAATTATTTCTGATAAAGCAGAAGTGCTCAACTTTTTTCAGGCATTTTCCAAATACCTGACATGGAGTATTCCAAGAAGGTAAGAGCTTCAATTGAACAACACAGATTATGTAAGGAAATAAGATGGAAGATAGTCACTGAGGGACCAGGTGGAAAAGATAGGCAGTCAACCTCTTAGTTCCAGTTACTTATTCTACTCTGCAGTTTGTTTTCTGAATCTAAATTGATTCCTTTTTTTAAAAAGAAAAATAATAAAACAAGACCTCTTCCCTAAGAATGTTCCAGAAAATGTGTATTTTAACAGGATAAGACATGCATCAAAGCAAAAAAGTAGCCAGGTTCCCAGTTCAAAGATTTTTTAGGTTTTTTTTTTTTTTTTTTATTATATTATTGTGGAGATTCTTTTCCTATGGTTTATGCATAATTTTTTGCAGAGAAGATATGTACAGAATATGTTTCTGCACTTCTAGCAATGAAAGAAATCTTAAAAAAGGAGGGCAAATATGATGGGTTAGGCTTGGTTTCAATAGAAGAGGTGTTGAGATAATACAGGGACACTAGGAGATTCAGTGTAACTAGATACTCCTGAATGTCTTCTGTAGTACATCACAAACTGCAGTGCACTTCAAATAATTAGTGAGAGCCATTATTATGTAGAAAGAGTTCCAAAAGCAAAACAACCTGGCCAGCAATTTATGAGTCAAGAAACAAAACAAAAGCTGACTTGGAACAAAGGCTGCAATACTTGCAAAGGATGTGTTGGAACAGTGCCAAGAAACAAAACTGGGATATTGTCAATTGAGGCTTTAATAAATAGATTAAAATACAAAGTAGGGATCAATTGTCCATGTTTTAAAGTCTCAGACTGGATAGAAGAAATTAGTTTTGAGTGTGGATGCACTGAAAGAACCAAGATCCTGGCCAATGCATGAGTCTGTGTTAAGGCGCTGCCCCTGGGGGCCTGAGAAACAAAAAAAATTTCAGCCTCCTCTACAGTGAACCTTAAGGTCTGGTAGAATCTCATATAGCTTTAGTTTTGCCCATTTGTAGTACATACTGATTTAATTTAATTTATCATTTAACTGAGGAAATAGTATGTCTTTATATTTGTGCTTTGAAACATCACTCTAAGCCTAATTAGTTATTTACTTATACTGGGCTCACCTTATTTAAGAACCTGGTAGTAAACAGACTGAAAACCTGGTTTTTTGCTGGCCTCACTGATGAGCAGCAGCTTCCCTTGGTCATTGCCAATGAACTTTATAAAGCTTAAAAAAGAAGGTTCTGGGAACCACCAACCAATTAGATTCCCTTCTGTGCCTGAAAAGATCATGGAATAGAATTTCTTGGAAGATATGTCAAAATATATGGAAGAGAGTGAGTTGATTAGAGTCACCAAAGGCAAATGATGCATGACTAAACTAGTGGCCTTCTACAGTGGAGTGATTGCATTTGTGGACAATGGAAATGCTACAGATGTCATCTACTTACATTTCTGGAAGGCCTTTGATATAGTCCCCCATAACATTTTTACTTCTAAAATGGAAAAATATAGGTTTGATGGATGGACTGTTAGATGGGTAAGAAATTGGCTGGACGGCATGTCCAAAGAGTTAGGACATTGCCCATGGCTCAATGTCCAAATGAAGACCAATAAAAAAATGGTGTACCTCACAGAATCATAGAATCATAGAATGTTAGGGGTTGTAAGGGACCTAGAAAGATCATCTAGTCCAACACCCCTGCCAGAGCAGGATCACCTAGATCAAGTCACACAGGAATGTGTCCAGGCAGGTTTTGAACGCCTCCAGAGAAGGAGACTCCACAACCTCCCTGGGCAGCCTGTTCCAGTGCTCTGTCACCCTCACAGTGAAAAAGTTTTTCCTTATGTGTACCCTAAACCTCTTGTGTTCCAACTTACTCCCATTGCCTCTTGTCTTAACATTGGATGACATTGAGAAGAGTCTGGCTCCATCCTCCTTACACTCACCCTTAACATATTTATAGACATTAATGAGGTCCCCCCTCAGTCTCCTCTTTTCCGGTCTAAAGAGACCCAGCTCTCTCAGCCTCTCCTCATAAGGGAGATGCTCCACTCCCTTAATAATCTTGGTGGCCCTGTGCTGGACTCTCTCCAGTAGCTCTCTTTCCTTCTTGAACTGGGGTGCCCAGAACTGGACACAGTATTCTGGGTGGGTCCTCACCAGCGCAGAGTAGAGGGGGAGGAGAACATCCCTCGACCTGCTGACCACACTCTTAATGCATCTCAGGATGCCATTGGCCTTCTTGGCTGCAAGGGCACATTGTTGGCTCATGGTCATCCTCTTGTCCACCAGGACCCCTAGGTCTTTTTCCCCAGAGCTGCTTTCCAACAGATCAGCCCCAAGCCTATACTGATACATGGGGTTGTTCTTCCCCAGATGCAGCACTTTACACTTGCTCTTCTTAAATTGCATTAAATTTCTCCCTGCCCAGCTCTCCAGCCTGTCCAGGTCACGCTGGATGTCAGCACAGCCTTCTGGAGTGTCAGCCACTCCTCCCAGTTTTGTATCATCAGCAAACTTGCTGAGGGTACACTCTATCCCTTCGTCCAGATCATTGATGAATATATTGAACAGTATTGGACCCAGCACTGACTCTTGAGGGACACCACTAGTCACAGGCCTCCAGCTAGACTCTGCTCCACTGACCACAACTCTCTGAGTTCTGTCCTTCAGCCAGTTCCCAATCCACCTCACTGCACAATCACCCAATCCACACTTCTTAAGCTTGGCTGTGAGGATACCGTGGGAGCTTGTGTAGTTCACTGTGTTCACGTGGTTTACCTGGTTCACAAGGTGTACACAGTTAACAGGGTGTATGCAATTCACAGGGCTTTACACAGTTAACAGAATTTACAGTTTACAGGATTTATATTGAGTATAGACATTATGTTTTCATTCCCTCTACTCATTTTTGGACCTGAGGCCCATGTACTTGGACCAGAGGACTGTTCACAGTGGACTGAAGCAGCCTCCCTTCTGGAAGAATTCTCTTTTATCTTTGTTTTACCTTGTAAGTAGAGTACTCATGTCTGTGGAGCAGAGGTAGGTTTTCCATCCCCTCTGCTCATTTCCTTCTCAAACTCACACAGGAGAGACCACAGTGTACATCATGACATGTACTGCTCCTGTTTAGCTGGTCTCATAGGACAGTGTCTTCTCCTAAGGGCTTCAACACAAGGTCCATTCAGGGGAAGAATAGGATCTGCTCTCCCTCCTCTCTAGTTTTTCAATCAGTTTTTCAACTGATCTCTTGGTTTTCTTAGCCATCCTTTCCATGGCTGACACACAGGCCTGTAGAGGACCAGAGACATTGTCTTCAAACCATCATGCTCTCCTGGCCACTTCAGTCACAGCTTCTGCTTCACCATCTGTTCACCAGATCATTGTTGACAGTGTGTTGGAATATGCTGATGGTGCACTCTGCACAAACTTCCACAACATGGGTCTCTGGCATGGGATTGAATCAAAGTTTACTACTCACCTGTCACCATAAATCACCTGTTGCACAGCTAATTTTCTCAGGTACTTAATACCTTTTTCCATGGTGGTCTATTTTCTTGGGCCACATTCGATGTCCTCCTTTAAGGGGTACCTGGATTTTACAGCTCACAAGAGCTGCCTCAAAAGACTGATAGTGTTACTCTTCCCTGCAAGCTCTTGGTCAATGCCTCCATCTCTGGACAGGGATCCCAGCAGTCTGGCTTCTCTAACATCCAGTTTGATGGACTTGTCTCCATTATCCCAGCATCAGAGCAGCCAGCTGGTCAGTGGCTCACTTTCATGATGTCTATAGTCCTTTCTCAGTTTTCCCAGCTCCTTCATAGATAAAGGTTTGGTGATAACCTCTGTATCTGATGACTCCACATCTGATGGATTTGCTTTAGAAGTACCTGCATCATCATCATCTGATCACACTGGGTGATCTGGTTTTGTTAGGTGTTTCTTTCCAGCTGCAGGGGCATCAGGCTTCACATCAGGTTCTGACTCATACTCTGATTCAGCTCAAGGAGGACTGTCTCCCTTCTTTTCCTCACAAGGGTGACTTGTACATGTGCAGATTTAGTGGGATAGGCCACAGCATCTGTTGATGTAGCTGCAGGTTTTGCTACTGTAGCTGGAACAACTTCAGTGCTCATTATCTGAGTTGTAATAGCTTTAGTGTTTGTGCTGGAAGTTGGAACAGCAACA
Source organism: Todiramphus chloris collaris (assembly GCA_025345505.1). NCBI lineage: Eukaryota > Metazoa > Chordata > Aves > Coraciiformes > Alcedinidae > Todiramphus > Todiramphus chloris. The sequence continues at coordinate 19,912,573 of JANVCC010000010.1, forward strand.
GCGTTTGTTTTGAGAACTGGAGCAGCAGTAGGGATTGGAGGGGGGGGCTTGCAGAGGCTGAGGAGGTGTGATGATTGTTTTTGGAGCTGGCACAGTGACAGGGATCATGGCGGGGGGGGCTTGTGGAGTCTGAATATTTTCAGTGTGTTTCCTGCATATCATAAAACCTTGTGGAATCTGGATAATTGCAGAGTGCTTCATGGAACCTCACAGGAAAGTAGCACACATCCTACGTTTTGAGCAGGCTGCTGGACACATAGAACTGCACTGATGATTAATCTGACACCACACAATAAAGAGAATGGAAAATAATAATAATATAATCTCTAGGTAATAAACATATCCACAATCCTCATAATTTAATGGAATTCTAAAACCTGGTGGAATCAGATTAGCATACTGGGGAGGAGTAGAACTTCCCGAGGTAAAAACAAAAGCATTCTTTGTAACAAACTCCACTATGTAATGCCCTTAGTATAGAGATGCACTTGCTGCCCAATGCAGCATAACATAAATCAGTGATAAACACAACGGCAAAGCAACAGCTTTCACCCAGTGCCCAAACCCAAGAGCTTTCAGATAAACAGAGAACAAGCAAACAGTAACATAACGCATATGGCACGTAAGGGAACAGTACAGCATCTAACTCTGGAACAAACAGGAAAAAGGCACAATATATTAACTTTTCTCTCAGAAACATCATCATTTAAGTGGTCAGCTCTAGTTTCCAAACCTTAAGACTCTCAGAAAAAAAAAGTAATGATCTCTTAAGTGAGTCAAGTGGAATTTGAATTATTCAGGCAATCGATCAGATCTCCAATCATGCCCCATGTTGGGCACGAATAAATATGTCATGGTTTAGGGTCAGAGCACCCACTGGACCTACAACAGACACTCTCTGTTATTCCCCTTCCCTCTCCAAAGGGGAAGAGAAAGGGAGGGAGAGAGACTTAGGGATTAGAAAAAGAAACTAGAATAGCTTTAATGAAAATGAAAATAATAAAATACTAATAAAAATAAAACAAATAAATAATAAAATAAAAAAACCCAATAATAATAAAAATGTAATATATACAAACATATACTAAAACCAGTATCGAACCCAATCATCTCTGGAGTCCTCAGTACAAGAAAAGCATGGACCTCTTAAGAGTGGCTCCAGACTAAGGCCATGAAAATTATTAGAGTGCTGGAGTACCTATTCTGTGAAAAAAGGTCAAGAGAGCTGTGGTTGTTCAGCATGGAGAAGAGAAGGCAACACCAGGGAGACCTTATTCATCCTTTCTATAAATATAAATAAAGGCAATTTATAAGAAAAATGGAGAGAGACTTTTTACTAAGGCCTGTAGTGACAGGATAAGAGACAAAGGTTTTAAATGGAAAGAGGGTAGATTTAGACTGCAGATAAGGCAGCAGGTTTTTACAGTGAGGGTGGTGAAATACTGGAACAAGTTACTCAGAGGAGTTTTGGACACCTCATCACTAGAAGCGTTCAAGGTCAAGTTGGAAAAGACTTTGAGTAACCTGATCAAGTGAGATTCCTGAGCCCATGCCTTGGACTAGATTGTTTTTAAAGGTCCCTTCTGATCTAAACCATTCTATGATTCTATGTTTCTGTGACTAGGACCATCATTTTCTATGCAGAACAAAAAGGCTGTAGTGGTTACGTTTTTTTTCATCTGCGTGACCCCTGGGTGTTCAGAGTGTTGACCAGTAGAAATAGTAATGACCCCACAAATCAGATATCACAATTTTCTTATAACCGAGATCCACACACCTCAGGCAGTAAAGGTGAGAAGGAATAATAAGAGTAATTCAGAGGTAGAAGAAAATGAGGCTGACCTGAGCATGCAGGGGATCCTAGGAGGAGGTAGTGAGCTGGCCTTGGCTTGTCCAGCTGTTCCTTCAGAGCCAAGGTCAGTAACTGCCTAGCAGTCACCTCTGCCATCATAGCACCAAAATCAAATGTGATGCCGTGTTATGAAAATATCATTCTTGGGGACAATCCTGCCAGCAATGAGCTTTATTTGACAAGTATGGGCTCTCTGGACCAGAATGGTTCCCTAAGGTGAGTTGGCTAAAGACATAACAAAGGAGTGGTTGGTAAGCTAGTTCTATATTAGTTGTCTTTAAAAGCAACAATGAAAATAAATATTGTAAAGCTTCTAAAGAACAGGAAGATAAACATAGACAATATTATTCTCACTAGATATGCCTGAAACAGAGAAATTATTTTCAGATTTGCTACTTCATTAGAAGAGATATTAACATTCAACCACAATGAAATATCATACCAAGATTGTTATGCAAATTAACAGATCTCAGCTGTTTTCTAATGCTTTGGGAAAATTGAGGTTTATTTTTGTATTTTTATTTTGTTAACTCAAATCCAACTCCCAACTAGAACCTGTGTTTGCTATTCTGTTCTTCCTGTGTCAGTTGTCCTAAAGAAAAATAATTCCTGAAAACTTGCTTTGTGTATTGACTTGTGCCGACTCACCTTAGGAAAGAAAAACAGCCTGGAAGGACTGGTAGAAGGACCCAGAAGTTTCTTGGAAGCTTAAATGAAAGTTCTCCATAAGTCATACTTGGCTATCATCTGTATGTCTGACACTGGTGATACAGGTCTTGACAAAGTTACTATGTGCTGGCATTCCAAATCCAACATCATAGCATCTGCCCTCCTTATACTGGGATATAATTGCTCAATAAGAACAGTTTCAAACTGATTCTTAAACAAATTTTTGTCTTTATGCCAGGATATCATGCTTTGGGACACAGTAAAACATATCTTTGAAAATGACCATATAATGGAAATTACACCTCCACAGTGTTATTTCTGTTTTTATAATGTGAGAAAGACTAATAATTTATTGCTGTTAAAACTGTGGACCACTGTACAGATTTACAAAGCAAACCAGAATGCATTTGCATTTGTTGAGCCACACTGAAAGCGTTGAATTTTAGTCTTTGCTGTGCAGAAGAATGAGTTGAATCCTTCCAGCTGGAAAAAAAAGAAAAAAAAAAAATTGGGGGGAAAGCTGTATTTAACACCCTTTATGTGATTTATGTTGCGAGAGAATAAATCAAGAGTAGCTTCCTTAATGTCACTGAAGATCTACTGAAAATCTAGACTATGAGTGGTCAACATATGTATGTTTCACTAGTGGCTAGAAGAAACAAATTTTGAGTATGATCCCACTTAATGTTTCCACAGGACCTGAACTATCTTCATCTCCTATGGTAATGTCCAGGATATTACAATGTCTGGTTTTTATCGCAATGGGATTTCACTATGAGTTAGTTTCCTAACCCAATGTACAGCTACTTCCAATTGTACAAGACCATTCTTTTCCACTTCAGTACAAAGCAAACTAAGTTAAATTGCTAACTTCATGCCTGTTAGAAGTTGTAAAATTTCCTTTCCAGCTCACAGTCATACTACCTACACCCTAGAGTCTGGGTTACACCTTCACATGAGTCCACATTAGAGGGATTCAATAGTTAACAATTTTTATTTAACATTCATTCCATTTGAACTCAAAGAGATTTGCTAAAAGTTAAACCAATATACTTGTATGGTTTTCTGACTTTATGTTTACATATTACTTTTCTCTTAGTAGCATGTATATATTTTGATTTGTACTTGTTCGAAAACTCCAGACAGCCTTTGCAAACATCAAGTTAATTAAAACTAAAAACATACTATCAGGAATTTTCTGTTCATTTAATTCTCCCTTTTAAGGCATTGAAACAATCAATCTACCACTCTATTCTAACAAAACCAGTTACATTTGCAAATATGTATGTGAGGATTTAAATGTTTTACTTCCACTGACTTAAACAGGGCTAAAGTAGCTAAACTCTAAATGTGTTAAACATTTATCCCTTTTTAGCTTGAGGAAATTTATACATTGATTTAATAATGACAGGTATTATGTGCAATAAAAAACATCATTAAAACCTCCTAGAATTTTCCAAGGAATATGTAAGTACCTTTCATATTATTTTTTCATAATTTTGGGGGAGGAAACTTGAAATAATCATTAAAAAAAAATAATAAAAAAAAAATCAAATTACTTCTCTTTATTGGAAAGTAGGAAGGAGTTTATTAGTTGTTGTTGGTTGAACTGCAACTGCTGTTATGACTCAGATGAAACAAGGGCTACCACAACTGTTTGTCTATATAAAGAAATGCATCAGCACACATCATATTAACTTAAGGTAGCAAAGGAGGGGTTTATGACATCTAATCTATCAATTTCCCCAGTGACTCTCTGCTGCCTTTGTTTATTATCTGTCAACTATGTATTGATGGGTTTTGGAGACTTTAAAACATTCTAGAAGCATCTGTGCACAGAGAATAAGATTCTGGCAATGGCAGTTGCCATCCCATAGCAAGGTCAGGTAGGCTGCAACACAGGTACTGACACAAATCTGTGAAGAGCACTTCTATGAATACATATCCATTATGCAAAGCCATTTTGAATTAAAAAAAACAAAACAAAAAACCAAGGGTTTACAGAGATGGATATTAATGCTGAAAGCTACAAAAAAAAAAAGGAGAGGAAAGTGAGGAGAATTTATGGATGTCTGAAACCCACCTTTCTCCAGCTACAAAGAGCTCCAGAACTGGGAGACTTATCTGAAGAAGACAAACACATGCATCTCTGTTTAGCATTTCCACTGACTATGTCTGTTCATTTCATATGGACTGGTGTCCTCAGTCAGATGGGTGCATGTTGCATTAAACTCAAGTCCCTGAATAGCTGAACTGTAAAGTTTTGGGAAAAGGTACATTGAAGGTGGCAGGAAAAGGGAACAGACAGCCTTAATTATGAAGTCCATAGCAGCTGGACTGTGACGTCCTGTTTCTGGGAAGAAATCATAAACGGACAACCTGAGGCCAGGAAATGTATTGGACGGGTGCAGAACAGGGAGGGAGGGATGTCTCAGGGTACCTGGCTCAGCAGGCTTGGAAGCAGCACAGAAATCTAGTGGATGGTGTGCAGAGGGAGTGTAAACGGGCTTACAAAGCTTCTCTTTCATTTTTCTTCTGTCTTGGCCAAGTTTCATCCGTAGCTCTATGTTACCAAAAAAAGATTGGCCTAGTTAGTCATCTTTAAAACTAAGCTGAGTATCGGCTAGATGACTTTGGAAGCTTCTGAGCTCATTATTTCTGAATACTTGGTGGCCTTTCAACATTAATAAATCCCATGTTATTAAGAAAAGGAGAGCTAAATTATGCTTTTGAAGAAGCTTGCTTGCTAAGTCCTTAATATTTTTATGAACATAATGCAAACACAAACAATTTTTCTGCCATTTGGCTTGTGGTACTAAACAATAAAGAGTAAATTTATTTTAGCAACTGGAATTATGCTCTCCCTTCATCTTCACTTTCTTGTCCATTCAGCAACAAAAGCTTTTACTTTTATTTAGTGTTGCAAAACACTGACTGATACTGTACACAAATATTTCCTTTGTTGGCTGGATGGCTAATGGTATATAAATCCCATATTAATTATATTTCATAGAAAATACATGTAATGGATGAATCTATATGTCATAGTTCTGAAAACAGAAACCTGCAACATTTGATGTGAAAAGCAAAAAAGTTTAAACCACAATAAACTTAATATTTACATTTTGTCCATTGTGGTGCATAAGTTGATTCTTTTTGAGGTTTTGATAATCTGTTAGCTTTTCTCAGAGTATGACTTTGTCACTTTGATGAAGTTAATATTTTATAAGCAATTCCAGTATAAACCTGTATATTGACTGTTTTCTAGCTCTGTCATAAAAGTTATCTATGGGTTGAAACTTGGTATCCTAAGTCTTTCTACACTATGAACAAATTTATTTTCACTGTATTTACTTTAAATTTTATATTTTCAAGTTATATAAAAGATATAATAAGATGTGGTTTTGGTTGAAAATTTTTACTTTATAGAAAACAAAAATGTTCCATGTTAAAGAAAGACATAAATAATTTAATAAGAAAATATTAATTTCTTCTGGAATGCTCACAGTTGTTGCTAATAATTGAGTTATTATTTAAAATTCTCTAAAATATTTCATTGTTAATGGTTCTGACTTGCTGGATAGTTTTCTTTTCCATAAAAAAGTCTTTCTGCTTGCTTATTTATTCCCACAGTGCATGCATTAAGAACAATGAATTCTGCAGTCTAAGCAGACAAAGAATTTTATAGAAAATATTTGTTTTCCCTAGTTTTTTGTTCCTTCCTGTCTATGAAATGGTTCCTCCCTGTGCTGACAGCCTCAAGTCTTTTCCAAGTGTTATGTCCTGAAAGACACTCCTTCTTAACTATCTTTTCTTGTTTGCAAAAAATAATAAAATATTAACAAAAAAAACAAAACAAAAAAAAACAAAAAAAAAAAAAAAAAAAAAAA
>JANVCC010000010.1:19919083-19983982 GCA_025345505.1 Todiramphus chloris collaris
TAGAACTTTTTTTTGCAAAAACTCTGTCATCTTAAGGGACATCTGGCAACAGTACATGAACTTCAAAGACTGAGGTCAGACTCACAAACTGGTTTGTGCATACATGGATGTAAACACACCTACTCAAGTGAAATAATGATATTTATATCCAGGGAAAAAAAAACTTTTTTTATCTGTCTATTACATTTTTGCTGCTTAATTAACACAGTTTTACTCTTTACTGTAGGCTGTGCAAGCATGATATGAACAGTCTCTCCTCCAGACACAGTGATTTTGTCTATTCTCTGTTTCATGCTGGTACTGCAAACTCTAATTTAAGACTGTCACAAGACATAAATTACTGGTGAGAAATAGGGTTTGTAGCATTAAACCTCTTAAGTACTCTGAAAAGGAGTTCTTCCATCATAGGCTTATCGAAATGTTTCTTTGACAGTGTGGCTGTTAGCAGCTGGAGAACAGAAAGTGTGGATTACTGCTGGCAAGTCCACAATCAGGCATGCCTGACTGTGGTATCACTACGCGACAGAAGAGAAATGGCTGTAGACACGGCTGCAGATTAACAAGAGAGTAGCAATGGTGGATCGAAAGGGAGCCAGGAGGTGGGAAAGCTCTTGAGCTGCCAAGAATGATTCATTCATGGAGCCTGAAGTTTTGTGAATCACGCTTCAGCTTTGCTTCTGCCACGTGAGCAAGCCAAATGCACTCATCAAGAGACCAGCAGGATCCACAGGCCTTGTTTTTGGAAACCTGTAACTGGAAGCACCAGCCTAATATTGTTTTTGTGGGTCTTTTGAAGCTACTGTTTTATGAGTCCTGTTGCTCCAATGAGGAAATCTATTAAATGCTCCATTATTCTGATTTTACTGACTCATTCAGTACATTTATAGTTTTTTTTTTTTCCAATCATGTTATTCTGAATTGACTGTATAATAGGATTTAGTTCATGAAATCATTCAGCTATTACAAGTGTTTGCTTTTACTCACTTACAAATGCTATTGTACCCTTTTTTTTTCAGAGAAAACCAGTTATATAATGAAGGTATCAAAAGGTCTGTCATAACACATCACGGTTGCGCAAGCAAACTGGGTTATTCTGTCAGTTCACTCTCAGCTTTGAATCCTATTTTGATGACTAACAGGTTTTTTTAGAAAGCCTTGAACTTGGACTATACACAAAACTGCTAAATCCACAGGTTTTAATCAAAAAGACTTTATCATTTCTTGATATCATCTGTGCTGAGTAAAAAAGAGAATTACAAATTTTATTGAATGTCTAGGTTACTGAGACTCTCAAAGACAATGAAGTTTTGCATTTCAAGTAGTTTTTTATTTTGTCTAGCTCATATCCCTATCTGAAAAGAAAATGAAAAAGAAGAATTTCTCCACTGCTTCAATCTCCATTTTTTTCTTGGTGTGAAACCCAGTTTGTTTTCTAATCCACAACAATTAGGTAAAAATCATACCTTTTTTATTCAGTTCAAAATTATCACAACAGCAAGGTTGAAAAAACAATTTACAACACATTAAAAATAATATGGTGTATCTCACATTGATTAGTAACCACTACAGTATTAAATGAAATGGGATGTCAAATCAGACTTGAGATTTGAAAAGTTGTTTCTTCCTTGCCTTTACAAACAAAAAAGAAAAAGCTTTCAACATTGCAATTGCATAATTTACCTGTACATTTCTCCTGTGCAAGCAGGCATTGAGGTGAAAAGGTTCATACAACACAAAACAAGTTTGACATCTTTACTGAGTCCCAAAAACTTCTAAGTAAGACCAAAAAAAAAAAAACCAAACCATATATATGGGACATTCTTTGTTCTGATTAAGAACGTATCTCTTATGTCTTTGTAAGTACTAGAAATAAAAGAAATAGGGTTTTTTTTACTGTGCCAAATTATCTTTCAAATGTGTATTTGGTAGTTTCGTATGTCTTCCCCTGGGGCCTATAGCAAAAGACACTGGAAAAGATCAGGTAATATACCAAAATGAATTACTGGTCCAGCACATTGTAGAACCTTGTATTCTCCAAGCAACTGCTGAAGTTATAAATTGAATCTCCAGACACTACCAAATTATACAAAAATCTTAAAGACTATTTAGAGATTACTGACTACCGTCATTCTGTTTTATGGCATTTCTAAAACAAATATTATTTGTCTAGTGTCACTGAGAATTCTGTGTAAGAGTTACTATGGAACTGGCTATATTAAAATGCATAGGCAGTGGGAAATAAACAACCAACAAACTTTCAATTTAAGAACAAAACATTAATGCAGCCATTTTATTGTCAATTACTTTGATGTTTTGCAATGCCTTTGCATCTGTAATACACTGAGAGTTTCTCTATGCGAAACTTTGACCTTTCTTCCTTCTCTTTCTCATTTCTTTACATCTTTTATATATATCAGAAACAAAATATAACAACCTCTTAAAATGCAATTCTAGCATACCTCAGCTTCCCTTAACTACAAATCCCACAGATTCAGCACAAGTGCTGGCAGAACATCTATGTTTTTTCCACCACATGGATGTCACCAGTACCAGAGAATCTGAAAGTTATGTCTGGATGCATCTTGATGGCTAACAGATCCCTTGAGGAATAATCTAAGCCCGATAGAAGTCCCCGGTTTTGCTCTACCCTGCAGAATGTCTATTACCAGGAAAGTAGAATTTGGGAAAAAAAAAAAAAACTGGTAAACTAAGCACATGCAATAGGGGAATAGTTCAGAATACGGATATTACCTCTTATTTCACTGTCTCTGCTGTGGGTATATATTATCATATTTGTAAATACTGAACCTTCTTGCATTTGGTGCATTGTTTAAACCAAGATATTGGCACTACCCTGTTGTTTTTTGTTCCGTCTACTATCTTTAACATTTCCTGAAAGCTCTGAGACTACAGATCTCCAATACATCTATAAATGAGGTATATGTGGAACTTATCTGCCTTTATACATTATGCAAATCTTAGTAGAGATTTTAATTCTATTTTTGATAGGCAATGAGTAGTAAACTGTAAATGACAAACCAAAATATTTAGTTTCTCTGAACTTTTTTAGAAATGGGTTATATTTTAAATGGTCAATTATTCCATAATGTGCCTTGTAGAAGGTCTTTCATTTACCCTTGTGTTCTAAATCCAAGTGTATCTTTCTCAGTCCCCCAAAAAGCACTTGCTGGAGATAGCACTGTAGAATCTAAAATAAAATTGCCCTTCTCACCTGTAGCTGAGCAAGTCCCAGTCTGTGGGGATTTTATACTAGAAAGGTAGTTTTGTAAAGGTTACTTAAACTTGCATGTTGCTAGGAGTCATTGAATCTTCTTCTGGACATAAGTTTTTGTGTTTGTCACAGAGGAGGACTAGCTGGCATTAGAGAGTGATTGACATGCTTAGATGATCACTTGAAGACTTTGATGAGTCTGCATGTGAGTGATAGCCTCTCTTGAAACTGAATGTATGCAGGATTCTAGGCTTTGATATTGCTGGGTTTGTTAATCATTCATTCATCTTTGACCTTTTTGTCTGTTCCTTCTTTCCTAGTTTTAGAGCTGTGCTATGTTTTGCAGGAGTAAGGAAGCATTTGTAATTACTTGTACTAGTTTTCTTTTTTCACTCAGTATACTAGAGCCCACAAAGCAGATTACTAGAATATGCATCCCATCCCTAAGCACCATCAGTGTTAAGGAGAACCATTTTCCTCCTCACAAAAGAAAAATAATTGAGATCTTAGAATTCCTAAGGTTCAATAAGTAGTGTATGGCAAACAGTAGCCAAGCTCTTCATTTAGAAGGATTCCCTCTTTGGTTGCTTTATTTCTTATTGGTGATTTTAACAAACAATTAGTAGCCCTATTCTAAAAATTGTAATGAATGCAAGTGAAAATTTCCATAATACTTTGGCTGAAAATGTAGCTATTTACTACAAAAGTTCCTAAGTCATACTATTTTTGGAGAATGGAAAAATCTTTCTTTCCATACTCTATTCATATCTTGAAAAACTGCACAGATAATCTGATCATGTGCTAACTCTTCCCAATATTAAAAAAAAAAAAAAAAAAAAAAAGAATTCTACTGCTCTATTCCACAAGATCATTAAAAAAAATTCATCTTTCCAAAGCATCTGCTAAACATAATTTTGTGCTTTCAATATATTGTTTGTAGAAGGATTCCAAAGAAATATGAGACTGCAAAAGGCTCTCTGGTCTCAAATCAGGCTACTGGAAACAATTATCCATCCATTGCAAGAACAGGCAGTAAAAAACCACAAACAATGGATGCTTTAAATTTAAAATAACACATTATATTAACAAAGAGTTTTATTGTTCAGGCTGTAAAAAGAAAACTCTTTAATGTTTTTATGAAACTCTTAGGAGATAATAATGGCCTATATAAATAAAATAACAATAATGAAGTGATTAAAAAATCAAAGACACCGCAAATATAGAAATTACATTTTTATTTTATGTATACAGCTAATTCATGGGCCTTCATGAAAACCATGAAAAACACTCCTACAATGAAAAACAGGAACTTAAGGAATGATCATGAAGGTTTTTAGCCCACTCTTTTCAACTCTGCAGCTTCCCATAACAATCTAGAAAACAGTGGCAAGGTATTTCTAAATAACACAGCAAATATGGTTGTAAATAGCCTGGTGTCACTAAATGGGATGTGTTTTTTTCTGGTTTAGTCTAGATTTGTTGAAAAATTTTCTAAGCCTTCAATACTCCACATTTTGCTACTGGCAATGCAGAGAAGATAAATGTAATTAAGGTCTTCTCTTTCCCACCTTTTATCTTGTTTTAGGTGTTTAGCAAAGAAAGGGAAACTTTAATATAATAAATATCTGTACTTATTTCCTAAAGGATCACAAGAAGTTTCATACCTGAAATTTAACATATGTTTTCTAATATCTGAAACATATCTGAGAAAAAATTATTTTAAATAAAATTGGTATTTTCTGATATTTTAACAGACAGAACCATCACTTTAAAAAGAGATTAACAACAGGAACTGTGGGGGTTGCAAACCTCTCAGCAGTTTTGTTATCTTGGCTCAGTCCTCACTGAATTAATCCATAAAGATGAGCTTTCAATATATCTATTTAAAGAGCATGATATTGTACTGTTCTGCCCATCTGACCTGTGAATTGTGTGCTACACCGTGTTAAAATCGTAACTTTTGTGACCACCATGCTCAGAAGTAGGAAATGCAATCCTTTGTGCTTCCTATGGCAAACTGGACATGATTGTTCAATGTGAAGTAAAACTCACAAGGTACAAAGGAATTTTTCACTTTGTGCATGAAACCTGCCTATCATAGATCTAGTATATTATATGTATGCAGATTCTACGTTTCTCTTCAAAGATAAATCGCTCAGGAAAAATAATCATCTAACAAATTAAACTTCAGCCAACTCTAAGTATGCTTTTTAAAAATCCTTTTTTTTTTTTCATGGACTTATTTCACTGTGTAATGAGAATGAATATTACACATTCTGTTAAAAAAGACACCCAACAACAAAACAAAAGAAAAGCTCTCTGCCCTAATACACAACTACAACTGTGTTTTCCAAACCATTCTAAAGGAATATATTGCTAATTCTTACTGATTTGAACTAATATGACCTAAGAGTTCAGAACTTTGCTCTAATCTAACAAAAAAAAGGAAAAGTCATATAATTATGATTTTGTAATGCATGAAGTGCGGCTTTTATATTTTATATGTATATTCTGCTAATCCATCTCTCCCTCCATATCTGTAGTCTGGCACCAGCAGAATTATCTCTGAAAAGAATCTAAATTCCGTAACGCAGCTGCAAGCACAAAGGCACATGACTACTGTCAGACAAAATGACAAATGTTCACGTTTTATGTCTCTTATTTCTGCATAAGTAGTTCTTACCTTTCATTTTTGTGGCCTGAAGAATGGAAGTGATTGTCTATCATTGCAAATCTGCGTGATTCGGGTGTCTGAGGGGGAAAGAAATACTGAAGTTACATGTTCTTGTTTTAAATGTAGGCGCAGACATTGACACACGTTATTTTTTTGTTGTTTTGTAACAGAGATTGTCTGTGTTAATTTGGCTGTGTGAAACTTTCCAGAAAGAGGGGTGACAGGAACATCATTAAAAACAATTGCAGAGAATAATCTATTTTTTTTCTTTAATGTTATATAAGGTAAAAGCAAAGTTTCAAAATATGTACTGCTCATCCACAGACGAATCAAAATCTCACTAATTAGAGATCCTGTGAGGGTGGGGGGAGGTATAGGCAATTGTTTCTGAGTAAAAGACTTAGTCTTTCCAAATTTTCAGACTATTCTATAATTTTTTTTTAATGCATTTTATGCATTTTTAACCTGAGTACAGCAGACTTTGTTGCCTATTTGTTAGGAAACTCTTTCAGAAGAAAGAGAACTCCAGATGCCTGTCCATATTCTAAATCATCCAAAAGAAGATGCTGAACTTAGCCTTCAGTACTTTCATAGGTATCTGTATATCTAAGGTTTGAGATACAGCAAAACTAACACATAGAGTTGTGCCCATAACTGTGTCTCCCATGCCTGCAAAACAAGGGGGAAAGGCAATCAGGCCACCTTAAAGCGTGGATGCTGAAAAGCTGCTAGCAGAGGGATTTTCTCAGGTTCTCACAATATTCGGTGAGCATCCTGCCTTTCTCATGCATGTTATGAAAAACAGTAGGATGTTTTTTGTAAGCTAGACTAACACGTGGTGTTTTGCTAAGTTCTGTTTATGGTACACTGGAAAAATATTTTGAAATAGGTGTTGTAGGACTTTAGCCAATCACCCTAGGAGATGGGTGATCACTGACCAATCGCCCTATGGGGCTACAGTATATAAAATGGGGTTATAAATTAATGAAGTTGCTTCTTTTGCCGGCTCTTTCTGAATTTGTGTGTTGCTGCATCTCTCCACTCCCAGTATAAACAGCGACATAAAGTAAGTGTTTAAGGACATGATTAAGTTACCTAGAGATGTATCTAACGGCATTTTTAATGCAGTGTGTTGTCTGAAACCAGTTGGGGCTGGGCAATATGATGTAGGACGTATGGGAGGCCTGTGCCATAATGGACAGTCATTTGAAGAACAGAAGGGATATCCTAAGGCATATTAATTGTCATAAGATGACCCTCCATAGGCAACTGAATAACATCAGTCTGATAGCCTGGAAGCCTTTCCGAGACATTGCATGCATCCTATCCTAGTTCTTCATGAGTGAGTAGGTTATTACATTAGCTAGAATTTTTGTTAGTCCAGCAGTATGCATTGGAAGAAAATCTCTCAGTCATCCCCCTTTACTGTGCACTGGTTCCATGGCAGAGTAGACTTCAAGAGTGCTATCTGGACTCTGTGTGGAGGAAACAAAGACAAATGCCGTGCTCCTTGAGTGAGCTTAATGCAACTCAACTGTTAATGAGAATCCACTCTGTAGAGACAGCATAGAGCTAAGCCTAAGGAAGAAATCCTGAAACATATAGGGATGGACACTGGGCCCTCAGCATCACCAGTTTCACTCTACAGATTCAATCACTTTGAGTTGCAGTATTTGCTAAAGTAAATAGAATCTATTTGTAACCTGTTCCCAGTGACTTTATTTAGAAGCAATATACCTCTTTCATACTAGCCTAACCATTCTAATTGTTTCTATCAAAGAGATGTAAGCACTTCCAGGAGAGGAGAGATTTTCCATCCCTACTACTGAAGCTGGCCTCCCTCCAGCCAGTGTTGAAGAGATCTGAGTAGAACATGCTCTTATCTACAAGGTGCCAAAGATGGGAATCCAGATGTTTCCACAGCTCATATACTGGATTGCATACATATTTATCCATGAAACACTCCTAGAAAGAGAGAGCATCTGTTTCCTCTGCCTGAGGTCCCTGAAGTCTATAAATTATCCAGGCTTCTGAGGATGAGTAATCTGACTCCAGTCTGGCCATGATTTTGCATTTCCACTTCTCCAGCTGGTCCCATAACCTCTTAGTAGATGCAGAGAGATCTTTTAAGGGCTTTAACAAAAGCATTAGGAAAGCTTCAAAAGGAATGATAACTGCTTTGACCTAGAATATACAACAGGGATATAAAGACTCCAAAGATTCTATAATGTGGTTGTCTTCCAAGGTAATTAAGCAGACTTCAGACAACATTGTAGTTCAAACTGTACCATTGCCAAGGTATAGGTATATGGGAGGTAGGAAGCTGTCTTCCTGCAAGAGAGTGCTTCTGAGCATGTGTGGGTACCTAAATGTAAGCATTTATGAAAGTTGTTGGAAATTTTTAGACAGACAAGCATGAAATCAAGTCAGTCTGCACTGCTGTCTGATACTTTGTGTATTATAAGTTTCTGGGGGATTTAGGAGGAGTAGGTCTGGCCTAGGAGATGACTACCATGAGGTTCTCTCACTAAACATTTCTGATGTTTTTTAGAAACACTGTGAAGAAACTTCCATATTTGATAGAACTTTGTGTAATTTTTATCAGTTTTGCTAAAAAGCTACAAACAGCAATGCATGTAACGTACACATACAAACAAATTTGGGGCATGCTGAGAAACGCTTCCAGTACATCTCAGTCTTGAACCCTATCAGTGTCACTCAGAGCCTGTCAGTGCCTTTACACAGGACACTGGATCAAACCTCAGCCTGTTTTAAGCAGATATGTACACTATTGCATATAGAAAAATATATGATAATTATGCACATATTTAGAAGAGGCTTCGAAGAATTAGATGATTTTGTCTGTAACCTCTGAACCCAAGTATCTGAACCAAAAAGGATCATTTCATTGACATGTGTAATTGCTCTCTATCCTAATATGTCTTTTATCTCAGACTCCAGTGCCAGACTTCTTTTGCTTCTCTGCTGTGGGAGAGGCTCAAATAGCAGGCTGTGACTCATGTTCCATTAAACTCTGAATGGAGCCACAACTGCTTGGAAAGGTTTATGGCTGCTGTTTGATTCAACCCCAAAGCTTGCATTTGTGCTATGCTGCATTTGTTCATCAAATTAAATGCTCTTAGGAAAAAAAAAAAATCATTACAGTATTATGAATGGCCTATGTTTCCAATTATTTTAAAACATAGATGTTACCATTCTGAATGCATGTATAAACCTTAATGACATATTAAAATCATGAGAAATTGGATATAGCTCAAAAACATTTTTTTTTTTGGTCATACAAAAGTTCAGTAGAACATTTTTCAAGGATATGGACTTTATAGATTTACAAAAAAGTTGTATAAACATCTTGCAATATTGATACAAAGTTTAGTGTTTGGACACTCTTGTTTTATGCTCCATAGATCTTGCTTTCACAATGTATAATATTCATTCATTTTGAATAACCTAGTCTATATTTTGATCCTTATAAACTGAAGGGATTAAATATTTAGATTTCCCAGAATGCTAATACTTCTAATTTCTGTTTAAGCACTTCTGAGTGGTTTTATAATGCTTTCATTATTAAGATAAAATACAATTTAGGAGATATGTGAAGATATGCAAATCAAACTACAATATCAATCCTCGTTTATGATTAGAACTGAAATTATGTGGGATTTTTTTAAGCAAACACTTTAAGATGCATGTTGAGCACAGCATCCTTGATCTCCTCTCCTCAGGAAGCAGAATCCATTCAAATATTTATCACCCACTTCTGCTTGCATTGTTTGGGAAAGAGATTTCAGAACCTGAATACGACTGTCTGGAAGTATGTAGGCAGCTGAGGTAGATAGTGCAAACATCTCTAAAGCCTTGTTGAGAACATGTCTGGTCTGGAAATTCACAAGGTAAAAAGCCAAGACATGCTTTCTTTCAAAGTCTTTGCACAGCCATCAAATAAAGATTCCTAGAGCAAAACAGGTTTCATTATTCTTTTGAGGATGGATTAAACTGGCATAAATCGAATCACCCTTTGTCTACTGTAAGCTATGCTGAAAAGGCATCTGAAAATTTTATCAGCATCTTTTAAATTCATATTTCTTCTTAATGTTTATCTCTGTATGTGTTGTGTGTGTATGTCCAGGTGTACGTCTATGTCCAGGAGGAGCTGCAGCATGACCTCTGTGAAAGGAGGCTGGTATGGGGCTGCCCTGTGCTGAACACAGTTGGTTGCAGTGGGTTCCAGCCAGTTCCACTGTGGACCTACTGCAGGACACAGTTGAGCCTGACAGACAAGATGATGGCACCTGTAGGGAAGTGTATTTAAGAAAGGGTAAAAAATGCTGCACAGTGGTTGTGAGAGAAAGGAGTGAGGAAAAAACATGCAGAGATCAACGTGAAAGAAGGAAGAGGTGAAGGAGTGAAGTTGAAACTGGGAAAAAGGGTGGGGGGAGGTGGTTTTGGTTTAGTCTTTGTTTCTCACTATCCAAATCAAATTACTCACTGGCAATAAATTAATTTTCTCCAAAGTGAATCTGCTTTGCTCATGACAGTAACTTGTAAGCGATCTCCCTGCATTTATCTCAACCCATGGGCTTTTTCATTGCATTTTCTCCCCCTCTCCTGTTGAAGAGGGGAAATGAGAGTGGCTGGATGGACATCTGGCAGCTGACCAAGATCAACCCACCACAGTGTACATTGAACCATGAATATTCAAGTTCAAGTCCTAGATCTTGCAAATGTCTCTTCCCAGCATTTCTAACATTGCTCAGCACCATAATTAGAAGGTAAATATTTTTTAGTTATAATGACATAATGTTAGGTGTGGATTCCAGAAAGCAATATAGAACTACAGACACTGCTAATCAACCTGCTTAGTGATGGTCTGCCTAACACTGACATATAAAGAGGTGATGAGAATGAAGACAAATCTTAAAGGCTGAGAGGGAAGTCTCTCCATTCAACATGCTAGAACTGTCTTCTACTCTGATACCTAAAACTGATTGAGACTCATTCTTTGTTTTCAGAAAAGAAAATGAAACACAAATTTAAAAGAAACACAGGTGCTACCTGTTCTGTTGGGCTGGCAATGTCATATAGCAAAACCACATATCCTAATATTACTGAACCAGTCACTAAATCCCTTATTCCATTACATCTGGTTATAAATGCTCACAAACTCTCAGCATTTCAAAAATGTAAATTTAAACACTGAAGATCCTATCTAATAGCAACCAGTTGTGATTTGAGCCCACCCAGCTGACAACCAAGCACCATGTAGTTATTTGCTCATTTCTACGCACCTCTGGTGAGATGGGGAAGAGAAAATACAACATAAGCCTCTAGGGTCAAGATTAAGGACAGGGAGGACTCATTCACCAATTATGGTCATTGTTGCGTAAAGGGGTAAAGTAATTTGGCAGAAAATAAATCCCCTTGTGTTCCAGCTGGTCTTCAGATATCAGAGGGGCTGGGGGTGGCTGGGCTTTGATTCTGAGTGATGTCCTATTTGTCACTACTAGTCAGGTCGCGTTCAGTGCACCTGAACTCTCCTGGCTCCGGATTCACTAAAAGGACCCTGCGCACCCCAGCCAGTCGTGCTCCATGGCTTCACACAGCCAGTAAGGAGCTGGCAGTGCCCAGTGAGAGACTCTTGCAACTGGCAATGTGAATAATGCAGTTTATTGAGAGCAACAGAAGTACAGGTCCTTGTGGATTGCCAGTGATAAGTTCACTGTCTGCAAAGCACATGCAAATATACAAAAAGGTTAGATTAAAGAGCAGCTCAGTAAAATTTCTAAGTTTCCCAGGGAAATACTCGGAAAGTCTGGATCTTACCCAAAGGCGTCCCTATGTGGAGGAAACAAGGTTCAGCCCATCAGCTTATCCCAGGAGTCAGAGATGGTCAATGATAGTATCCACCCTGACTTGTCCGCAATGGTGTCTTCCCTGACACCCCCTTTACTTAAACCATTTTTATAATAATTTTTACCTTCAAGGTGGAACTTGAGTGACTGTAGTCATAAATACCTTTATTATGATTGATGTCAATTTCTCTCGCTTCATTTTTAAAGATATAGCTGAAGAAAATTCACAAGGCAAGGTCAGTGAGGGGTAGTCGCACTTTGGAGGCAGGTAGCCATTGGGATGGAGCTGTGTTTTGTTATTATGATGACATTATAATGAGCAAAATTCGCAATTTGCACAAAGAACAGTACTTTGTGAAAAACTGACAGACTGTTGGCACAGGGTCACAAATAGACAGTTTATCAGTTCTGTAGTACCATCAAGTTCCCATCTCTGCTGTGATCTCACAGGGCCTGTCCTTGGAATCTTCACTCCACTTCATCCTCCATGCTGCTTGCAGGCAGCATTGCTTAGGGAACTGTTGTGAAATGGATTGTTTGCATACCAGTTGCATTCTACCCTGAGAGTTTCTCCAATGTTATACCTTTCCTTGATGTGTGAACAATGTTGCACTTTTAAAATTATTTTAATTTCTAACTCACCTCCAGTCAGTATTCCACAGTCATGGGCAAAAACCAGATTTGGCTTGGACAAACAAAATCAATTTAATTTAAACAAAACCACCAGCAGTTCACCAACTGAATCAGAGCAGGAAAATGATAACACAACCAGATCTTCAATGCACTTTCCCACTCCTCTTATCTTCCCAGGCCCAGCTCTGTTATCTCCTCCCCACAGTAGTACAGAGGGACAGGGAATGAATGTTGCAGTCAGTCCCAGTCCATGTTATGGTGCCTTTGCCATTTGCCTCCTCCTCAGGGGAAAACTCCTCACAGTCCTCTCCTGCAGCAACACAGCATCTCTCCCATGGGAGACAGTCCTCCACAGACTTCTGCAACTAGTGAGAATCCGACTGTCTGAAGTTAAATTCAGTTGGTGGCTGGTCACAAGTGGTGTTCCCCAGGGCTCAATACTGGGACCAGTTCTGCTTAATATCTTTATTACTAATCTGGATGAGGGGATTGAGGGCATGCTCAGCAAGTCTGCAGACAAGACCAAGTTAGGTGACTGTCTTGATCTGCTTGAAAGTAAAGAGGTTTTACAGAAAGATCTGTCCAGGCTGGATTGATGGGCTGAGGCCAGGGGTATGAAATTCAACAAGTCTAAGTGTCAGATCACTTGGGCCACAATCACCCCATACAACTCTACAGTCTTGGGGAAGAGTGGTTGGAAAGCTGCCCAGTGGAAAAGGACCTGAAGGTTCTGGAATTCTGGTCACTGAATATGAGCCACAAGTGTGCCCAGGTGAACAAGAAGCCCATCATAGCTTGTATCAGAAATAGTGTGGCCAGCAGGACTACAGAAGTGATCGTTCCCCTGTATACACTGTACACACTGCTAAGGCCACACCTGGAATGCTGCATTCAGTTTGGGCCCCTCACTACAAGAAAGACATTGAGGTGCTGGAGTATGCCCAAAAAAGGGCAACAAATAGGGGAAACGGCATAGAGAACAAGTCTTATGAGGAGTGTCTGAGGGAACTGGAGTTGTTTAGCCTGGATAAAAGGAGAAAGGAGGCTCAAGGGAGACCTTTCTCTCTACAAGTACCTGAATGGAGGTTGTAGTGAGATGGGGATCGGTCTGCTCCCCCAAGTAACAAGTGATAGGATATAAGAAAACAGCCTTAAGTTCTGCCAGCAGAAGTTTCAATTAGATATTAGAAAAAAAGTATTCACAGAAAGGGTTTTAAAGCACTGGAACAGGCTGCCAGGGGCAGTGGTGGTATCACCATCTCTGGGGCCCTTGAGAAGACATGTAGATGTGGCACTTAGGGTTTAGTGGTGACCTGACACTGCTGAGTTAACAATTGCACTTGATGATCTTGAAGTTTTTTTCCAATCAGAATGATTCTATAATTCTGAGTCCCTTCTGCAGTCTGTGGTCTTCCCAGCAACAGACCACTCCAGCACAGGACTCCCTCAGAGTCACAACCTGCTTTGGGATTAGTCCGCTGCTCCAGTATGGGGTCCTCCATGGACTGCAGACAAGATTCTTCTCTGCTGTAGGTCTCTAAGGGATGCAAGGGCTCAGCCTGCCATTTCGTAATGGGCCAAAGGAGAATAGCTGCTCTAGTATGCCTCTGACACTGCTTCCCCACTGACCACACTATCCACATAGTTTTCTCTACTTTGTCCTACTCCTCTTCACAAACAAATAACTCCTCAAACAAAAGAACATACATAACAGGTTTTCCCCTCTTAACTATGTTGTTGCTGAGGTGCTGATTGGCTTGGCCTTGGCCAGAGGTGGGTCTCAACTGAAGCTGGTGCAACTTCTCAAAGATTCTTACAGGATCCATGCCAGTATCTCCCTCCCCAATACCAGGAGCCCACCAGACACAAAATCAACACACAGACAAAGAAAACTACATAAGTGGATATAAAAAAAGTGACACTCCTCTCTCCAACAGGTAAGATTTACTACCTATCTTATAAGGAGACATCTACAATATTTGAGAAGAGTGAGAGTACTCACAAAATGGTAGCAGTATACCATAAAAATATACATTAGAACTCTTTTATGAGAGGTGAAAGCTTGCATTGCCCTTAGCTTTACTATGGTAATTATTCAGAGAATAAAAGATTTAACGGAAATATGCTTAATAAATGTAGAATACCCGCAAATGTTGATTCATTTGTCTATCCATTTGGTTGACTATAATCTTGCATATTTTACAACCGTCTTGAATTTTCTTCCTTAATTTTAAAATATCATATGTATATTTCTTTATATGTATAGCATATATGCTGGACCATAGTATAACGAGAACATGTTTTATGAGGAGTGTCTGAGAGAACTGGGATTATTTAGCTTGGAGAAAAGGTGGCTCAGGCAAGACCTTACTACTTTCTACAACTACCTGAAAGGAGTTTGTAGAGAGGTGGGGGTCAGTCTGTTTGACTAAGTAACAAGTGATAAGACAAGAGGAAATGACCTTAAGTTGTGTCAAGGGAAGTTGAGATTGGATATGAGGAAGAATTTATTTATTGAAGGGGTTATCAGGCATTGGAATGATTTGCCCAGGGCAGTAGAGTCCTCATCCCTGGAGGTGTTTAAGAGTTGTGTAGACGTAGTGCTTAGGGATATGGTTTAGTCAAGGACATGTCAGTGTTAGGTTAATGATTGGACTAGATGATCTTAAAAGTCTTTTCCAATCTAGGAAATTCTGTGATTCTATGAGTTAAACTAAACTCCTGGTCCTGAAGAATGCCTATTATACTATTGATTAGTGTTTTGAAGCAGATTCATAAATTGCTGAATACAGACAAGAAAGTAAATTGCATGTTAGCTTGCATAAACACAGCTTAATGATTCTAAATCAATGTTGAAATAATTTGTCTTGTCATGACCTAATGTGTTCTGAGAATATCTCTTAATCTAACTGTTTTGAAAGAGAATGTATCAAAATCTTTTTATGAATACATCAGTTCATTCTAACAAACATAAATAACTTCAACTTTTAGACTACTGTATCTGGTTTTATGTAAAAAAAACCCCAAAACAAACCAATAATAAAACACAAACAAAACAAAAACAACAACAAAACCAAACCAAACCAAAAACCAACCCAAAATCCAAAACCAAAAACAACAAACAAAATCACACCCCCAAACCTAGAGAAAATCTACCAACAATCCAGGCTGCAGTGGTTGTAAACTACTGTATGGTTTGTATGGTATCCCCAGTATGGTAAGTAAACCATAGCTGATTATAATTTGTGGTGGTTTTCTGATAGATTTAGGAGTCCTGAATGCCAGCCTACATTATCTAGATCTCAACAGCTAGGGTAGGCATCTGCTCTGGTTATAGGAGCTATGGGTGTAAACTGTCAAGCTTGGCTAAGAAATTTGCTCTATCTGGCAGATTGGAATGGTTTTGGAGGACGGCAAGGAAGCTGTGGGAGTGATTCAGCCTCAACCATATTAAAAGTTCACAGGAGAGCTTGAGAACTATCACATGGAGCTTTTCAAACACCTATGAGATTCATCTGGTGAAATGTACATGTCTATAATGTAGATATGTACAAGAAAGACCATTGTCCAAAGACGTTTCATACTAACTGTCACTTTTAGAATGCAATTTATCTAGCCTCAGGAGATACCTAAAATAGTCAGGTCAGGCCCTATGAGTCTCTCTCTCCATTGACTGTGCAAAAAGCTTAAAATCACCAACTTGGTCATTGTCTTCCAGTGTGGGAATCAGCTCTTAACTGAAGCACCAAATACATTAAGCTATTCCATGGGACATTCATCCTATCTCATAAAGGCATGGATCTTCTGTACATGATGTACCAAATCTCTAAGTGCCATGTAGATATATCCTAGGATATTTCCAAAGGCACTAGCCATAATATAACATCTTATCCCATACGCAAGCTCAGAAAATTTGTGGTACATGAGTGGACCATGAGATGGATTGAGAACTGGCTAAACGACAATGCTCAGTGGTTTGTGATCAGTGGTGCAGAGTCTAGTTGGAGTCCTGTTGCTAGTGGTGTTCCCCAGGAGTCAGTGCTGGGTCCAGTCTTGTTCAGCATATTCATCAGTGACCTTAATGAAGGGATAGAGTGTACCCTCAGCAAGTTTGTTCATGATACAAAACTCAGAGGTTTGACTGACACTCCAGAAGGCTGTGCTGCCATCTAGTTAGACCTGGACAGACTGGAAAGGTGGGCAGAGGGTATCCTAATGAAGTTCAACAAGGACAAGCGTAGAGCTCTGCACCTGGAGAGGAATAACACCATGCACCAGTACAGGTTAAGGGTTGACCTGCTGAAAAGCAGCTCCATGGAGAAGGACCTTGGAATCCTGGTGGACAAGTTAACCATGGGACAGCAATGTGCCCTTGTGGCCAAGAAGGCAAAAATGGTATCCTGAGGTTCATTAAGAACAGTGCGACCAGCAGGTTGAAGGAAGTTATTCTCCTGTGGATGCTGAAAAGCTTCTAGCAGAGGGATTTTCTCAGGTTCTCACAATATTCGGTGAGAATCCTGCCTTTCTCACCAGTGTTATGAAAAACAGTAGTATGTTTTTTTGTAAGCTAGACCAATACCTGGTGTTTTCCTAAGTTCTATTTATGGCACATTGGAAAAATATCACCCTAGGAGATGGGTGATCACTGACCAGTCACCCGATGGGGCTAGGGTATATAAAACTAAGTTATAAATTAATACAATTGCTTCTTTTACCTGCTTTTGCTGAATTTATGTGTTGCTGCATCTCTCTGCTCTCGGTATAAACAGCAACATTCTCCCTCTCTACTTTGCACTGTTAAGGAGTATTACATCCAGTTCTGGGCTCCCCTGTTCAAGAGAGGCAGGGAAATACTAGAGAAAGTCTAACAGAGGGTACAAAGATGATCAGGTGACTGGAACATCTGTATTTGGAGGAAAGACTGAGACACCTGGGGCTGTTTATCATGGAGAAGAGAAAGCTGAATAAAAAAAATATATGAAGGGTGGATGTCAAGAGGTTGGGGTCAGTCTCTTTTCGGCGGTGCCTTTTCATAGAACAAGAGTCAATGAATACAAACTGGAACACAGGAATCTCCACCTCAACATGAGGAAAAACTTCTTTACTATAAGGGTAATGGATCACTGGAACAGGCTTCCCAGAGAGGTTGTGAAGTCTCTTCTCTGGAGACTTTCAAAACCCACCTGGATATGTTCCTATGTGGCCTGCCCTAGGTGATCCTGCTCAAGCAGGGGGGTTCGACTAGATGATCCCCAAAAATCCCTTCCAATTGCTACCACTCTGTGATTCTAAATATCTCTCTATGCTTTAGGATTCCTCATTGACTCATAGACTTCCTTTGACTGTTATTGACCAATAACAGATATCCAGCTCACAGGTTAACACCGACATGCAGATGCATACAGTTCAGTGCTGACTTCTTTACTTCACACTGAACATTGACCATACAGTTTCCACATTTTGAGCTTGATCTAGCTGCCTGAATATAAGCAGCCAATGATATTTGAGATTTGATAGGATGTCCAAGACAGCCTCGTTGCCCTGACACTGTGGCATAGGACTTATGAAAAAAATCTATGTCCTTGTCAAGTGGTGCTGTTAGAGGCCAGGGACACCCTATGGCACATTAGGTGCCCATATTCAGGAAACTAAGGGAGTATTCAGTTGTTTAAACATATGGTTCTAGGAACATGTTAGATAATTTGAAGTATCCTAGCTGGCTTCCATCTGCTGAGTCAGAGAGTGCAAATCAAGATCTGAACAAGATTCAGAGTGTACATGTTACTCAAAGTAAAAATGTGTAGTATCATTTCATATGTCCTACAACATCCTTCTTGGTTTCCCTATACTGTTCCAGAAAGGCACAAGTGCAAATCCAGTACTGTATGGATGCCTTGGATACCTCAGGACACCTCAGATAGCAATAGACACACATGAACCAGCAACTAAACAATGACTTTAGAGTTATGTGAGGATGAATACAACCTATTCTTTCCACCATGGCTCAGGCATGAACTGGTACTGCCAGATTTAGGCTCCTCTGTGCCTCTATGAAGATGCAATATTAAGTGCTGAAGAAATTAAAGGAAGATCATCACAGCAAAAGGACAATTGAGCAAGAACTTTTAGAACCATGAGTCTGATTTTAGCAACCCAAGCTCAGTTTCTGTACCATTTTAGGCTTATACTGGCGTTTAATATATATTACCATCAGTACTAACTAAACTCTAATTAAGCCCTTAGGGTTCATTTTTATTTAAAACTAAAATAGTCTTAAAGTACAGAATTTTGGGGAAAAAAAAAAAAAACAAGGCATATGGAAAAAAAATCACTCTTTCTTAAAAGGTATGTTAATATCTATTCCTGTATTAAAAAAAAAAAAAAAGATTAACGTGACTTCCTAATTTGCATATAAATTAGAATATAGTAAGTTAATGTTAATATTTAAAAGTATGTACATGTCAAAGTAGATGCATGTTCTTGTAACTGTTAATGCCACCTGGGTTTCTTTTTTTGTCTTCTTCAAAACTGCATTCTATTTAAAAAAAATATAAAATTGTGCGAACAATCTAAATTGTACATATATGAAACATCTCTAATACGAGTGCTGTAGTATTATAATTATAATGATTTACAGTTTCCTTTTTTTATCTTAAGTTGTAGGACATATCAATACAAGTGTAGGTATGCTGACATGCTTGAATACTGCAAGCTATCATTTTTTCCAGAATGGCTTTCAAATGCCCCAATTTTGCTAATTTTTAAGGCCAAAAGAAATACTAAATTGAATAACCAATAAATCCATTTATGCAATTAACTGGATAAGGCTGTTGCCATTATACCAAACCATCATTGCAAGACCCAGTTTTCAACCAGGTCAGCAAACTGACCTCAGCTCAAATCTTTTAATTTCTGTTGACGGGTCACTTTAACATTATTCAACTAAATACCAGGGTCACCCTGATCTCTAATTATGTGGTTATTTCCAAAGTACAAGCTGTTTCAAGGGAAACCTAGCCTGTTTATTTACTGATGCTTGTCCAGATGTACTTTCCAGACTTTAAGTAACTGAATCAGAATCAATCCAGATAAGTTCTACATGAATAATTTATCTTATTCTTACACGTTGTTAAGAGAAGAAGGGACTCTATACGTTACCATTTTGCCAATACAATAAAAAGCATTGCTAACGGGGACTTGTGTCATAAGTGTTTTGGTCAGTAGGCTTTTCATGCTTCCACAACAGGCATGTTTCATCATTCAGAGGTATGCCAGACTGTCAAAATTTACTGAGCAGGTCAGAAAATCTGGATGCATGCTAATTTGTGAGTGCCATCAGTAATTTTCTTTCCCAGCTATTGCTAGCTTTGGAGCAAGCCTGACATTCTCAATACAGATGAAAATGCTCTATGTATCAACTGCTTCTCTGTTGTGAGATGACACATTTACAAGATGGTTTATTTCTTTTGTGAGCTCATATGCTGAACACGTAAATATTAGTGTATCCAAATTCATGATGTGAGACAGGCCCTAGGGCTCCACATATAGTTTCAAGCACTCTCTTCTTAATGCAACACAGAAGGCTAAGCGATGAGGCGAAGCTGGAGAGTCAAAGTCTGATTAGTTTTGCCTAGTATTATGCAATGTCTGTATGAAACTGTAAGCCACTGTTCAAGCAAGAAGAGATTGGCTGTCTGAGTAGGTAGCATGTGTCATTCCATAACACTGGAAGCTTTCCAGGAACACACAGAGCAACACCTAGTCCTGGCCACTTTTCAGGAGGAATGAATGGGGCAAGTACCAAAATAAGTAGCTATCATGAAGAAGGCAATGAAGAATGTTTCTTGTGAAAGTATGTAAGACTCTATTTTCTCCGAAAAAAAAAAAAACTGGAAGCAACATGACCACTGCCTATAAATACACCAAGCAGGTAAATAGCAGAGAAGGACAAGAGTCACTGAAGTTAAAACATCAATTTGGCACAAAACCAGAGCAAAAAAAGCCATGAATAAATTTAGGCTACAAATTAGGAAGAGTTTTCTAACTATTAAAGTAGGGATGTTCTGGAATGGTCTTTTAATAGGACCATTAGCACCTTTTCAGGTAGAACCCAATAAGCTTATAGAGCTTGATATATTCATGATGTACCTAGGTAGGGATTAACTAACCAAATACTTAACCATCAGCTATAGCTCTTTTTCTGACAATATATATTCAGAAAAAAAAAAAAAAATACTGCTTATAGATTTATTTAGATGATAAAGAACCTCAGGAAGTCCAACCTCCAGTTAGGTCTTGAAGTCCCTTAAGGATGGAGAGAGACTGTGTCATCTCCCTGAGTAACTTTTTCCAATGTTTGACTGTCCTCATGGGAAAGAAAAAGTTTCTTCTTACGTCCATCTGGATCTCTTGTTTCAATGTTGGGGGTTTTTTCGTATCATTCTCTTACTATGCACTGCTGGAAAAGTCTGGCTCTACCTTCTAAAGACTCTCCCCATAGTTTCTGGCTTCTGCAGCTCAGTTCCCCTGAAACTATCTATTCTCAAGGCTGAACAATACCTCTCCCTCAGCTTTTCCTCACAGGGCAGGTGTTCCAGACCTAAGCCATCATGGTGGCCATCTGCTGAACTCCAAGTATTGATGACCGTCTTGTACCAGGGACACTACAACTGGGTATAGTCCTATAGATGTGATCTGATATGAGCCAAGTAGAGGGGATAATCCCTTCCTTCAGAGTACTGGTTTTGATCTTGTCAATGAAGCTCAAGAGCCTTTTATGTTTATTTGCTGCCAGGGCATTTCTGGTTCTTTCTTCTCCAAGATCCCTTTCCACAGAACTGTTCCCCAGCTATCAGTCCTCAGCCTGTATCATTGTAAGGGGTTCTTCCTCCCCAGGTTCAGGAATTTGCATGTGTCCTCTATGAATTTAATGAAATTCCTTAGTCCATTTGTCCAGCTTATCTATGTCCCTCTAGAGGGTGGACATGCCCCTGAGCATCTTGACTGGTCCTTCACAGTTTGATGTCATTTACAGGCTTGATGAGAGTGCACTCTGATGACATTTTCAGGTCAATAAAGACTTAAACAAGACAGGTCCTGGGACAGATTCTTGCAATACTCCAATCATTAAGAACCTCCAGGTAGACAATGACCTATTAACCACTGTCCTCTGAAACCAACCCTGGAATCAGTTTTTTTCCGATATGGTTGTCTACGCATCTATACTGTAACATCCTAACTTGATACAGCATTCTGATTTTTGTTTCTACCTTCTTAGTTCTCATTCCAGCTCTAGTTCAACACAGATTATTTGTAATTTCATGAGATTTGTAGGGAAACAATTTAAGGAATGATGGGTCTAGGAATCAGAGCTGGTTCCAATTTCAGAGTTGAAAATTAGGTTCTTTAGTGGGCAAAAATGAAGAGACAAGCTTACTTATAGGGTCATTTGTCTGGGTAGGCGAAAGTCCCAAGGTATAAGTTTCTCTTGCCTCATGCTAGGTGTTTAAGAAGCAGCCAATCATTCTGGACTCCCATGATAGTCAATGGAGAGAAATAACTTTCAATAGAGGGTGATACATTTGATCTATTTTAGACTTAGGAAGAGATGAATCACTCACTAGACACCCTTACTTCTCTCTGTGGACCACAGTGAGAGTTCTTTAAATGCCTAAATTAGGACAGATTAATCTACTTTCCCATTAGCTATATCACCCAGGAGTTCCTGATAGATGATCCCAATATTCTGTCCCTCACTTATGATCTATGTGTGCACATAATGAGTATAAAGGGCCCAAGCCATGGTAGAGAGACATCATGTACTCATGATAAATAGAATATAAAAAGTTTGAAATAATATAAACTGGTTGCAACAGTAAACGTGCATTTTACCTTTTGAAGAGAAAAATCTGGACTGAAGGAGTGGGAATATAAATAAATTGAACCTTATTCATAATAGTTCTTTATTCAACTGCATGTTGGAATGATCAGTTGTCAAAAACACTCTTTTCCCCCACTGCATATGATATAGCTTCTTCATGTCTGTTCAGCTGAAGTTTCCACAGAATAATTCATTAAACTATTGTGTTTCATTATTACTTTTATAAATATTGCTGTTAGCAATCTTTGATGAAAATTAAAGACTGGCCTTCCTAAGGGCTCCTAGATGATGCTTTTTTAGATGATTAGTTTATTTTGTTAAAGAGCATTTGCCAATTAAGAAATGAAGTAGAAAACAAATTGCTGACTTCATGAAAATATTCTTCACTGCTTATGTAGCAGGGAGAATGTTATCAATATTACTGTCATCTAAAGATCGGTGTAATCTATACATTGATTTCTGAACTCACAACCTCCTTGGACAATTCCAAAGTGCTAAGTTTTGTATTTACATCTTTGTCTTCACTTAAAACTTTATTCAGAGTACCCTGTTGACTGTTTATCTCAGGACATTGTTTCCACAGAAGTTCTACAGAGTGTTTCAGTTATACATTGTTTTAATTTGAATTTCAACCAAAAACAAAGCTATTGTCACCTTACAGAATTAAGCCCATTACCTTCGCATAAGGAAAAGATACAACGCATAAATACAATTTGTCTACAAGCAAATCACTTCTTCCTGTCTGAAAAGGTATACTTGCAAAATATTAATAAACCAGGCATAATGCCTATATGCATACTCTTGTGTTGGATTTTAATGTTATGTTTTGTAGAGCTTTTGATATGAGTTTTGACTAGAGGTATGTTACATTACTGTGTAAATTAGGAAGGAAAGGCCTGCCAACACAAAGAAATTCACAGATACTGGTAATAACTACAGGGAGCACATCTGAGGCATGTTTTGCAAAGAAATCTGTTAATCTCTCTTTATCACTAATGCCTCAGAAAAACTAACAGAAGAAACGTTCACAATCTGATGCCTTCCCTTGTATATGAAGCTCTATATAAAACAGAAAAAATAAAATCTCATTTTTATTATTTTCTGTGTTCTTTCTTGCTACTGAGCTGGCACAGTCTAATCTAGACATTCATCTTTTCCTCACTATGGGAAAAAAATGCTTTAGCTGTGACACCAAATGTACAGTGAAATAGAGATATTATTACCATTACTGATTATACCACACAAAACCTTGAGGGAGACATACGTACTTCATATCAATCCTTTTTTAATATCTCACAGTAATGCCATCTGAGTTACCATTCCTTTAATGACAAAGTTTGTGCATGAAGTGAAATCATACTCTAAAAGAAGTTTTGGAAGTTGTAACTACCTCCTGAATTGTTGTGCTTACTAGCTTGCTGATTCAGTAAAAATAAAGCAGCATAAATCTCCAGCATTTTTATTTAAAAAAAATGCTATGAAAAAAAAAGAAAAATTGCTACAGAAAGTATGGTTAAGCTTAATTATCTCATTGCTAAATCACTTGCGAAAACTTCATTTAGCAGACTGCCACTGAATATGATAAGCAGAATAAAAATTTACATTCAGACCTTTTTCTAGTCTTCATCTTCTCATTATGACTAAATGTCGGAGCCTCTTTGCTGTCTTTTCATGGAAGTAAACACGTCCAATTCTGTTCCTTATTTGTACCTCGATTACTTTTTCACTGATATATGCAATCTTACCATGCACACAGCCATCCATAAAGCAGCTATCAAAAATATTCTTCAGGCGCTCAGCTTAAAATGCATGTCTATTGCCAATTCTCCACATCTTCTCTGATGCAGTGAAGAGTTAGTTGTTTCTGCTCTTAAAGATCTTTGCAATGTCTGCTGTCCTTGCTACCATTCATGGGAGCCTGCAATCATCTTTTTTGCCCTGTCTTATTTATGAACTTACTTGTAAGCTTTTTTCCACACTCTCTGTAATCCACAAATATTCTTCAATTTTTTTCATCTTAAAAGCTCTCTATAACTGTATATAGATAAAAAAAAAAAAAAAGCCTTATAGCTACCAAACTTCTAATATGTTAAGGACAATACTGGATTCCTGTTTACTCTGCTTCTCTGTTAACCTGTATTTGCCGTTCTTTTTCTGTAAAGACTGTAAAGGTGGGGACCCTGAAAAAGCTGTAGAGACCAGCTATCTGTTCTGTGTTTCTGCACTGAGAAGCACCACAGGATCATAACATGCATAGGGCTCTGAACAGTGTCATGATCATAAAAATTACAGTCAGCAGCAGTGTTAGGAATTAAAAGCAAACCAGTGTCTGTTCAAGTAACATTAAACCTAAAGACAAACAAATCATGGCAAGTAATAGGAAAATAGCCCCTACTCTCTCTTCTGCTGTTTTTTCTTGCCTACGTATCAAAGGAATTTTACCTATCCAGCAGAATTTTGCCTATCTAGCAAAATTTTACCTAGTAGGCAAAATACCTACACTATATAATATCTCCATATAATAGAAAGGATTGAGAGCTATTTGCTTTGCTTTATTTACAAACCTGAATTTCTACATGTTCTCGAAAGAATAAAGGGGAAGCTCCAGAGCTTTGTCAAGGTACAAAGCTATAAGAATTAGCAGAGAAATCAATGGAGAATAAGAACAGTTTCTGTTACTGCATGCATTGAGGATGTGTGTCTAATTGCCCAGACAGCAGGATGAAAGTGTTTCCCTTCTATACATATTAGAGATTAAACATTGTAATATTTATAGCAGCCTTTTTTTTACATTCCAGACTGCATGCTTCCAGAAATAGTCTTTCAACAAGGAATATTATTAAACCTTCCCCCCCCCCCAACTATAATGTTCTTCCCAGAGAGGGAAATCTCTTTCTTCTTTGATGCAGCGTGGCTAATCATTACTTTCCTTTTCAAAGCTGCAGACTCATAAAAATGTGAGTAGCCAGCATTTAGGCTTCTAACTGAAAGCCACTTAAAGCCATTAGATCTATGAACCCTGAACTCCTGTGCACTCTTACCATTGTTACATTATAAAGAAACTGTCTTATGGTGTTGGCAAGTATATCTACAAAGCTTCTTTCTGCCATACAGCACCCATTTTAATTACCTGTTCTGAGAGACAGAAAACATGAAATACTCAGAGAGAACAGAGCTTCCAATATCAGTGAATTATAAAAAAAGCAATGTTTAATGTTTACAAATATCTGAAGGGTGGGTGTCAGTTAGATGGGGTCAGTCTCTTTTCAGTGGTCACCTGTGATAGGATGAGAGGTAATGGCAACAAGGTGAAACACAGGAAGTTCCACCTCAATATGAGGAAAAAATTCTTCCCTGTGAGAGTGATAGAGCACTGGAACAGGCTGCCCTGAGACGCTGTGGAGTCACCTTCTCTAGAGATTTGAAGACCTCCCTGGATCTGTTCCTGTGTGGCCTGCCCTGGGTGTTCCTGCGCTGACAGAGGGGTTGGACTTGATCACTGGACCCCTACCATTCTGTGATTCTATGACTCTATGAAGTGATAACATTTTGCTTAGGAAACTGTAATGGCTTAAATGCCAATAATAATAACTACTTTCTGTAGTTATAAAATTTGACAACAAGTCAACCAATAGAAAAGTGAAAGAAAGCAAAATTGTCAGCCTGAATAATATAAGTGAAGTTGAGAGTAAATTTGTCATTGTCTAGGTGCTTAGGCAAAAAGAAATATAAAAAAAATTATCCACGTGAAACTGGAAGGTAAGAATTTCATAGGATACTGTCAAATTCTGCAGAACTTACAGTATGTTGGTAAAGTAGAAGACATTGAAGAGTGTAGAGGACCTGTCTTGTAGTAACTAAACCAAATTAACACCAAAGGAACATTTCACATTGAGATTCCTTTTTTATTTAGAGGAAGTAAATGAAATCTGTCTTGCATTCAGGTTCAACAAATACAGTCACTGTATTTTACAAGCATTTCATCCTGTCAAGTGCATGGTTTCCATTATGGTTACTTCCCTCTCAGATACTCTGGATAAGTTGTTCATAATCACTCTCTAGGATATTACATTCTAAATCATCTAGGGACTACAAGAAATTAAACATTATCTAGTTTACCTTAATCCATTGTATTTGGTTAGAAATACATCATGGATGACTTGATGTTCAAAGTAGACTTTATTTTAAGCACTTACAAGGAGGCCAAACAGAAATGAACTTGCATTCTGGAAGAAGGTAATGTCAAGTCTTAACAACCATTCCTTCATGTTAATCCAATGAATACGGTGATTTCACTGTGAAGTAGGAAATAA
Organism: Todiramphus chloris collaris; assembly: GCA_025345505.1. Lineage (NCBI taxonomy): Eukaryota > Metazoa > Chordata > Aves > Coraciiformes > Alcedinidae > Todiramphus > Todiramphus chloris. The sequence goes on from JANVCC010000010.1 coordinate 19,945,686, forward strand.
GCGATTGCAAATACGGAAGATCAAATAATGAATAACGTGTATGACATTCTACACAAGAAGAACAATGTAGGAAAGAATTGCATCAGATATTTACATTGCAGAAGTGAGATCTTAGAAGAATTAGAGAAGCTAATTTTTTTTTTTCCTTTTTTTACTTCACAAGAAACAAGGCTCAGTGAGAACAAACACTGAAAGAAATGTGATGGAAGCCAGCACAAAATAGACTTTATTCACTGGTCTTCCAGCACAAAAATTCTCATATCTTTCCCCATTTCTGATAAATTTATTCTATAATATATGAAAGGGATTCTCTTTCTGCAGCCTGCTGTCAGTGACTCGCCTTATTTACCTCTCTCTGCCAAAAATCTTTCAAGCAGTGGGAGTTATAATCAATACAATTACCAATTTTGTTCTGTTGAGCTACAAAATTTCATTTTTGATGCATCCTAAATGAGAATTCTATTTCAAAAAGAAAATTCCTTATACCGTGCATTGCTTCTCCTCTCCAATGCTATTTAGTAATGTAGTTATTTCTGTCTAAATGTCCCATTTGTATCTTACATTTCAAATAATTTCTCTGTTTTATAAATCTTCTATTGCTTTGCTGTGCACATTTCCATTTTTTTCTTCTCATTCAGCTTATATTTATTCTAACTATAATTCCACAGACTATGAAAATCCTACATATTAAATTTTATAATTATGTGGTTTCCCATTTCTTATTCTGTGACCCATATGCAGATATAAGCATCATTTCATGAAATTTAATTTTTCTATCAGGCATATGACTATACTTGGAAGACCTCTGATTTACAGACAGCTGATCTAAAACTGCTGTGTCATCTATTAAAAAGAGAGGTTTCTGCTACATAAAATTTAGATATAGAAAATGGAGTTTTTCAGCAGTGTTTAGGTTAATTCCAAAAATGCTTCCTATCAGAAGATAAAAGGGATTGTTCTTTTTATCATCTTGGTGCTTGTGACAACCCTACTTATTGCTTACTTTGTTTCTGTCTTCATACAGTATTACATACTGGGATTCTATTTTTTATTTCAAGGAAAAAACAAAATAGCAAAGAAATGGTATCTTGATCTTCATTAATTCAGTAATGTCACATTCAGTAATTAATAGAGATGTTTCCATACCATTTAATTTCTCTCACACCCTGCTCCACCAAAAAAAAACCCAAAAAAAACCCCAAAAAAACCAACATGGTTATTCTGACAAACAAATCATTTAAATACTTCATAGAAATAGGTGAAAGGGTATAATCCTTCTTTGCAAAGAGTAATCTCACTATTGTACCTCCACAAGATACTTCCATCCTTTTTAATTGTTAACATTATATACAGCTCAATCTTTTTCCTGAGTGATGCAATGGTGAATGCACAGGCAATGGCTGGTGCTGCCAAAGGTTGTCGGTTAGAATTTATCTGAGCAGCCCAAAGGAATGCAGAGCAGAGAACATTTTTCTGCTGAGCTACACAGGAACACTTTGCATCTCCACTTAGTTCTTCCTGCTGATTGATGCGTAAATGCCAACCAGCTGGAGAGCAAACCACACTCCTTCAGGATAGACAGCAGAGACTTGCATCTATGGTATGGGAATGCCTGCAACAAACTACCACCCTTCCAAGCATTCTTTTGAACACAGTGACCTGGGGATTTTTGGTTCAAAAAGTTCCAGATAATAGTTTTCCATTTACAATAATAAATTTTTACTGCTTGTATTTTTCAGAGAAAGGGATGTAAATAGGCTTTTTGCATCCACTCATTAAGCTAAGTCTGGCTCTTCCCCAGCACCACCTCAAAAGCTAACTTGTGCATTCATACTTGCGGTACAGTAAATGTTTATTACTTCTGCAGGTGGCTCTAAAATCAAAAGAGTAGTAAACAAAAAAGAAAAACAAAACAAATTGATGGTGACCTAAGACATGAGAGCAATCAGTTAATCAGGGAATGAGCACTGCATGGAGCCAGATAAGTAAATTAGATGGAGCAAAAGCTATATCAGGCAGCATAGAGGGAAAATAAAGAACATAAATTAACATCCTTCCTCAATGGACTAAATGAGACAAAAGTCTTGTGACTATACCAGTAAATGGCCATGTAATTTTAAGGCTGTTTAGTAATATACAAGTGCACAGGGATAGAACTAAAGTAGTAACATTCTTCCATTTCAGGAATTTATTGGTTTTTACATTTTCATGGGTTTTCTTAATGTGGTAGGATTTGTTTGGAGATTTTGTATATAATATATATGATTCTCAGTAACTTATCAATTTTCAACCTTGGTACAGAGAGATCAGAACAATAAACTGCAAATCATTTCCAAACTAGTGCCAGTGGCATTCAGACAATTTTTTTCCAGATCTCTCCTCAGATATCACTTCTCCCATAGAAATCATAAATACTAACTTATTCAACTGTTTCTTTCAAAGACTAACTTCTAGACCTCTAACAGAATATTATTCTTTGTTTTGAAAAATGCTGATATGTATTCAATAAATGCATTAAAATTTGGTATACAAATACATTCACAATTGTTACTTAAGTAAAATTTTAAGAGAGTATGAATTTGTTAGCTGGATCTTGGAAAGATGAGTTTAATAATTCTGTGGTTTCAGATATATTCATGGTAAACTGAAACTACAAAAAAAATCTGTTATTAGCTATTTTACTAATTTTTATCAGCCTGGAAAATTCAGCTGGTGATATTACCAAAGAAAACAATTCAGTATACCCTAGGATTTTCCTGGTACATTTTATTCCATGCAGGCCTGAAGATGTCACTCCATTTGAGAACATTTTCATTCTAAGGTACAGAATCATATAATAAGGATTCCAAATTATAAGGAATTAAAAACAAAGCAACTCTCAAATTAACTAGTAGTTAGTCAGACATAAAATGGATGACTTTAAAGTTAGAAAGTTTGAGTGATTTATTGATCTGCTTCTATGAGTTTATCCATTTCAACTTGTAAACTACTCAGTGCAAAACATCAGTAACTCATGAATGAGCAATAACTCTTAAAAAGGAAAATATAGGCATAAAATCATGTGCAAGCTGGACTTCAAGATTTAGCAAATTTCCGCTCTCCTGCAGCCTTGCAGGAAGCCATAATTGCTGAGATTTCACTCTCAGCAATATTCTTCCAGAACAAGGAGTATTAAGCATTCAGTTAGAACTGTGTCTATTTTAGACTAAGAAAAGAGCAAGAAAAGTTTAAGTTTTTGTTGCATATCTCTGTCTCCTGGCAGGATTTCCTGAAAATAAAATTGGCTTCAAGATCCTGCAGACATTATGGAGACCTTAATAGTAAATGGATGATCCTCTAGCATTATTTGAATTCTGTAGCAACAGACTAATAAATAGTAGATCCAGAAAAGAGCAGTTCCTAATACAGGTGGCTCCAGAGTCTAGTCCAATTTTCTCTCCTTTCTTGCAGGGATTCTCAGGAATTAAAAAACCCAAACTGTCTAATGCAGTTAAAACACATAATAGAAATTAATGGAAGGACTATAATTAAGGGTTTTGGTTTTGTTTTTTAATTGCAATATCATTTGATGCCACTATAATAGAGTAACATGAGAGACATTTTGGAATACATAAATCATATCAAATTAATATGTTAATCCTAACATTTCATTAAAGTTTTTGTTTGCAATAATAGATCTTTGCAGAAACACTGTCATGTGGCTACTTTCTTTTATTTCTTTTATCTGTGTTATAACATTGCTTTTATTCGCATTGAAAGGCACCATACAATCTGAAGAGTCCTCAACATGCTCATTGAAAGAGAAAGATGTGTTCAGAAGCAATCTCCCTGATTCATTGGCCACTTGAGACTGAAATAATTAGCCTATTGGAATATATTTTGTAATTTTGTCTAGATGATATTATTTTTCCCCTATCAGCATTTGCTTGGCTGCTTCTTACAAAGATGAGAACTATTTGCAGAGAACCAAATCAAGGTCAGAAATGATCAGAGGTCAATGAACCACAGTGAAAGACTGAATGAACTATTTATTTAGCATATTCTTAAAAAAAACAAAAAAAAAAAGTGAAAGAAAGGAAATCACAAGGTGTCTTCATATTTCCTGGCTTTCTATTCTTTCAGCTGTTACACCGATCCTTTAAGCTACCTGAATTCCATCTCTGGTAGGGGTCTAAGTAATAGTTCCAATATGCTTTAAAAAACCCACATTATTTGATTTCTCAAATGGAGGTATCACGATTAACATAATATTATACATATTATATATTATATAACAAGAATTGGTTAGTTTTGAAACACTTACTATATGATCTTAAGATTTTAGCAATGTAGCAGAGATCTTCAGTATTCACTAGATAATAATTGATAAAGCCCTCTAACATTTTATCAAAATTAAAAGTTTTAACACTTCTGCAGCATGGACAATCCGTGGATTTCAAAACATTTCAAATGTAATTAAACAATGTAGCTTCCCAGGAGTAAAGAAACATTATTCAATCCACTTTACAAATGAAGAAGATTAGATGGATTGATTAAAAAGAAATCCTACAAGAAAATACTGTGCTGATTTCTATTATCTTGGTCACTTCCTAGACAAGACAAGGAAGGTTGTTACAGGGATATTTCAAGAAAACAAGAAGATGAAAAAACATGCTAAATGTCATATATGAAATCCTTGGTAAAATTAGGACAAAAAAAAGCAAAAATATAAAGGCATTTGTTTTTTTTTTCAAGATTGAAGATAATATTTAAGCTTGTGTTCAGCAACATACTTTGGAAAATACCTCACTTCAAGCACATAAAGAATTTGTATGGTGACAATAAACTAAGCATATGGGTAATTATATTACTTAAATATTTTTAAAAGTATAACTACAAACCTAAATGGTGAATCTAGTGCTGTAAAGAGAAATCCATAGCAGCCAAAGGAAAAAAGGAAGCAAAACATCTTTTCAAATTTCAAGAATTTATCACACCTACAAAAAAAACAAAGTCAGTAGTCCTCCAAATATACATGTAACTTTATATATGTTCCTACAAATATGTGTTTCATCTCCACTGTGGTAAAACCCGTGCCTAAGGTGTCATACATTGTAGCACACCAATAAGGATTTGGGTTATGATAAAAGACCATCAGCCTTCTCTATTGTTTTATGCTGTGTGAAGTAAACTACATTGGAAGTAAAATGAAATTCACCTGATGCCTTACAGGTATACACTGGAGTAAATAAGTCACTATGCATGAAGCCAAAAGCAATACGAAGGGGCATGCTTTTCCCTCATGTCCAACTCCCCCTTCCCTTCAACAGTGTCTGAGATTCATGTCTTTCCTCTCAGTTTTGCACATCCATGGTGCTGTGCTTCTTGTAATTTCTGTCATAATTTGGGGCCTTGGATCAATAAGTGAAGCAGCCTTTTGCATACAACATGTATATTTATTTAGTAAGATTTTTCTTTTTATTTCTTGATAATAATCTGAAGATCCTTTTTTTCAAATACCACGTAACATCAGTGAAGCACAACCACTATTTCATTTATAATCAGTGGGAAAATAGATGTTTAACAGAGATGAATAAAAGAGAAAAAAAAATATCTTCGAATAAAGAGAGCTCCTGATGCTCTTCTTAAAACAAAAAAATATGAACTCAACCAAAGATAATGTGAGAGGGGGAAAGCTGCATTACAGTGATGTGGGTGTCTTTGTTACTTTTCAGTCCTTGTATAGAAATATTTCTACCCATTCACCCACTAATTTAAGAATCTGCTACATTGACAATGTTATTTCCTTCCCCTTCAGTTTTTAGAACTTTCATAAGTGCCTTTACTACTGATTCTTTTCCTTTTGACTACAGTTTTATTATGAAATTCACAGAGGGTACTTAGGAATAATAATTATTTTAGTATGTATTTACTTAGATATTACAACTGATTCTTTAATAGCATCAGTCAAAAGCACTTAAATGCTGCAAATTGCGTATTCTCTTTCTGCTGCTGGCTGTTACAATATTTCTTCCACGTAAAGTCATACCAATGATTTTTTTTCCCAGTTCAAAGAGCCAACATATTTTGTCCCATCTTTTTTCTCTGTTTCTGAGACAATAGATAGCTTGGTGAAATCCATCACCAGCAAGACTTGGCACAAATTCCTTCTCTTTAGTACAGATACAACCAACCTTGAACTGTACCATTGAATTTGGAGAAAAAGTACACTTATTTCCAAAAACAATAATGAATCTCAGGGGTTCATATTACAGAGAATAGAGTCATTTCCAAAATATATCATAACTTAAGAGAGTTTTCATGATTAATGACCTTCCATTCATATGATGTGTGGTCATGAATATAAGTCATTGCCCTCGTATTAGCATAGGTTTTTTCACTCTCCTTCAGAGGAATGTGAATGTTTGCCCATCTTTATGTCTGGTGAACTGTGTTTATATTTTCCATTTTCATACCTGCCAAGTTATACATTCTTAAGCATCACCACAGACGAGTAAGAGCTTTGTAGCATGAACTCACACATGCCATTTGAGAACATGTCTAGTCCCAGAATAAACAGATATTGACTGAACCACATTAGCTCACAATTAGGAAAAACTAAAAAAAATCATACAACTAAAAACATTCTTAAATATGCACGCAACTGCTGTCAACCTCCTAAAATTCAAAGGGAAACTCAAGACTAAGGGACAAACAAACCCTAAGGGTTTTACAGTCAGAGACCAACTACCTCCCCACCAAAAGATTTTGAAGTGAGAGCAGAGACTTTTATTTCTATTTGTGCATCTTTGCTGAGAGCTGCACACTTACTAAGATCTTACAATTTACAGGGTTTTTTTTATTCATGTCCTCCCAGTTGCTGCTGTTGACACAGATCTGAGCAAAAGTTTCATGTCTACAGTAATTTCATAATAAATACTTCTTAGGAGACACAGTCTTGTTTCAACATACAGAAGTTTTACACCATATCTTTGTACTCTTTTTTAATTATCCTTTCCCAGTTTCATCAGAACTCCTTCTCTTTCTTCCTATTTTCTCTACCCGTACATTCCTATGTAGGAACATAGATGAATGCTGACATACCAATGAGCGTGATGCAACAGCGGATAATGTTCTGCACTCTGTTAAAAGTCTGGGAATTAAATATGAAGTCCTCTAAATTCAGCAGCTCTTCATAGTTCATAGAGTTAAGGGCTCTTTACATATGCAACATCAGTGATGAATCAGGATCTGTGAATGCTTTCTTTGTGGTAGCTACAAATCTGCTACATAAGCTGCTGCAAAGTGTAGTTAAGACTAAATTCTTCTAAGACCTGAAATTTATCCATCCTCCCCTTCCCCCGCTTTTAATCCAGCAAGAAAACTTGTAAGGTTTATGATGTATACATCTGAGAACACCGAGTGATTGCTGCCACCTAGTTAATTCTCCATGCAATGAGTAGAAATGAAGGGCCAAATCCTCAACTGATGTATCTGACATGAGATAAAGAACGGTTAGTACATCCAGTCCCTTTTCCCTTAGGGAAAACTTGCTTTCTCCCAATATGTTTTTTTAAGTTTATCTGATCTTCTTTTAAAGGCCTGAAAAGGCATACTGCCAATGATGGTTATCCCTCCAATCACCATATCCTCTTGTCTAAGATATACACACATGCATGCAGAGCTTTCTCTCTGTATTGAAACAAGTGGTACACCACATTTTAAAACATTTTACTTCCATGTTATCTGTGCAGTTTCTGAATTTGTGAACAAAAGAAAGGAAAATATCCTTCATTGCATGATGAGGATAGGGATGGATTGTACCTACACAGCCCAGAGGCCAAAGGAAATAATTAGCCATTCCTAAAGGTGTAAGACAAGGTCTATCCTATGATAACAGCGTGGACTTTTCTGTGACTTTATACTCTTGATAAAAGCAAAAGCAAAACATTTTGTCATAGTATCAACATCCCACTACTGAGAATGTACTTTTCCAACAGTCACGTGCTTTTTTCTACCCCAGTGTTTACTCCACTGCACACCTTCTTCTGAGAAGCTGCAGCAGTAAGAGGCATATCTGTCCCCCAAGGCAAGCCTGGGGCACATCTTTCCCCACTTTTTGTGGGGGACAGCTTTGTGATGTCTCTCATGTCAGTAAGCTGAATTTCCATGGAAAAGAAACCAGTCTGTGAACTCTGCTTCAGTCTGTCACAGCAATATAGCCTGCAGAAGCTGAAGGGGGCCAAGTATTATTTGGACAAGGCCCTTAACTTCTGAAGGCTCAAGTATTTTACACAGTACTTTGTGTATAGAGCGTAACAGGGGAGGAACACCCTCTTTGTCACCAGGATCCAGCTCCTTTGCAACAGTGCTGGCTTTATCCCATTAAGAATAAATAAATTATGCAGACTATCTGTCTTGCTCTCAGATCTTTTAATCAGGCCAAAACCTTCTTGTGTACAATCAGTTCTACTTTGTCAATCCAGGAAAGGAGAGAAAACTCTCAGAAGGACTGATGAGAACTCTATATGCTAATTGCCTTTCTGACTGAAGAAAAAAAAGTAGAAAAAAATGATTATAAAGGAGGACAATGAAAAATTAGTTGCTTTGTCTAAATGCTTCCAGTTGTTGATAAATGCTCACTGTTTAGTCTCACCAATTTTTTTCAGCCTGCAGCTGCAGAGCCAATGTTCCTCATGCCTCGCCATGACTGACGATCTGACTGCATGCCAGATAATCACCAATTCCTGCTCTGCCGTCTGTTTCAGTTATTTTTTTTTTAAGAGCATTTTCTTCTCCTTTTCTTGAACCTGGTGATCTCACACCGGAAATTCAGCTTTTCTCCCAAAGAAGAGGGTCTTTTGTGATGGCAACAGAGCACTCTTACAATCAGCTGGGAGTTTTCCTTACTTAGGGAAGAAAAAAAAATAAGGTCAAGAATTGACAGAGTTCCAGCAGTGCTTAAACTCTAGCAGCACAAAAAAGCTATTTAAAGAGCAACAAAAACTTAAAGACACATTTACTCTGAGGTAATGGTGACATAATTTTTTGAGAATAATTCCCAGTTATTTTAACCTATTTTTTCTTGCTTCATTCAGGACCCAAATGTGAATAGGATATAGATATAAACTTTACATGGAGACAGTGTGTCTCACAAATCAGGGTAGAAACATCCAGCACAGAAATTGCTCTTTACCTTGACAATAAAGGCCAGTTTGATAGTTTATTTTCTTTATTCCTACAATGAGTCCATTGAAAAACCTTCATCATTTTTATTCTGCTTCAATGCCTTACAGTTTTCTATCCCTTGTAAAGGAAATAAAGTTACTGAAGGCAATTTGGAGACTCTGAATGAGATCTTGTTTTGAAGTTTCATAATGATTTCATGAATTTATTTTGTACTGCAAATTACAGTCTCTTGATTGCTAACATGAGACTTTTAGGTTTTTATTAGCATGTCTGTGGCCAAGAGACTGGTCAAATTTACTTCAGCCTTTATTCAGACTTCAGCAGTGGCCTTACTTTATGTAAGTAAAAGATCTCTTTGTGATCAGAATATCTTTACCCTGCTAATCTAATTTCTGTACTCCCATTTTTCATTTCCTAGTTCACTGCTTCATGTGTTCCTGCACAGACATTTCTGGAGAGGACATAGTAACTATTTCCTTTTACATATAATAGTATCAGGAAGCAAAACTGATTTTCACCACCATTTTGCCCTTTAGAAAGTTTTTTCAATACAGTTTCTTGAAAGTGTTGCATGAAGTGGTGGAAATGGTCCAGTTTCTCCAGTATGCTACTCCCTGTGCTATTAAATGTTGAAAAGAATATGTGATCCTTTTCCCATATGGTACAGAGACGAGGTAAAGGAAAGGCTTCCAAACTGTTCTACCAGGATTTCTGAATTGCCATTTTGACCCAAATGTTATTATAGTGATCTCAAAATATCTTGCATAGAAGGCAGGATATGGGAATGAAGCTCAGATTTATCTCAGGTATTTTTAATTTTCCAAAAGAATTTTTTATCAGTTAATTCTGTTACAGAGATGATAGAGGCAGAGCTAGACAGAAATGGAGATGGAGACTGTAACAGACAGACATAGGAATTTCTTCTATGGTCAGATGAGAATAGGTGTTCACATCCTGAGGCCAGTTCACTCCATTGAAATGCTTACTTTCAAATGGGGTGAATTGTCTCCTGCTGGTGCCTGTATCCTTAGGGATTATGGTGTCAGCCAGAAAGACTGACTTTAAATTCCTGACATATAGACAAAGAAATTTGGTCAACAGGTACCTCCTCACAAGGTCCAACACATGAGCAGTTATCGCAGAACGAAGAAACTGGAGTTAATCTGTTGCTGTGTGAGAAAGCAGCTTCTGTGAACCCATCAAGCTGTGCAAGCTATGAAGCCCCCTGCCAGGATCTGCTCTGAAAGTGAGAACATAAGGATGGGAGCCTTAGGGAGCTGTGGCCAGGGGGATGCTATCAGGTTTGTTGCAATACAGTATGACGGTAAAGAAGGGCGAGTTGCACAGGGCTTTAGATGGCTTTGAGTTCTTAGATTACTATTTAAAACTTCCTATTGCAGAGCCTGGCCAGCTCATTTATTCAATGATGAAAGCATTTAAATGGTAAAAGCTTTGTCAAGAATGAAACCCTCTTACACAGGTTCAGGACCAGCTACTAATGTATGTGTCAGATACTACCTCTTATTTCTGAATTTTTTCTCCTGGGCCTCTCTGCCCTGTCTGCACCTTTCAGAGATACAGTGCAAAGAACAGAAAATTATCTCTTCCATACTGTTTCTTTCCTTCCTTTTAACTAAAAAATAAATGAAGTCTTGCATGGAGAAATATGTGTGTTACTCTTCAAAAATACCAAAGAAAGTCCTACAGTTTTCCAGTGAAAGGATAAATGGCATAATTGGCAGCATCTCTGTCTTGCTCAAAGGAACACAATGACTCCAAACATTCCTAGTTAAAGCAGACTCTGATTTGAATTGTAGCAATTAGAAATGTCCACTGGGTAGATCATCTTGTCCTTTCTGCTAATACAGTATTGTTTCCTGTAATACTTTCCTCGGTGCTTCATCTGCTCTAATTTGTAACTCTTCTTTGACAGAACATTTCTTTGACAAATAGGCCTATTCCTAGTAAATATGACATTGTACTCAGTCCCCATTTTCCTGTGTTCTGTGAAATCGTATTTTTTCCAAAAGCAGTTATATTTCACAATGCCACTTCCATTAAATTCCACCTCCTGTCCCATTCCCCCCATCATTTTATGTATTTTTTTAGAACATGAAACCCGTGTCAGTTTGGCAAATTTGTTCTGAAACTGCCATGCAGCATTCTTGTAAAGGCTCAAAAGGTTTGAATACCAGGCAACTATCATTCCCTTGTTATTTTAGCACATTTGGTCCTGATATAAATTCCAGACATTCAAAAAAGAATGAAAATCAAAGAACTGGAGAAAATATTTGATCCGTATTTTGGACAAAGGTTTATTTAATTATTATTTAATTTTAAATAATAAACAGAAAACTGAGCTGAAAAACTGCTTTTCATTCTTGATTACTTAACTGTTCATGATACATTTAATACAATTAAGCCATTGCCTCTACAACATTAAGTTATTCAGTTATTATTTTTTTTTTCAGTAATTATGAGTTAATTAGATGTCAGTGTTTTGTATAATATAGCAACTGTATTTGAATCACGCCAGGTATCAGTTTGCAAAACCAAAACCACATTGATCTCCCAGTGCATGAATAAGACAAAACCAAACTCTTCCATGAGAAGAATAATCACCACACATTTGTGATTCACATTTGCAAAATCAAAAGAAGAAATAAAATGTGAAAATGACAAAATAAACCAAGATCTGTTAAATATATTTTCTGCCATGTTTTCCTAAAGAAATAGTTGTGATGTGATTGTGTGGCCTGGTTAGACATCTGACCAATGGTCTAAAGTAACTTTTGAACCCACTGGGCAATTTTAGTTGAGTTTGACAGAGGGATAAAAGTCACAAAGTCACACTTCGAAAGTCTAAATTGTTGACTAAATATGGGAAATAAACCTCAATTTCAGCTCTCATTGAGGAAAAGGTGAAGTAAACTTGCTATCATGCATTTTGTTTGTCACCATCCAGCTTCCTAATCAGCTAATGCATAGCTTTAGTTGAGCCTGGAGGGAAGAGAAAGAAAAGATAATATGTTCAGTATCACTACAGAAACTTGAAAGGATACAAATCAATAGGAAACTACACTTCTTATGGTTGCCTGTTTACAGAACAATGTTCCTCACAAATCTCAGCAAGTGATTTAATCTTTTGTTGCTGCAGTTACTTTTCTCTTTCATTTATTGATGCATTCTGCTAATAAAACAGGGAGGGGTGGACATCAGAGTTCAGAATCCTACCTAAGGATAGGTAAATACCTAAGAGTTCTATGAATGTGGCCTTTGATCTAACCAGCTGAGAGCAGCCCTTAGCATAGCCTTCTTATTTTCAGTGCTTCATATAACACAGAACCAAGTTTCCAACATTAAGGAGATGAAAAGTGTCTTTTTACATTTAGAATACATAGCTAATAGTAGACAAAAATGCATACATAATTTGCTGCTGATGATACTAAAAATGCTAACTTGATTTTGATTCTACTAGTTAATTTTATTAATTTTATGCTATTTTTATAATGAACAACAGGAAAAGAAGTCTGTGAGACAGAAGACTGTGTGTCTTATTCCTGGCTTGTGTCACTGATGTGGTTTATAATCACGAAGAGATCATTCTACCTGGTTCCCATTCTAGTCTTTGTCAATTTGCTTGTTTATGAAAGCTGTGAAAAAGAGAAACACTCTTCTGCTAAACATTTTTACTCAATATGGCTGAAAGAATATGACTTTTGGCTCTGTTGGAATACTGTTAAAGCTATTTCTGTTGCTATTATTACTGAACTAATGAAATTACTGAAAAGAATACCCTACAGCTATATTTGCAGCCTTGGTAATGTATATATAGGTAAGTATCGTCTCTTGAAAAATTACCATTGACTTGTACCTCTACTGTCTTCTATATTACAGAAAAAGAGTGACAGGATTTGGTGTCTTTTTACAGAGATGGAACCCTTTCATTTTAGATCTAATCCACCTCCCACTGTGCCAAATTTCTTATAAGCAGGGGAACCCTGCTAATGCAAGCTCTTCTTGACAAAGCTATTCAAGGCTGAACATTACATGATTATACTTAGATAGGATCTAAGAAACTCTTAAAAATCATAGAAATTACTGAAAAACATAGGTTCCGGTTTGTAGCTGATACAACTGATTAAAATTTGCATCATCATTCATTGTGAAAATCTATTAAAAATCAGTTGTCCCAATCAGTGGTCCCGAATCCCCTACCATTTAAGTTTAACTTGGATCAATAATTATATTAAAGATACATAATAACCAATAGCTGAAAACATTGAAATTGTGTAAGATATTTAAACACACATGTTTCTTTAAAATTAAACACTATTTTGGATGAATATCACTCTTGCATAAAGAATGTCCATGAGAATATTGGACTGGTCAGTAAATTGTCTTCCCCTAAGGCATTTATTTATTATATGGGTTTCAAAGCTCCAAACTAAAGTACAACATTGAAGAGAGTTAGGCACTTTGCAGGATTTTCTAAGATCTCTGGGACATGATCCACAAAGGGAGTTTCTGCACCATGCCAGCACTTCAGGACATAACCCCAGATTTCAAATCCACAGGCCACTGCTCAGGTCCTGCTTAAACTTGTAAGGCATTTAATTATCGCAGCTGTTTAAATGACCATTCTGCCTGAGCCCCAGACACAGCTATATCCTCAGGCCAAGTGCTATCAAACATTGTCCTACCCACAAAAAAAAAAGTGAGAAAACAAAGTCAGAATCTCTCCCAACTGGCTTGCCAATGGGCTTGCAGTCACATGTCAGAGTCCATCCATCCCTAACCTCTGCCACACCATGCCCAAGCATGGAGTTCAGACACCTTGATGTTCTTACTAATGTGACCACTCCAAAAGAAGTACACTGTTTGAAAATCACACTGATGTTTATGGTAAGTAGACATAAACCAAGATGCCTTTCAAAGTCTTTCCTTAAGTGAGCTCTCTCTTCACCCCCCTTCTTTCTTTCAGTTAAGCTACTTCTTTTCTATTCCAACCATTCAGCATATTTTTTTTTCTGATTTCACAGGTCTTTCTGAATCTTCAAACTCACCCTGCTAATCAATAAGCCAAACAGTAACCAGACAGCAACTGCCAGGAAAGATGAAGTGAGACACCCATTCAGTAGAGTCTCCCAGGCTTCAGTATCAAAACTGGAGCTAATTAGACCTAGATTTGAAATGGCATGATGCCATTAACTTCAGTGGCTTTATATTTATTTAAATAAATTGAAGATACACCTCAAGTTTTAATGACATTGTACGTTCAAAGGACCCATGACACAAAAGCACATTTTAGGTTTTAAAATTATTTGACATGTTTTTTTTTTTAAGTAGCTGATCAATGATTTGAAACAATGGCATCAATTGTTCTCATTCTTTTCACTTATGTGAGTAACAAACGATTTGTGTTATTGATCCAAGCATAGTGTTACAGTAATTTCTTCAGTGATTTGTTAGATTACTTTCTACGGTGGTTGTCTATACTGGTGATTATTATTAGCACAGCCTTTTTCCTTGCTATTCATTTCATACTACAATAATTATAGTTATTATCATTACTATAATTATTATTATAAATGTCAGATTGGTTAACAGGTTCTATAAACACAAACTTTTTTTTAAATATTAGTCATAAGAAGCAATATAAACATCACACCTTTTTTTTTTTTTTTTTAAAAAGTTCTTATATTTTATTAGTTTTACTTTTATTTATTTTTTTTTATAAAAAAAAAAAAAAAAAAAAGCATCCTACACACTGATGAGCTTATTTAGCTAAAGCCTTGGCTTTTGGCTGTTGGAAAGAGAAACATTTAGCAGTACATATGTCTGTTCTTGTGAAACAAAGTGAGATGTACAGTTCAACAGAGTAGGATAGGCAGGATGGAGATTTACTGAATGGCAGAGCACTATGATAACTTTCACCAGACATTAAGCTCCAGCCTAAGAAAAGCAAAGTAGAAGTCTTTCACAAAACTGTACGTTTCATTTGGTATATACTCCATCTTCTCCTCTTATAGACAAAATTATCCCTTAGTTTGCCTGCAGATCTGGTCCTCCTGCAGCGAACCAGTGTGTCTGCAAGGCCAGCTGCAGCATGGCTGGGCAGGTCCTGGGGACACATAAGACCACATGCCTGAGTGCACCCAGACCTTGGACACATCCCCCCAGGGTGACTCAGCAGCCAGCCAGCCAACCCCCACCCCAGGGTTCAGCAGGCAGGTGGCTGCCAGCATATCTGCTGCTTGGAACAGCTTTTGCCACCACACATCAGCTGCTGTGGAGCCAGAGTCACTGAGTCACTCTCAGCTTACTCCTTCTGTCCTGCTATGAGGACACCCATGATGGGCACTGTTGGAGGAATCCCATCAGAAGTTCACATCACCTGCCATAGTCATGTCCAGGGACCTTCTCACAGTGCAAAAAGTAGAATGGGGGCAGTTACACACCATACCTGGTTTCCTCATCTGATAAACACTGGAATTATTCATAGAAAAAAAATAATTTTGTCTCAAATAAAGGATAACAATTAGTGATTGCAGTAGTATTCTGAATGATGAGGAGGATAAGGGTAGTGTGTAAGGTGCTCACCACAGTATGGTGCTGGCCAGGAAACAGGTTCATTCATGAGGGAGAAAAACAAACAAATGTGAGGTTTTCTGTATGTTTTTTATGGATTGTAGACGTAGTAGAAAATATACCACAACAGATTTTTAGTGTCTGTTGATCTTCCCCCAGGCCATGAGAATTCTGATTCATCTGCTGTACATTTTCACTGCTGGTTTAACTCTGTTTTCAGGTCTGTGGGAAATTTAATAAAGTACTTTGTGTATGTTTTAACAACGACATCCATGTAATTTAGGTATGTAATAACTTCTTCACGGCATTGATCTTGAAGGTCAAAGAGCCATTGGTGGCAGTTGGAGCTACTGCATTCTGATTCAGCTTGAGTTTTACAGTTGTGTACAGATCAGGTTTTATTTTATCTGATCCAATTTACCTACTATCTCTGCTGAAGATACAATTTCAGTAAAACAGGACTGTGTCTTTACAGATCAAAGACAGCCAGAAGGAAACCAGAGAACCAGGGAATGGAAAGTACAGGAAAGAATAGACTCTTCTTGCTGACACAATTAAATAGAAGACAGTTATTGAACCATTTAATGTGTCTCACCTCTCTGCATGAGAAAGCCATAAATAATGTAAGGAGAGGGACTGCTTTTCTTCACAGTGCATGCACAGTGTTATGTGTTGAAAACAACATGCACATGTCCCCATCTGTGAATAAATGTTTTGTTAGATCTTCAGTTCACAGAGGGGAAAAAAAAAAAGTCAGAGAAAGAAACAAAAAAAAAAAAGTAGTAAACAAAGCTCAGATCTCTATGGGTTTATCTTAAAACACAGAGAAATAGGAGACAATATTGCTATTGTTAGTATTTTTAATTAAAAATATTACTGATGGAATTTCTGTAGTAATGTGTTGGAATTTAATATCCAGCTCCCAATCTCTTTAATTCCTCTGAACAGTGATCTTTCCATGCTGTACTAAGATATGTTCAGTGTGTGCCAGAACTTTATGGCTGTCACCGTGAAGTTCTTATACGCACTTTTTCATCAAAACTTCCAAAAATTTCTTTCAAAAACACATCCAGAACATTATATACTCAAAAAGACATTTATGCAAAAATAGAGCTTTCATAGTTTATGTTAAACATTTGGAAGCAATATATTACGCCAAAAATTTCCCTCCCAAGGTGATGATGCTCTAACCACACTCTCTCCTGCAACCATCATCTCCACTTCAGATACAGCATTGTAGGAGATAGGTCACTCACTCCTCCTCCAGTAAACTCAATCAAATAATAAATATTTCAGTGTAGTTGTGGGGGCAGCAGGAAGGATTTTCCCAGCACAGCATAGGCATAGGTAGAGGACAGCAAAGAGAAGATGGCCCAGTCTTTCTGGCACTTACACAGCTCCCTATATTCACAGCCTCCTACTCCTTAAACACACAGCCCTGGGAAAGGACTGAGGCTCTAGGAATCCTAGCAGAAATCTCCCTTACTAATATCACTGTCACATCCAGATTTTATTAGCTCTTACAATTGTGCATTATCCACAATGTATCTGAATGGTATTCCTAACCCATTTACAATTTAAAATGAGCAGATCATACTAAGGAAGAAGACAATTTGTCCACCAGCCTAATCACCACTCTATAAAATAAATCCTAAGAAAATGTGCTGACACCCATCCACCACACCCTAGAAGAGAACTGAAGATAGTATGGATGGATTTCTGTGCATGAAGTGTGTGTCATTTAACTTCATTCATGGGGAGACCCCTCATCACTCATAGACTTTTATTCACTCTGAGGTCCAAAAATTCCAAAGTCAAATCACTTCAGACTTCCATGGACAGATTTCTCCTAGAGAAGGGAGAAAAGAGTAAAAGAAGCAGATGTTTCAATTAGAACCTGCTATACACAGAGGCAAGAATAGGACCTGTGGGGCTTTTAACTGGTGAAGTGATTGCACATGATGCTTGTGATAAAAAGGATCGAATCCCAGAGGAGTCAGATGACTGTACTGACAAAGCAGGGAACCTTCCAAAGGTGCTGTCAAAGGGGCACCTGACCTTGCAGACACCCACTACATTCATCCTATTTTTCTTCTGGCAGCCAGTATGGCAGGTCCATTGCCACAAATTAGCTACTATTTGCCATACTATTTGACCTCCCGCAGCACAATGACAGTGTTTGGAATAGAATTTATCCAGCATCTTTATGAACTCTTAATCTTCCAAGTCCGGATGAAACCTATTAAACCACTCTGTGTGCATTCCTGAATTTCCACCTAGCAGCATGTAGTGGGTGATGCCAGCCAAGAGTATGCAGCAGAGTAAGCACAACACTGGAGCTCAAGTTGCTATCTACATCTGTAATACTCACAGCATTACTTTCAGAGAATCCCTTCACTAAGTTGTCATCTTCCAAAGGTTTGTAACTTTTTTTTTTTTCTCTCCACTGTGTGAAATGCTTCCACAAGATTGATGTATGATGCTGGGAAAATGGAAACTCAGACAGTAGATTTACACGCTCCAGACAATGGAATCACTTTTGTAAAAAGAAAATACCGGTATTTTAGTACTAGCTCTGCTGGATGTTACTTGCAAAAATACTTTCCAAGAGATACCTAATGGTTTCACCTGACAGTAGTAATTTAAAAAAAGCCTGAACAGTATAAAAAAAGTCTCAGGTACCAAAGCTATCTTTTTCTCAATGAATAATGGCTTATTTTCTTCTACGTTTTATTCTGCCCTCCATGCAGACAGTGGCTGCTGTGTTGAAAAGCATTTAAAGAATGGTTAAAGAAACACTGACAGTATTTCTGATATTTTCAACACCATTTGAATGTTTGAAACAGCTTACCAAACATTTCAGTTATTTTCTTCTAAATATCCTCTGATTCTCATTAAAATCCGAGTCATTCAGAGAATACTAATTATCAAGATCCCCTTGCTCTCCAGATGGCTACTAACTCATTTCCCACTCTACCTTTCATCACTTATTTTTAGTCTTTCCCAACTCATATCCTTTTCTAGCATATCTCAAGGATATATTTCTTAGGACTGAAGGATGGAGAGGTTGATGCTGCTTTTCAAATACGGGGGGGGGGCGGGAGGGAAATCCCCAGCATCAGGTGAAGGGTTAAAGAGCTTTTAGCTTCAATAAGAATTATTGTGTGAAGCTCTGTTAGAGATCAGCCAAGACTTGAAATGAAGCAGAAAGTCCCGAGATACAACCTGTTGTGTACAGGAAGTAGAAATGGAAGAACATTGCCAGGAATCTGCTCTGAGAAAGGGTTATTTGCCGATTTGTGAGATCTGATTTGTAGAATACTGTGGGATTGGAATTGAATTTTAAGAACTGGCTGACTCTTTTCTCGATCACAACAGCTTTTAGTGTACCCTTGTCTCATATTTCCTGTCTGAGGGATGAGGGGGTGAGACTTGTATGTCTGGAAGAAAGAGTGACATATGTGCTAGATATGTCTGGTTGATAAAATGAATATGGCTTTGTGGGTGAACAGTAAGAAGGTGGTGAAACCAAGAAAATTAATTTGACCAGCATTACATATAAATACAGAAGGTAAAGTAAATTGCCAGAGTAAAAAGCAAAGAACTTAGGGATGAAATAAGGGCTTAAAATATAAAAGCAAGCTTCAGGCAAGAAAAGGAAAAGAAGGCACAGTCTTTAGGAAATAAGAAACATTTTTTAGTCTTCCCAATAAGCCAATATTGCAGGATGCTGAAAAGGTGGCATACGCAGAGTTACCATTTGCCAAGGACATTTGCCTAAGAAATGAAAGTGAAAGGACACTGAGCCGAGCCCTACAGGTACCTCTAATATGCTTCTCTCCAAAGGAAACGCAAGGCAAGGAGACCTGTGCAGGGACAGGTATTTTTAGGCTGATGAAGTACCTACTGAAAAGCAGGAGGAGAGCACTGATCCTGCTTAGCTTCCTCCCCCAGAAAGGTAGCATGCCAAAACTGTGGAGCTTGCTAGAGAGACAGAGTCTGAGCACAATTTGACAAGGAGGGCAGAAGAGTTCATTGGCTTATTAATGGGGACTGTGCCTTCATGGGGTTCCTGCCAAAGCGATTTCATTCAGAGACAGTATGCAACTAAGAAAAAAAAAAATCTATCCTGAGGCTAGAAGGACTTTTGTTTCCCACAGTGCACAGACTAAACTACAACTTGTGCAGATTTTACAGAAGTTTGACCAACCCAATGACCAAAGCAGTAGAGCTATGACTTCTGAGAAGCTGAGTGGGAGAGAGGGCTGTGATAGTGTGCAAGGGCAATAAGACTGAATATGAAAGCCACAGAAATGAAAACAGTCACTTATAACATGAACAAAATCAGCTACACACACCAAGCGAAGACTACAAGCTATGGGCATGAGAGACTGCAAGCTTCCTTCAAGGAATGCCTGTCCCAATTACTACATTTGATGAATCAGGAAGACAGCAAAAGGTGTCCCTTTCCCTGAGGGCACATAACTGATGACACCACAGAGGCAAGGATGGTGATTGCTTGCTGATCTCTAGCTTAATACATCTGACCAGATGCAAAAAGGAAACAACAAAAGCTGCTGTACTGGATCAGTCCTAAAAGGAAGTCAAAGGCCAAGCAATGAGACCAGAGAAGAGAGAGGAGTCTATCTAATTTACCGGATCAGAACCTATAACCAGGCTAATTCTGACATAATCATATCCATAAACATATCCTCCCGAGCAGCTGACCAACACACCCCACTGATGCTTTTGTTCATCTAAGACATCATTCACATAGTGCAAGTTGAAACTTGTATGGGCAAGCGGCCTGCCCAAAGACACTTGTAAACGCAGGGAAGGTGAAGACTCGTGACAATGTGTAATTAATGAATATACTGGACAATGATTTGAAATATATTTACATGTGCTTATATATTTTTGTAAGGTGTTTCATTTTTCTTTAACTCTGTGGTGCTATTTATGAAGAGCGATGTACTCTATTAACCTGGCATGTGGCACAGTGACCTGAAGCTTTGTTCACTGAATAGTACAAGATTCACCAGTACAAGAGTCATTCTTTTAAGGCCAAAATAAACCACTGTAATTATACATCCCAACTTCTTGTATGACTGCAGAAATGGAAGAATCAGGACCAACAAGTGCTGTTATTGGCCTAGGTCAGACAAAACATTCAAATTCTGTTATTGACCTTCTGCTAGCATCCCTGTTCTTTTCCACTTAGTGGAAAGAACACTTACCCCTTTGCAAGCCTTCTCACCTCCCACATGAAAAAAAAATAGAACAGAAGG
Organism: Todiramphus chloris collaris; assembly: GCA_025345505.1. Classification (NCBI taxonomy): domain Eukaryota; kingdom Metazoa; phylum Chordata; class Aves; order Coraciiformes; family Alcedinidae; genus Todiramphus; species Todiramphus chloris. The sequence continues at coordinate 19,966,733 of JANVCC010000010.1, forward strand.
CACACAGAGGAAGCCAACATTTTTGCAAAGGGAGAGGGTGGAAAAGGGCAGTATAAAGACAGTGGAACACTAAAGAACAGAGTTCAAGGGGACTTCACTACTTCAAGTAAACAGCTTCGGTTATTACTCTCTTCAGGCAGCCCTGCAGTTTTTTTTCACAGAATGTAGGTTATTGCTACCAAGCCTAAGGAAGTATCAGTTACAATTTGTCTTTTGCAATTTAGATAGTAGTAACTAAATAAATTTCATTTTACTATTTTCAGAGCTAAGCCCTTTTTCTTGGAAGAATATCCCTGTCTTCAGTAAAACTGCTCTCACTAAAAGCCTCCCTTAAGAATCTTTCCAACCTAATATTAAGTCCATTTCACCCTTTAGCACACCACTGAAAGAGACAGAAAAAATGTCCACTCCAATTCAAGAAATTCAAGGATGCTGAAATCTAACCTGTGAACAACCTTTCCACTTTCACAGCTAAATGTTACAACTATCCTTTATTTCTTGACAGCCTGCTTTCTTGGGTCCCAGGTGTAAATACTTTGGAAATCTGAGATGCAAGGCTTTCAACTGTATGCTGAAAGCTGTAAATATCAAGCACAATTTCCTTTTATTTTAATGAGTGTGTTGTCATGGAAACTTTGCAGTGGACTCTGGGCTTCATACTCAAAACTCTTGAGGTTTCTGGCAGTTCCCTGATGGGTCCTGTCAACTGCTCTTTTCACAGGAAGTGATAATAAAAATTCACTTTCCTGTTCAGTGAACCTTGAATGAACTGAAGGAGAACAACCTCAAATCCACTTGCTTCCTCTCACTCCAAATTTCACATGCGTGACTGAGGGCATGCCACTTAACCCTTTCAATAACTTCGTAAACAGCTGAGATGGTAACAGTTAAAAATTCTCTACTATTGCATGATCTTGAAAGTAATTTCCTTTTTACATGAAAAGGGTATAAAACGTTGCCTTCTTACAAATTTATTAATGTTGACCCCTAAGTGGGGTTGAAGAGGTAGAAGGCAAAAGGGCAAAGCCACAACAGTTTTAATCAGAAGACTTTTTTTCTTCCCAAATACATTTCCTCAGCTTAAAAAGTTTCAAAGTAATGGCAGAATGAGGTTAATTTCCTGTTTTCCGATTTTTAATATATTTTATTTTGTAAATGTCTTACATAGGTATGCCACATTAGTGGGCGAAAGACAATAAAAAACACTAAGTATCCTTTTCCACAATGAGGTATTTTTAGCAAGGTTCTTTTATTCATAATGTTGTCCTGCTGTACAATACCTCACTGTTAAGAAACCACCTTTTCAGAACTATTCCGTCAAGGCTTCTGCCCTTACTGATGAGGAAGTATTCCTGAAATTTGTCCTGAACATGGTTACTAAAATGGCTGGAGATAATCAGGCATCTATACTGCAGTTCATCCCTTTTCTCTTGTTTTTCATATTTCTCAGTTTCACAACTGTCACATTTCAATGCTTTGACCCAAATTCTGTGTATTAATCTAACTTGTCTCTCCCACAGCTGATCCGAGATGTGACTGCAAGTGAAAGTAAAGAACTGCTTGAAACAGGTACTATTGAGTTTTTTCACCCAAATATTAGGTTCATTGAGATGAACCTCAAAAACACACAAGCAAACAAGCAAAATTCCCCAACTGCCTATCTGACAATATAATAAACAGGTATGTAGAACTGCTCACTCATTGCTATGAATTCACATAAGACTGATTAATCTTGCTTGGAAACTTTGCAAAATTTAAAAAGTTAGAAATCTTTTTTTTCACCTATTTCGAAGATATCATATGGCAGAAGGAGGGAGGAAAATGAAGAGGTATTACTTGTAATTATTGCTTATGAGTTGTCAGTCACAAGTCATGTTCAAACAGGTAAAACATTATATGGGCTCAGATTCAGTGTTTCCTTTCACCTGTCCATTTATGGAAGAAAATAGGATGACCACATATATATACACACACTTATATTATGTAATATGTAAAAAAGGAAAAAAGATACGCATGTTATTTTAAGGAACTCCAATGTCAGACAGACAAAAATTTTGCTACCTGAAACACTGCTGCCTTGACTATTCCTGACATTTCTATGAGGTATATTTTTACTTCTATTTGAAACTCATTGTGATAACTGGGGCCTGCTTGAAAAAGCTGGAGAGTACTATGTAGTGAACATGACTTAAACAGACTAAAATCCTGATCCATATTTCAATACTTAACTCTTAAAAAGGGGAAGATTTACAAAAATGAAAATTTTGGGGGCAGATCAACTGGAAGACAAAAGTAGAAACAAAAATGCGAGTTACAGCAGTCTGGACTATTGTCTCAAAATATACTGATGCCCAACTGACTTCAGTTCAAGTGCAGCAACACCCCACTGTGTTTCTCTAGGTGCATGCAGACTTTTCCTTGATCAATAGCAAAAATTGCCCCAGTGCCTCACTTTTCCTGGGAAGAACATACAATCACCTAACTGGAAAATACCCAAAAGTGTAAAAATAAACTTATTCATATATTTCACATGATAAATATGTACACAGTTTAATATTCCTGATTAAGATTTACACACTGATCATTGACTGCAATTCTTTCACTTGGAAACATTATTGAAATAATGATCTGTTGCACCGAGTAGATAGATAGTTTCTGGTTTCAGGTACTCTTTTTCCAGGACACTAGTATTGTCATGTTTGTGGTTTCAATTTGACACTGCAGTCCTTTCTTCACATTAAACTACTTTGTGGTGGTGCAAGAATTTGAATTTTGTCTTTACACACTGTGAGTATTCCCCTTGACTTCAAGTAGCCTTGAAGTTAACAGAGCTGTCACATAAGTCAACACAGTGTCAGTCAGACCTTTAGACAGCAACCATACCATCTAGCTACTTCTGCAGAAGAATTCAGTCATTTACATATGGTGCTTTTGAACCCATGTATCCCATACTTTCTGTCAATGGTTTGAGAAGGGGTGGGGACAGAAAAAAACCCATTATATGCGTCATTAGGGCCCACTATGAAATTCAGTGTGCTTTCTGTTTTCTTCTAATGGACAGCATTTTAACAAAGTTATTAGTAAGCTCAATGATAGTTAAAATTAGGATCAGTAGTGTAATAACACAGCATACATAGAAAGTGTAGGAAGAACAAATCTTCACTTACTGATGATCATACACCTCAGACACTTGTCCTTCAAACAGTTTTTTATATTGAAGTTTTATAATCTCATCATACTTCTACTACATGCATGAAAACAAAACAATTACTATGCAACATGCTGAGACAGTATTTATAGTGTTTCACATAAGCAAATATGTTGGCAAACAACAAGGAGAAAATGGATATTAAATTACCTCAGCTGAAGAAAAAAACCAAACACATAATGAAGTGATAAAAAGAAGTTGCTAAAGTGTGCTTGACACTACACATGTCTCTACCAGTTATCATTGAAGTGACTACTTGTACCTAAATAAATGCAATATGAATGGTTTAAAAATTGTTTCAAACCTCCATTTAATTTTTAATACTTACAGCATAATTGAAAGAGAGACAAAGCCATTTTGTTATGGAAAGGGGTACCATAATAATAATAATAATAATGTATGAAAATAAAAAGAGGCAGAAGAGTAGTTATAATAAATCATTCTGACACTATAGTTAACATCACTCTGAAGAATTATGTGATGGAGCCTGGTAAAATAAAGGAAAAAGGATATTTATGCTAATTCACATATAACTGTTTTCAACAAGTGTAAAGAAGCCTGACATAGCAATTCAGTGGGTGGTTGGAGTATTGTAAACTGGTGGCTACAAAGTGGCTTCTTAGTACAAGCCACTTGCTAGATGAATTCTTTATCTCTTTGGTTAGATGACAGGAGGGAATAAAAACCCACCTTGTCACACATACATGTGTAATCTCAGTGGAATTAGTACAGCACCTTCTGGACAAAGATTTTACATTGCTGAAATCTGAAAATAATTCAAAAACATTCCTAATTGGAAAATATATTAAATAAAATGTGGATGCTTTGAAGAAGGGATGGGTAACTTAGATATTATCCAACATGAGTTTTGATCCTGGGGTTTTGCATTTTAAAACCTACACCATCTTCTTACAAACTAGCAAGAATAAACAGAAAACAGGCAGAAATACATTACATGATACATGTACAGAATTGTGCTGCTACTTTGCTGTGTAACAGCTGAATGCAAACCTCAACCTTTTGCATCCAGGCACGGCAGCTCATATACAGTATTAATTTAAATACAAATTCACTTCCTAGAAACTGAGGCAAATCCTGCTCTGGAATGTGAGTAGCTGCCACTTACCATGTTGCTGGATGATAACCGACTTTCACTGAAACTTACTCTGTTTTAACTTTGCCAGTTTTGCAGTACCCAGATCAGATGAGGAGGAAGTTCCCAGCCTGCACTGTGTGTGTACCCTCACACCACTTCTAGGTACATTTGAGCTGGCACAACCCTTTGTGAGGCTGCACTCTCACCAAGATCACTGAATATACCTGGCTTGAAAATAAGAGGTTTTTTTTTTTCCTTTGTCATATTTTTGACCTGTGTTGGTTCACTGTTTCAGCCAAGACCCCAACCTCATGAAAGCATGTCCTAGCGCAGCTGAGGGGATGAAAGCATTGGGAATGCTTTAAACTGTCATTGTCACTGGAGCGGACATATTGTGAAGCTACAGCTTGAGGAGAGCAATGTATGGTATTTTCCCATATGAAACCAATATAGTACTACATTAATGTTTCTGTATCACCAACAATACTACATTTTTGGCCACTGTAATCAATAGGAACTGTATTTCCACTGCCCACAGCAAACATTTGGTAATAATCTGTGGAACAACAACAACAACAAAAAATTCTAAAAAGTTAACTGAAATGCATTGAAGAGCTTTACTTACAAGGAAAATAAAACATTTAATATAAATTCTGTTGTGTCCCCCCCCCAGGTGTTTCATTTTAAAGCTTCTATTTCAAATCAGGAGTTTATGACTAAAATTGTCAATCATCTCATGTTTCTTTATAACTGATGGGGATCAAAATTGTACCCCTCATTCCAGAAAGTAAGCAAGGATTTGATGATTTAATCCTAATTCAAGGTATATAATCCTAATGTAAGGTATTTTATTAAATTCTAAAGGAGTAATGGAAAAGCTGGTGTGTGAATCAACTAAAAAAAAATCTGAAGTGTAAGGATTTACTCAAGGCCAGTCAGAACAGTTATTTTGGAAAGTATGTCTTGTCAAACCAGCATTATTTCTTAGCTGTTCATTTTGAGGCAAAGTGTCTGACAAAGATCATTTTCGTTCAGTTTTTATATTTATCTGCCTTTGAATTGCTTACCATAATCTGTCAAGAGCACTGGGGTTTAACTTTGTACTGTATAACACTTTTTTTTTTTTTTTTTAAGAACTCTGTATGATATCAGCAGGATGCAAGTTGAACAGTTTATAAATTGGTTATAGGTAGATCTCAGTATGGGATCCCAGTTTAATGAAGATCATTACTCTTATGTTATTTAGCACTTCTGTCATTGATCAAGAATTAAACACAGTATAGATTCTAATGCGTTTTGCAAGTCATTCAGAACAAACAGATAATTAGTGGACAATCATGTAAAGCATTCCTCTTTTTCTTGGCAAATTCACGGAATGTATTTAAACACCACTAAATGCAAAGTGAAAAATCTAGAAAGAGGCAGACTACACTTACAGAATGAAGGACTACATCCTGGAAAGCTGAAATTCAGCTGGGTGGCATTGGATGAGCAATTTGACATGCATTCTCAGGGGTCTGCATAACATTCTTCCGTGATGGCAAAAAAATAATAAAAAAAAAAGACATATTTATAAGACTGCATAGTCAGTTGAGGTTAGTACTGAAATGTGGCATGACATTTTCTTATTGCTATTTTTTAAAAATGACATTGACAAATCATCCAGAAAACAAGCCGTAAAGATATTTAAAGATGGAAGGAAAAACCTCTACTGTGAAAGACTGCAACACATCCAACTGTTTACAAAAAAGCAGACTGAAAGCAGATTTGAATGTATTGTTTAAAATCTTCTGGTGCAGAAATATACTGAAGAGTGTCTAATCCAGTGGTGAAAAACTGAAACCAAATTCAAATAAGAAATTATGAGCACCCTTCTAACATTGGCAGTGATAAGTCAGTGTAGGGAAGTATCAAGGGAAAAGGTGCATTCTGTAACTGTTGATGTCTCTGGATTATAAATTTGACTCAAAAAACAAGATATAGTTCAGCAACACCCCTGATTCAGCCCAGAGCATGCCCTGCCTGCTGTGTAGAATCTCTTCATCTGTCATATCGAGGTAAAATACATGATCAAGAGTCTTCTTTTTGCTTTAAACTGTAAAAATGCCTGTTTTCAGCTCCTGAGGGCTTTTACATGCCATCTTCCAACCACAAGAAAATCTATTGTCCAGTGGTAACTGAACTGTTATTCCTAACATTGTTTTCCATGTTATTCTTAACAAAGTACAGATCTTAAATCATTTGTCACTAAGAAGAAACATCTGCAGCCTCCTATACTGGAGATCAGAGGTTATTGGTAAACAAAAGAAAGGCACCGGTCAGGCTTGTATTTTCATTATTTTCTCTGATTTAGAAGACTTCTGCATACTATTCTTAACAGTCATGAAATTATCACCTCTTTTTGTCTTGAATAAAACTATAGGTTCAAACATTGGCATGATTTTCTCATGCAGTTCTTGCTTTAGTGTCAGTGGATTTTGCATACATGTATATTCATCTCTACTCTCTCTGTGTTGTGTCCCGTCCCCCCCATATTAATAGCTCTTTTAATGATAAAGATTTTCCTTAAAAGACAGTATTTCTAGAAAATAATGCTTGTGTCATATTTGATAATTTAAGTATGCTAGAAATACACAAATGTGTACTTTTAAACAGCTATGTTGTAAGCCAGGGGCTTTAACACTTGTGCTCTAGAAACCTGACTGTCATCAAAATACCTGTCAAACAGTGCTCAAATTAGCCTCAGAAAGACTTTGGGCCACAAAATGACTCAAGGGTTTGGGTATAGCCATGGCTTATTTCAGGTTCATGGCTCTGGTCCTGGAATTCACCACAGAGAGGCTGTACAACACTCACCATGAAAACTGAAGTGGGACATGAGCTGAGAACAGGGTCACAACAGCCAGCACAAAGAGCAGAGAACTAAGTAGTTCAGAGAAAAAAATTAAAGAGTTTGTACAATTAAGTTCTTCCCCTAGACTTTTGCACACATACAACACTGGGCTTTCCATCTCAGTGCCATTTCTGAACATACATGTCCAAGTCATTCCTTAGGCAGGGATGACCAGCTCCCTTCTCTCTGACAGCTCTCTTGCCTCTCAAACTGCAAGATTCAATGCCACCTACCACTCCTAATGAAATTCTATCACTGCCAAGAGAAATACAAGATTTCATATAGGATTCAAGGGCACAAAAGAGGATGACCGACACCTCCTAATGAAGAATCCACCAGCCAGAGAAAGACCTCAGTCAAGAAGAGCTCAACCTGAGGAACATATATCTAGAAATACAAATGCTGGCATGAAGTACAAGATAGGCTGGGCAGGCACTACAGTAAAATCCTACTTCTGTGTTCTTAGATTTCCCAACACTTATGGCATTAGATTAGAGACTGCATATATCTTGAATTTAGGTATTATTATACTTATGTCACAAATAGTGACATTCTTTTTTTTTAGGTTCATTGCTTAGTTCCAGCTGCCATCTAAGCCCAAGCTCTTTCCAAAATCTAGTTATGCCTCTCCACATTGTTCCAGTATGAATTCAGGCTGCCTGGGTAATGCATGTTGACACAAAAGATTTCTGGCATTCTTGCCTGCCTCATACTGTCAAAGAGGCAAATGAGATACATGATAATGGCCAGGACATGCCAAGGTCCATTCACACTTCAAAGAAGCATTCCACAGAGCATCTGTAATGTCCCCAAGGCCCTCCTTTCCCTCTCTCTTTTTCTCTTAGATAGTGATGAGGAAAATAGATTTTGAAAATACCTGGAAGCGTGAATTCACACACTGGATAAATGTTTTTACAACCCTTTAAGCAAAGTGCATTGACAGCTCACTCAAAAAAAAAAAAAAAAAAGCACTTCTAAACACAATGCTTCATTAACCAGCTAACACGATAACTTCTTTCTACAAATAAAGTGGTATCTCCTTGAGAACTGTATTCTAGAAAAATGCTGCAGTTGACATTGTGCAGAAGTGACAAAATATTTTGCTTTGACAAACCTTGACACCATTTCATTTTATGTTTCAGAGATTTATACTCATAGATTCATATTTTCAAGGCCAAAAGGCCCTATTAGATGTCTTGCATAACACTGATCTTTGAATTACAACTCTTTATTTCTCTTGTATGGTATTCAACAATATCTGCTCTACCTAACCCTTATCTTTCACAGTGGTGTCATAACTTGAGCTGAAGAACAACTAGGGATGTTATTGCATTTCATTTGTGTTTTCCATTTTGCTTTGAAAAACTTCCTATCTTGTAACTTCAGTCACTTCTGTGGACATCTGGAATATTTAAGATACTAGAAAATAGACTGCACCGATTGTATACTTACTGAAGCAGTAGTTTTGAATTCTGTAGAGTTAGTGGCAAAATGAAAATGGGATAAGTTATTTGCAAAATAAAGTGTGTAGATATACCTGGAGAGTAACTTTTACTTAGAGTAAATCAATTTGCACTGTCTGTTCACATTTGGGTTTTTTTGATTCACTTTTGTGCGTGTTTAGATAAATACTGATAATTCATGATCTGGTTTGACAGCCAGACTTACCTGAATTGTAGGGGTGTGCAAAATTACACTGCCCTTCAGATTCCCAGCCGCACATACATACCAAAATGTAGCATGTGCCTGCCTTCCTTGGAGATATTTCAAAGTAGTCTGAGGTGATACTAAAAACTTGATCTCCTAATTGCTTAAAGAACATAATAGCTACAGATGCAGACACCGAGTTTGTTTCCTCCAGATTTGCACCTTTACTTTGTAAGTTAGTCAAGGTTTCATGCACGTACTTGTCTTTGACAAATAGGCGTAAAACTTTATGTACATAAAACAAGGATGGCAGCTGAACAGCAACCAAATCAAAGCTTGTGAACTGAATCTGGATCGAAAAAAACTAACAAAACTTCTACTGACCAGCAGTTAGAGTAGCTATATCTTTAGATTTTTTTAGCAATTAAAACATGCAAGCACAATTTCAAGTTTCTCTTTCATTTTTCCTCTAAATCTGCTGAGACGCTCAAATGCATAAGTGATGTGATAACTCATTTCTTTGTCTATGGGTAAAGTTTTAGGCAACAAAAGAATGCTAATTATTAGAGAAATGTTTCAGATGACTTCCTTACTGGTCTCAATTTGTGGCTCTAAAAGGACAGTAAAGGAAAAGTTTAACAATAGCTGCTTTAATATGACATAAATATTTCATGAACCTCATCCAGGATATGGAATGCAAGGAATTTCTGTACCGCCCTTTTAGTGTTCAGTGGAAGGAACAACAGAAAATATTCACCATCAAAAAAGCATAGTCACACACAATCAATATATTTTTATCACTCTTTGCCTGTTAGTTGATTTTATCTTCTGCATGATAGATGACATTAGACTCTGAAGAGAACTATGAATTACATTGTCCCATATGTTAATATGCCAACAGAATCAAGTGCAGTTTTGTTTACTCTATTTTTAGTATTAGTGTTCTGTACAGTTTAGGTTTTCCCCACAGTAAGGACATTCAGAGGCTTCAAAAGGCCATTTTCTATAACACTATTTCTATTTGTGACCAATGCATTATATTACCAATAAAACCAAAACAAGGAGAGAGATAAGAGTTTAAAATAAATATATCAGCACCTTTCTCACACCCAATATTGAGAATTTTCTTTTTAAAAATAAATCAGAACAAGTAAATTATTCATGAATAGCACGTAACAGCCTGGAAAATATTATAAGCAATCTACTGCTTGACTGCAAAACAATGGATTAACTATTTAGTAAAATATCTATTAATCCTTTAGACACACTTTCTAAACAATTTAAAACATACATAAAGCTTTACAGAATGATACACTTCAACAAGTTTACACTCAAGTGACTTAGAAATGTTTAAGTTATACCTCAGGTTTATCTAAAAGGAAAAGAACACCTAGAAAAAAGATGAGCAATTTTAGTAAAAGGTCTTATGCTGACAATATGTTCAGTGGCTTTGCAAACACATAAAGCAAAAATAAGCTTTGTGGATATGATTTCAAATTTCTTGTCTATGAGAAGAAAAATTTGACAAGATTCATATTTATGATCATAACTTAGTATGCACAGAGGGGAAAAAATATTCTTTAAAAAGTGACCCCAAAGGGCTCCCACCTATCTTGCCATAATACCACAAATTAATTGAAATTTGTTTATGTTTTATTCCTCACATTTGAATTCATTTAAAAATTAAAAATGAGTAAGAATGACGCTAGAAAAAAAAATTGTAATTGCAGTCTCCTTAGTAGGGGAACAAGTTTTAGGAAATTCAGATTGTTTTCATAGATTGTGTTTAGATTGTGTGGGTGTGCCTTAGAGAACATCTGCCCAGGACAATAGATTGCTGCCCAGTTTAAAGAATAAGCAAAGCCTGACATTGTTTATACCTAACATTTCAACAATGATCTCAAGTTAAGTATTATGCTTGGATTATGGAAAATAACAATCATATTGAAAGGATTAATATTTAACAATGCATTATACTGCTATCACATATTCATTGTTTTAGACAATGCTTTTTTTAATTAGATAATAAAATCAGAGGAAGTCACAAAAAACATATCACTAAATTTGTCAGATAATTTAGACATAGAAGTATATGCATGCACAATTATTGCAGTTACATGAATGAGTCAGATAACTGAACATACAGACACGGTGAATTATGTACATTTGCAGGTAAAATTATCCTGTCTGTATATCCATTAAGGTAATTGCCTACATTTAGATATCAGGCATGCAATCACATTTGCGTTTTAAACATCCATACATATGGCTAAATTTAAAAAAAAAAAAAATCAAGCTCAAAATCCTGAATTTATCATTTATGAGACATCATTGACTTAATCAAAATATGATGAATTAGAGTAATAGAAAGTACATGAAAGTTCCCTTTACTGTATTTATAGAGCTGAAGATACTGTGTGAAAATAATCTATTTTTGTAAAACAGACAAGCATGCTTTTCCCTTTTGTCCAAACAAATACTGTTTTCCATGCAATACTGCAGAGAGACTTAGGGTCAGAATTAACCTTATGAGTTCCTCTCTCTGCATCCTACCGCAACAGTTCTTATAATTTGGATATATGTTTTTAGTACCTGCGCTCAAGGAGCAATCTTCTACTGGTGCAAACTGCAATACAGTGGCTAATTGTGTCCAGTCTAACTCTTCCCAGGTGTTGCACAGCTAAACACCCCATGGCTCTCCCCACACACCATCCTGTGGGATGGGAAAAAGAAGTGAGAGGAAGAAAAATGTGAAACCTTACAGGCTGAGATAACAGCAGTTTAATGAAACAAAGTGAGAAGAAAACAACACTAATAACAATAGTACTAATGAAATTATATACAAAGCAAGCGATGGAAACCACAAGGCTCTACCTGTGTACCCAAACTGCCACTTTCCCTGTACCAGCCATATGAAGCCACACACTGAAGCTAGTTGAAAAGGGGCACCCCCACACTGACCCAGCCCTTCCTTTATATAGCAGGTATGATGTCAGCATGGTATCGAATGTCTCATTGGATGGTTCCATTGTTAACCCCAGCCAAACTCGGGACACCAAGTTATAATGGGTGAGATGTGCTTTTTGACTCAAATCAAACCTGCTTCCAATTTTCTTACTACAAAAATTTTGCAAAGTCTACCAGAGGCAATTACATGCTGCTCCTCTACTGTTGAATTCAAAGGAATTTTACCACTTTCCTTAAATGAAACAAAAATGACCTTCAAGCTTTCTCTTTCCTAGAGGATTCCTCAGCTAACTGTCTCCATCTGTTTACATGTTCTGAGATCACTGCAATAAATAGAAGCATAGTAAAATAGCTGGGATACTAACAGAAAAACAGGGGGCTGAGTGATTTTGCAGGGGTGGGCTAGGAATGAATGACATGGAATGTTGAAAAACTAGGACTCATTGCTTGATGTTTAGATCATTTTATGTGTACAGAACTGGATTTTGACATTCTTACTTAGCATATAAATGTGCATTAACAAATGTCTAGCCCTAGGAATAATTTTCTTTTTTGTGAGAATAAATTGGGTTATCCCAAATACCCACTAACTATTCTGTCCAAAATGGTAATAGTATTTATTCTTTCTAGAGTGTCAGTGTCTGGAATCCTACCACAAATCAGATCTCTGATGTGTAAATGGAAAAAAAAAAAAAAAACAACAAAACAAACAAACCCCAAAATCTGCCTCCAAGAGTCAGTTTTGTTGCATTCCAAATACACCGGAATATCTATAACAACAGCAAACCCTCAGCTTCTACTAGGCTTTTTTTCCCGTATTCTTATTTGGTTTTAGTATTGAGTCAATCAGCTTAAAGACCTGCATTTGTACATAGTTTGGAAACAGCATTCTCACACGTTATATCGTCTTTCATTACAAAATCAGCACACAGTATTCTCAAGTATCCCTAAAGAGTGTTCTTAATATTTATGTGTCACATCTCTACTACGTCAGTACTTTTACTACTTTCATGTCTGTACTAGATCGTTAAGTGCTTTCAAGAATTGTTCCAAATTCTTCCTTAGAGCTGTTGAATCTTCTCATATTCCACTCTGGCCAGAGTCTTAATCTTAATTGAATTCACAATTCTCATCTTATATAAGGGCAATGTTTCTACCAGGATAACTACTTTGCTAAATAGCACAGAATACATGTGTCACTACACAAATTGAGGTGAGCATTTCCTTTATAGATGAAGTTTGGGTGTTTTTTTACCCTAACTTTTTTTACAAGTGTAGTTACTTAAAAAATTCCCTAATACACAATGCATTAATTTCATAAGATGTTGCACTCGTTTATCAAACACATTTCAATTACACTATTGGTTGAATATCACCAAAAAATAATCACATATCATATAACATGTAGTATATTTTTTATATTTCAATTATGATCACAGCCTACTGAAATGTGGACAGTGAGTTTGTATAACAGAGAACAGTTTAATTACTTATTCTGAAAGGTTAATAAAAATAACAGAGAAAATTCTCAGCTGTTTGTCATTTGTTTTTATCCACAGAGAGAAGTTCACATGCACAGCTCATAGTGTACATCTCTGTCCAACATTAGCACTGAGCTTTCTTGGAGGCTGCCTGTTTCAAAAATTGCTTTTCAAGGGTACTAACAACACAGATGAAAAAGAGTAGTATGATCTTTTATTAAAAAAAAAATGTATTTTTAATGAGTGATCATAAATCAAGACTTGTAAAATAGTTTACTAATTTTTTCCCCTTATTCAGATTTCATGATAAAACCAGACTTCTTGCTTTTGTAATCCTCTAGCCAGCAGCTGTAGTAACAGAACACCAGAAAGCTATCTTTGTCTTTTTTAATTCATGGCCTTTCAAATAATATGTTAATATGTTTTGCAGGTAATGCCTGCATCTCACTCATAGTGAAACCTCCATGATCAGTGTTCTTTTCTGTGAAAAATACTGTTCAGAGTGGGGAAAATGATGAGCTTAAGAAGGAAAAAACCTAGGAAGAACCATAATGCAGGTTTTTCCTTTTAAGATACTAACACAGAACACCTGAAAAAATTAAAAATATTTCCCAGTTAATACTATATTCTTAATTTAGAGTTGTCTCTGCATGGCAACAATAGTTTCAGATTTTCCTCCTCCCATCATCATTTCTCATATATATCCAGGAAGGAGAGGAGAAGATGAATGAATTCTTTGGGATCCCAAACTAAGATTTATGAAAAATTTGAAACATTTTAAAAACCTTAAATTGTTTTCAGTTGTCACTCTTACATGTCTATATCTCAAAATATTTGTATGTACACAGGTAGTTTTAGTATGTTTATCATGAAATATAGAATGTTTTGGAATATTTTCATGACCTATGATGTTACTTTCAATAAACAATATATTAGAAAAAATAAGGAAATGGGAATCAAAAACAGCAACACTCAAAATTACATGAAGGGGATTAGGAATGAAAAGAGAAGAAGGGTGAAGGTAAAAGATAGCTTTAAAAGCCATGCGTTTACCAGTGTTTGTCTAGTATCATAGCTCTGATTTGCTATTTTGCCATCTCACAAAGATCCAGAGAATGACCAAGGGTCAGTTTCTGTGCACTGACTGGCAGATCAAAACTCTTTTTCTTTGCTTCTCATTTTTCAACACAAAATCAAACTGAGGACAAAGGCTGGACATTTTTACAGTTGGAGGAAATAAATGATTAAACTTTTACAGTAAAGACTTGCAAAAAGTGTCAGATTGACAAAAGTAAAAATCAAAATCCTCATTTAGACAGAGAATAGATGTTGTTCTGCAGCAATTAGAGACAGTAGTTCAAATTTTAATGCCAGTTTAAAGCAGCACAATATCCCTGATTTCTACAGAAAAGAACTGCTTCATCCAAGGTAGAAAAAAGTTTATTATTTTCTATCTTATTAAAAAGTAAACAAACTCTTACAGAAATGAACAGTCCAGATACAGCCTAGGAAAAGACACATAAAATCACAATAATTTTTGTGATTTTCTATTTGAGTTGACTTAGCAATGAACAAAGAATAAAAAAACAATCTGCTTTTAGTGCCCTGATGTCATCCATAGAAGATCAGAGCCAACTCTTTTTTAAAAAGGGTATTTGGGGGGAGGGGAGAAGAAAAGCAAGGATTAGTAGAACAGAATGGACAGAGTGCTAGTCTAGCTGCATTTTTTCTGAGTATGAAAAAATGATTCTGCAAGTTGCAAGACTGATTTGTACATATTTATTTACACTTTATTATGTCCCCTGATATAATTTGTTTCTATTCTCAAATATTAATGCCCATAACTGACTGACTTCATAAGGCTTTTTTGCATCACATTCAAATTCAGATCCTTTATTTTTCCTTTATTTCCAGGATCTGCCTTGATCCCATCCTGCTGCTAAGGAAATTCATGAACATGAAATTCAACACCAAATGAAAAAAAGTAGTTTAATTTTTTTTTTATAAACAAGTTAAATCTAGTGAAGGTTGATCATTGCATGCTGATGGTTGATCATTGTGTTCTCTCCTTTGTGAACTTCTAGAATGAAAGTTCAATACTTGACAAAGAGGAAGTTGGGCACAAGACTCTCAGACCTGACTCACACAGTCTAGCTGTCTGCTATTGCAGACAACCTTATCATACAATCTCTTTTATAAACTAAGTAGATTCTACCTTAGAATTAATGAAGTTGATTCCATTACTTTTATCAGGACATTATTCATTCCTCTGATAGTTCCTCTAATTTGTAACAAATTTTATAATGACCCTTTGTTTTTGTGTCTTTTAGATTAATTAGTTCTTCTCCCTCCCTGCTGTTTATTCCCCTCTGATGTATTTGCGGAGAGCAATCATATCTCTTCTCAGACTTCATTCTGTGAATCTAAGCCAAAGTTCTTTAATTTGCTACTGTAATATGTGCCCTCTAGACCACTGCTCACCCCTGAAGAGGATTCCTTTCAGCTCTTTTAGTTTAGAACAGAAACTTTTTTATGTATTTTAATATTTTCTCTCATTTCTATTACCTCAATTCTTTTTCATGCCAGTAGTCTACTTCTTCCTGCAAGATATCCCAGCCCGCCTCTGATTTGATGATGATTACCAAATTTGTGTGTTCAACAATATTTAATAAGCATTAGTTCTTCAGCACAAAAAACCCAAAACTATTAAATAGGAATGACTCTACAACTAATCCTTGTGGAACTTCAATCATAGCTTTCTTTAGTATTTTTCTTAATGATAGTTTGGTGTCATGTTCTTTTCAACTAGTCTCAGGTTTACTTTCCAATCTGAGTACTAATCCCTTTTTTGAGTAGTACCACAGCATACACTATACTGAATCAGAGATACATTAAATGTACTGTTTCCCTTGTCTAAAAGTAACATTAAATGAACAATACCTGGCTAGATTAGTACAATCTACCTATAATAATCTCATGTAGTATTTGCTCTGTTTTCCATAGAACTCCACATCTTTCATTATTCTTTCCCTCAAATTCTTTGTAAGCTTGCATAAAACTGAGGTTGGGTGAATTGTTTTATATTTGTCAAACTATTTTTTCCTCCTCTTATTAATTATGCATTCTATGTTTCTTATCTCCCAGGCACATTCACTTGAGTCACTGTGTTAGGTGCTCCTTCAATGTTCTGGGATAGCCAGAAGCAGAACTTCAGTATAAAATACAGAGTTTCAAGGCCATAGGCTCATAGTGCATCTCCTTTTAGCAAAGTATTATAATAGGTAATGGTATGTCTTTTAAATGATTTATGCATAGGCCTAAATTCAAAAGCATACTTAAACTGAATAAATTTCTACTCAGAAATAATATTAGTATAATAATCTCATCCACAGTGCAGACACCACAAGTTAAAAATGTACTCCTACTAAATGCGCAATATGTTTGGCTATTATTTAGTTTCATTTTTATTATTTTTCACAGTGAATAAGACCACATGTTTCTTGAGTGCACCAGTGAAAGGATTACTTAGCCAGTGCTTCAGGTAATGTAGATAAATGTAAGGCTTTATCCATCAGCTGTCCTGGAGCCAGTAAAAAATAAAAACAGTTATGAAAGCTAATTTGGTATGCAGGCTGTTAACCCTTAACTTGTAACTAAATTTCACTTGTTCAGTTGAGATTGGAAACAGAATACATGAAGCTGTGTATTGCTGGATCTCAACAGTAATGTGTATGTGAATTATTCTTTCATCACAAAGGTGAAAAACTAATCCTTCAGGAGAGGAAGAAAAAAAAAAAGTCCATTAACAACCTGCTTCACACTTCATTTAACAACAAGCATCAACAGGCACTGGTTGTAATGAAGCTCACACTAACCCTTCTTTTGTTTTCTGTTGGCTGTCCCTTTCCTGACAGGGTGAGGGGAGGACAGAGGAGAAAAAAAAAAAGGGGGGGGGGGG
>JANVCC010000010.1:19984082-20149414 GCA_025345505.1 Todiramphus chloris collaris
GGGGGGGGGGGGGGGGGGGGGGGGAGAAGCAAGCAAGCATTGGCAGGATGTATAAATACACATGAAAAAGAATGCCACCTTGTTTTGCTACAGATCTGCACAATGCCCCATTCTGGAACTTTAAACAGCACCTAATATTACATATTATTCACTACATAACCTGGAGAATATCTAAAAAGTCTCAGCCACAGCAGAGTTGCTTCAGAATTTATTTTATAACTGAAAAAGCTGCCTGAGGGTGCCCTCAAATAAACTCCTTATGTGTGGGCTCAAAACAAACCTGACGCTGTTGTATTTATAGATCATTTCTGGAATAAGTCTAAAGGAGGCTGAATGTTCTACCGCTTAGAGCCAAAGACCTGGGAATATGCTCTCAAAAGGATACCAGGTGCTACTCCCAGTAGTGCCATTGACTGACCTCTTTATGCCTCAAGCTGCTCAGCTATAAAATTGAAGGCTTTTTAAAAATAAAATCAAGAACTCTGAGAAAACCAACAATAGCATGATCTCAGGCAGGTCATGGAGTCAACTGATGGCAGTTCTATTCCTGGCTCTGAAATGTACTCAGATGAACCTGGAGCAAGTTATTTAGGGCAAGCCCACACCACTCAGCTCAGCAGAGAGTGCTGAGCAGCCTCAAAGCAAACCAGGTTCAGAACCAGAAACAAGATAGCTGCAGCAGGATACTGTTCCACCTGAGCTAGCTCACTAATTAGATCTAATTTGGGCTAATTAACTCAAGCACACAAGCTAGGCTAAATCAGCTGTACTGACTCACACACACAACAGCTAGTCTCTCTGAAAGGCCTTGCCCTGGGTTGAATAGATACACCAACCAGCCTGGAACTACCCAGAATCTTCCTATCACAGCACAGAATTTTGGTTTGAATTTATTATTTTTCTTTCTTTGTTTTGTTTGTTTGTCTTACTGAAAACTCTAAAGTAAGCTTTGTTCCCATCTTTTTCAAAATAGTTGTAGGAATCTTGTACAATCTCAGTCTTAAATACCAACTTGTTTTTTTTTTTTCCCCCCAATAGAGGTAAAATTACCTTAACTTTGATCAAGAACAGCTATTTCAGTAATATGGCAAATAAAAGCTATGTAGAGAAATATATTTCTAGAGGACATGAAAAGAGTTTAGGTTTTGTAGCCATTGTCAATAAATGAAAGTTGTGAGATGGCTGAGAATAATTGTTTTAAAAGACTTTCTGTTTTCTTTCATTTCCAGCAAGTCTGAGATAAAACTAAGGAAAAATAAGAAGGACTTAACTCTTCAGTGACACGCTTTTCTTACTGGAAGACCTGAGCTCAGTGTTGCCACTGCAATCCTCCCCCACTACCCTGAGATCTACTCATGTGGACTGGTGTGGCTTAAAGGAGTGAGAGTTGCCAAATACAGCCTTTTGTTCTCTTCCAGTGCTCTTGTGCAAGTCCTAAGAGCAGTCAAGAGGCTGATGCTAAAGCTCACCCTGTGAATCAGCATTTGTGCTGCTCCCCTACAGAACCCTCTAAGGCACTCCTAGGCAATAACAGACAAAGATGGAAGGAGGTTAAAGTATTAGCTCTAAGAGAGTTTGTCCTAATGTTTGTTGTAGAAATAGTCACAAGACCTTTTTCAACATTTTAAAATCATTATTCAGATATAAAAATATCTCTCTCTGATTCTCCTTCATCCATTTCAATGTACTGAAAGCAGGGAAGGAAAAAATACAACCCTGTCCAATAGGATGTTTCATCTGACAACAGTATACAGATAAATGCTATTAAAAGCATCCCGGAATATCAACTTGATTGTAAAAATATGTACTGTGTCATATATGGCTATTAGCCTCAGAATTAATGCCTAATGTCTATACAATGTTCTTGCCTTTCTCATTTCCTTTGTCCATGAAACTATGATGGTTTTGGAAATCTGTTGGTGGGACTTAAAAGCCCCAGAGTTAGTTAGCATGAAACTCATGTTCATGACTGACTATTTAGCTGTGGAGTAAGCCACATGTCAGCAAGGATAATGTTGCAATCTTCTCAAAGCAAGAGAACCACTGGACACTGTGTTTACATAGGAGGATTTAACAGGCCACACATATTTGGGCTTGAAACAACGGGGCTAGGGAAAGACGGAGGACACTAATAGCAGCTCATAAAAAAACTGAAGCTGGGAGAGGAGTGGCTTATTTGCAGAGAGATTCTTTTGCATTTTAAGTTCACACAAAGCAAGGAAAAAGGAGATCTCGAGCAAAAAAAAAAGGGGGGGGGGAAGGTGTAAGCAAAGAGAAAGAGAAAAAATATGTGATCTGGATGAGAAAATATGTGAGAAAAGGGAAATCTGTACTTACTACAGCCAGGGACTTCTAAGAAAATTTCCAGGATTTTTCCAGAAGGTCACATAGGAAACATAAATTCTTCATTTCACAAGCACCCTTAAACATTCCCATCATAGCCAAAAGTTAAATAAAAAGAAAGAAAATACTGACTTGTAGGAGTATGTCCAAATCTCACAGAGTGTCAGAAAAATGAGGAAAGTAGTCAGAGGCTAATGGATATGTTTTATTGTTGTATCTAAATGGGTTATATCCCTTGTACTAATTAAATAAAAAATTTACTTGTGTATGAAAAAATATCCACATATGCACTTGATGCACATCTATGATAGCACTGACCCAAACTAAATCAGAAAGCAGAAAACAGTAATTGTAGCAGCACAACCCTAAAAGGGACAATTAGTATCAGGGCTCAATTATTGTTTTCAGGATTTGAACTGATACTTCAATAGGTGTAGAAATACTCGTTTATACAAAGGTTAGCCTGAGACTCAGCACCATGCTTCACTGCAAGGTAGAAACCTATTTTGATTAGCTATTGAAAAAAAATCTACTCTAGTTACATCATTCTTCTATTTTTATTTTTTTTCCTGAAAAATTGAAGCCATTTGCCACACATCTGCAAAAGTTGAAATCATTGGTACACTTTCAATGCAAGATTAACAAATAACACTGAACATATCCCAACAAGTTTAGAAGGAGAGATGATATTGTAATTTGTTGAGCTCAAGGGAAATGTAAGATTTCCCAGGGCTCCTAACATGGTCTGACCCACACACAGCAACCTGGAGTGGCTTCATCAGGGAATTCTTATCCAGTGCTGTGCTACAAGAAGAAAACTTCATGGCACTGAGATTGACAGCATTAACAGCATTCACATGGACACCCAGCTGTCACAGAGAGCTTGCTATTTGAATTTACATGAAAAGAGAGCTGTGTGGTTGCTTTCATAGGACAAAAACAAAGTAAAGCAACTATTCAAAGACGGTGCCAAGCTATAACATCATTTGGAAAGTGCAGTGAACTCATAGCTGAGTTAAAATTTAGAAATGGCACACAGCTTTGGGGTTTGGACCATTTCTATATTTTGGTAGCAATTATGCATAACAAATTCCAGAAATCATAATCACTTGGTATTCATTTGAATCATGATTCCAAACCCAGATAGGAATGCCTAGTGTTTTGGTTTTTTTTTTTTTTTTTTAAACTGACGTGTACTCTAGTAAAATAACCCAGTGTTTATATGTTATAGTTGTGCTAGAACCAAAAAAAAATGTGTTCTGTACTGTACTCAAAGTAGATGAGTTTCAGGTACACTCCGATTCTTGTTCATAGAAATGCTAGCTAAACACAAGTATAAATTTTTACTTCCATATATTTGTATCAAAAACTGTATGTTTTAATAGGATTAGACATTGCCTAAAAAAAAATTTGAACAGTGGCAGTTTCTTGAATCTCCATCCTAAGCACAGATTAGCAGTTTTGACAATGTGTTGGAAGTTATCCCATGTGAGATGGTAGTGTTCACCAATAGAGCTGATGGGAATTTTCCAATTTTAAAAAAATTCATTGGAATGTGATGATTTGTTGAACGCAAACACTTCATCCAATACATCTGCAGTTTGACAAGATCTCACTGGATTTCTGCATGAATTCCTGGAAAGGTATCAGTCTCAGTCCCAGTGCTGTCACTGTTTCTAGTTCTGAAGACAACCCAGCAAGATAGAAATCCTGCCCCTTTGCCATCTGTGTAGCCATGTGTATTTCCTTATAATATGTCCCAAACCACTAAAGGAAGAAGTAGCATAGTGTTTCTTGGAACATTATTTTGAGGATCTATCATTTTTTTTATATGGTTACAACACAACAGACATTCTCTTGGTCATCTGAAGATACTATTCACTTATTGCAGTTTCACCAAACAAGAATCACCTTCCAATAGTGTAATCAGTGACATTAGTGTTGTTTAAGAAGTGTCGTGTAAGCCCATGTTCTACATGGGGCTTCATAGCTCAGGCACAGAACTATAGAACTAACTGCTTCTGGTCACAAGTGGTGTTCCCTATGGGCTTCAACAAGGCCAAGTGCCAAGTCCTGCACTTGAGCCACAACAACCCCAGGCAATGCTACAGCCTTAGGGAGGAATGGCTGGAAAGCTGCTCAGCAGAAAGGGAATCTGGGGGTGTTGATCAACAGCCGTCTGAACATGAGACAGCAGTGTGCACAGGTGGCCAAGAAAGCCAACAGCATACTGGCCTGTATCAGGAATAGTGTGGCCAGTAGAGCTAGAGAAGTGATTGTCCCAATGTACTCAGCACTGCTGAGGCTGCACCTTGAGTACTGTGTTCAGTTTTGGGTGCCACAGTATAAGAAAGACATTGAGGTGCTGGAGTGAGTACAGAGAAGGGCAACAAAGCTGGTGAAGGATCTTGAGAATAACTGTCATGAGGAGCCGCTGAGGGAGCTGGGGTTGTTTAGTCTGAAGAAATGGAGGCTGAGGGGAGACCTTATAGCTCTCTACAACTACCTGAACGGAGGTTGTAGAGAGGTGGGCGTTGGTCTCTTCTCACAAGTCACAACTGATAGGACAAGGGAAAATGATATCAAATTATGCCAGGGGAGGTTTAGGTTGGACATTAGGAAAATCTTCTATACCAAAAGGGTTATCAAAGACTGATAACAGGCTGCCCAGGGAAATGTTTGAATCACCATCCCTGTATGTATTTAAAAGCCATCTAGATATGGTACTTAAGGACGTAGTAGTGGCCCTGGTAGAGTTATATAACAGTTGAACTTGACGAACTTACATGTCTTTTCCAGCCTGTGATTCTGTAATTACAAAGGCCTACCCTGAGCATCTTAACAGTGTTTGAAATGTCTTGTCCTGTTTTTCAGTCTGCTGTCTGTAAGGTATCTATGGTCTCCTGATTATATTCCAGGCTCACACATGACTTGCTGTGTTAGTAGTTTGTGAGTGGTACTACTCTGATCAGAGAACAGAAACAATAATGTGTCTAACATGGCCAGCAGATTTCTGCCTGGGAAAGTCAGGTATCAAATATTCAAGAAAACTTTTAGAACAATAAGCTTATCATACAAACATTAAATTCCAGTAAGAAGTAATTCAAGAAAACTGGTCTATGCTCAGGCATCTGGGACATACAAGAAAGCTGCTATTCACTGCAGATTTTTATTTTACAATCTATGTATGGTTTTGTACATATTCATCAAAAAGCCATAGGTAAAAGAATCAAAGATGAACTTAGCATGCTTTGACATTTACTGCTTGATCCAGAAATGACTGATGTTAAAGAAAGAATTGTTACTGACTTCTGTGGGGTGGTGAAGTTACTATACCTAAGATCTAAAAGAAATGGAGATGTTATGTGCTTTTTAGAATTTTAGGTTGAAAAGTTAAATTAAAAGCTATTCAGGCTGAAGGAGGAATATTCTTCAAAGTCTCCAAAATGAAATTCAAAACTTAAGCATATACAACAGCAAGTGATCCTACCCTTTTGAAATAAGAATGTTCCCATTTAGTCCGTGAATTACAAATGCAAGACCATCTGATCCATAAAGCCATGTTGTTGTATTCTTTATTAAATTTAGAAGCTTAACAAGCTTATCACAAGATGTTCCCATGTTATCTCTTCCTGTTCTCCTTTTTCCCTTATGTATTTCTCTGAGAAAATATTAAAGGAATAAAATACACATAACCTGGCTAACAATTACTAAGGAGTGCTTAGTTAAATCTTTTATTGTGTGTCCAAAGAGGACAGCAAGTAAAAAATGAAGTAAAAAATGAAGTAGTTTAGTGTGACCCAGAATTAGTAACATGAAAGAGACTTAGTATAGTTATCTACTGTGATAAAATATTTATCTCTGTAGCTGAGGAAACTGGTAGATCTCACTAACTTGAATTTAGCAAGGCTTTAGATAATGGTATTCAGTTATATCCTTTTATCCAAGTTGGGATGTTATGGTCTGGATCAATAAGTAGTCTACAGAACATCATGAATTGATGAAGTGGATGAACTTGTGAATCATTGACTTCAAAGACCTGATGGTTAAAACTGTTTGGTTACAAATGAGGGTCCTCAGGGGTCTACACTAGTATTGCCTGATTATACTATCTTTGTCACGGGTCTGGAAGAGATAGAATTTACCCTCAGTTTGTAGATGATGCTAAAGTGCTCCATGGATCATCATCTAGGAGGACCTATTCAGACTGGAGGAATGGGACAGCGGGAACAGTATGAAATTCAACAGGGACAAATCCAAACTTCTGTACATGGGACGAAAAAATGCACTGAAACTATGCAGACCAAGACTGACTGGCTTGGGAGCAGCTCTTCTGAAAAGGACCTGGGGCCTCAGCAGACAGTTGTCAGCAACCTGGATGCACTCAACAGCCCTCCTGGGGCTTGGCTGCCAGAGGTGGCTGTGTTCAAGGCCAGTTGTCTGAGAAGAGCTGTAACAGAGCTGAAATGCAGCTGTAGGAAGTCATAGCAGGGCTTTCTCCCTCCTTCTCTTGGGATCTGCTCTCAGCTGAGGCAGCTGAGACTGACCTACAGTCTCAGCCACATTGTAGCTCTGCCTGTGCCTGCCCATGGCCCCACTGAACCTAACCTGATGGACAATCCAGCTAAGTCACAACTGACTTCCCGGCTTGACCTAGGACTTGCCTTGTTACTTGTCCTGTCTGGCCACCACTAGGCTATGTCTGATGCTGGGTACCATCTCCAGACCTGCCCTGATCACCTCACTTCAGTAGTGTGGGATAAACACTGGCTAGAGATGCTCTGCCCTGAAAGTTCTGGCATGAAGCTCAGCTCCCAGCCTCCCATCCCTCAGGGAGCAGCTGGCTCTTATTGCATTCTGATGACAAGACAGCTGAGCATGAGCTAGTGTGTCCTGGCAACAAAGAAAACCAACAGTCTCCTGGTCTGTATTAATACAGGAGCACGCCCAGTAGATCAAGGGAAGGGATCACTCCTCTTTTTCCACATTTGTTAGACTTATCTGGAAAATTATGTCCAGTCTTGGGCTCCCACAGTTCACAAAAGATCAGTAAACTTTAGTGAGTTGAGTGGTGGGACAGCAGGATGGTGTGAATTTCTGTGTGAGGGGGGGCTGAGGGAGTCTGGTCTTTACAGTCTGGAGCAGAGATGGTTTCAGGGTGAGCGAACAGCAGCCTGCAAGTACTAAACAGGATGTTGCCAAGAAGGTGAAACAGAGCTCTTTACTGAGGTGCACAGTAGGAGGATATGAGACAGTAGCCATAAAATGAAATAGACTCTGACCTAACATAAACAGAATTTTTTTCTCCATGAGGTCAGTTGAACATCGGAAGAGAAGCTGTTCAGTCTCAGAGATTTTCAAGGCCAAACTGAGCAGCAGGCTGGACTGACACCTCCTAAAGCCTCTTCGAACTTGCATGATCATATTCTCACAAGAGAAAATGCTTCCTGGAAACAACATTCATTTCTATGTGATTTATTAAGGACACTGGGCACAATGCCCAATAAGGTGTCTGGTAATAGGCATTGAATGGGAGTAGAAATACCATGAATTTGAACCTCTCTGTCTGTGACAGCTCCACAAAATCATAGTGATACTATGGGTGTTAGGCAGCTCCACTAGTGTTAGGACCTCACTGGTTAGTACTGACACTTAACCTAGAGAAAATGACATGGAGGTGTCAGAGTTTCCCATGTACCCTTTCCCATGGTCAGTGCATAAAATGTCAATACATCTGGTCTGGAAATCTATATGAGTATCTTCTACATGTGCACAGTAAACCCAACACTTTCAGAACATGCTGAACCTTCTGGGTGTGCACAGAACAAAACACATTGCACATCTGCAGATGGTTTGATGCACATGGAGCTGGTTTACAATATTTTTAGGAATTCCAGATGTGTGGCTTTTTGTTGGTGGGATATGACTTGTTAGGACCAGAGACAGTGAAGAATCCTGGTAGGACACATAAAGTCTTCAAAATCCTTGTATAGAAAATTTCTGTGCAAAAAAACTAGAACATGTCCAGGAAAACTTAAGTATACTGTAACATTTTCATAAAGTTTTAGTCACTGCCTGACTCCCTCTTCCAGCATCAAGCAGTGACATATGCTGTATGGCTCCTGAGGAATGGTAGATAGGAAAGGTGTCCTATTTCTCCTCATATCTACAGAACCTGCCAGCCTGTAGGAATTTACAGTTTCCCTCATTGTAAGAGTTGAGAGGTTTTGCCAGAACTTGAACAATGTTAACAGGCATAGGGCTGAAAAACATCTCAACAGTACCAGTTTGTAGGTACTTACAGATACCTACATAACAATCCAAAGGAATAATGTTTGTATGTGTGCATGACAGTCCCATTCTCACCACTAACAGCTCTCACTGCCCGCTGTCATATAGCATGGAGAGATGGTTAAACCCTATAAATCTGGGAACAATTTAGGAGTCCTGTTTTGGGGTTTTTTTTTGTGAATGTCATTCAGCAGCCTTGAGATCTGTGGTCTGTATCATCTACTGACACTGTTACTGCTTCTTGTAACCTACAGTTTTCTCTCTTAGTATTGCTGATTTGCTTTCCACTAGTTACTGCACAGCCATGGCAAACTCAACTTCAGAAACTCAATGGCAGCTGGCACTACAGTTCGGAAGAATAGAACCAACTGGTACTTTGAATGGATTATTCAGACACACAGAAAGAAAGAAAAATTACAAGGCTCCTTGTACAGCTGTGTTCTATATACCGAGACACAAACAGAACGTACAATTTTGGTATGTAACTTTTATCTTAGCTAAAGCCACCCCTGTACTACAAGGAAAGGAAACAGAAACATGAAATAAAGGTAGTAAAATAAATAAAATAATAATAATTAAAAAAAAAAAAAACCAAAAAAAACCAAAAAACCACCAACTTTTTTTCCTGAAAAGGCAAACAAACAAATTTAGTAATTCCAGAAGGTGCCATCAAGGACTGTTAAGGGACATGTCCTTCTATAAAGGAACTCTACCAGAAATGAAAAACAACCTAATAATCCTAATTTTAGAGAGTTCTTCCTTTCCATATAGCCAGACAAGACACGAACTGAGGTTGCTGTAATAATCTATTTCTTCTCAATTTTTTTCAGCCTTACATGCACAGATAATCACAGCAAGAATCAGAGATTTTAAATACAACTGTTGTCAAAGGGGAAAAGGCATTTTCCTTCCTCCAGTACAGATCATATTTTTAAGAAAGAAAACCATGGTTACAAGCAATTAAAACATGTTATTAACTCACAAGACAAGGGTTTAAGTGCCATGAAATATATATGTAAATGTAACTTGCTGCAGGCTTCATGTCCTTATGCACCTATGGCACTTAATTCCAGGTTGTTTTTGTTTTTTAATGTATTTTGATAAGAAACCTGTGTAGCTGGTTCTCCCACTCACTTTATGTATCAAATATGCTATGTATTCTGCTGTGCAGTCTGCTTTGAAGAAATTATAATCAATGCAATATTTGTTTTCCAGTACATCCCAGATCATTCTAGGAACTGAAGAAAGGGAGCTAACTACAAACACATCATCTGTGTTCTGTGTACCTATAGCACAGTTGCCTCAAAGATGATGGTAGGCAGAAAATGCTGAAAACATTCATTCCTATTCCAAGCTTGTTGGCTTTTTTGACGACTGACCTTTTTTTTTTTTTTTTTTCCTTTCACAATGCCCTTTACAGGGGAGAACTATTTTTAACGATGGCTATTTAACATCTGTTTGCTAAAACAAATAATGTAGGCAAAGTTGTGGCTGGAGATAATGCATAGAAACAGCAAGGCCATAGAAAAGGGGAAAAAATGCACGTTTATGCTGAAGGATGCTTTTGTTTAGCCCTTTTGAGAAAGACCTCAGTGACCTTAGAAAACCTCCAGCTGCAGACCATGAAACTGGGTTAAGAGGCTCAGCAGAGGACCTTGAGAGCCCTCTACAGGCCATCAGTGCCTGATAACTCCAAGGAGACTGATCCTGGTAGTGCTGTTCTGCTCATCTTCATCTGCCTTGATGTGTGGATGAAAGACGTGTTTTATTTGCCATTTATCACAGTGGGGGTTTTTATGTGCAACAGTCAGCCATCCCTTTAATGATGCATTCAGCTGGCAGCATCTTTCGGCTTAAATAAGTACTTGCCAAAAAAGGAAAAGAATTTGTCCTCTCTCTGGATTTGTTATTTCATTAGGGTCCCTCAAGAGAACTCCAGTAAAGGATTTGGGTCTATTAATCACCCTACGCAACCTTCTCAAGTAATTAGTCTTTAACAACGCTTCCTACCTCCTTAGTAGTATATAATTTGACGGTGCACGGTCAATCAGACGAGGTTCAGACTTGCTAACGTTCAGAGGTCTGGCCTGTCTGAGCTCATCATTCTGGGCCCCCAGTTGAACTGAAAACTGCACTTTTTTCATTCTTTGTGGCAGGTTTATAGTACAGCACCGCTGGATGCCTGCCATGAAGGAAAACTCAAAACATATAAATTCTTCATAAGGCAATGGTAGAAGGTGGCATTGAGAAATAATGGCCTCATGCTGTCAGAGCTGCTGTGGGGGGAGCAGGGCAAGTGGAGGACTCATTCTAAGACAGATGTAGCAACAATTGCTCCTGTTTAACTCCCTAAATGGGTAATCCTAGTTTATGGGCCCCAGTGATGGAAATCTTGCTGACATCGCCCTGAGGACTTTTTTTGGCAGGGATTATGGCTTCTCAGGAGAGCATTCCAAGCGCAGCATGGACAATTTTAGTTGAAGACCCCTTGAAACAAGTGTAAAGTACAATCCTCTTTGAAGATGCATACATTTTAATTACAAATTTTGTGATGAATATATCTAAAATATTTCCAGATTATTCTGTACATTAACTGGACAATGAGGCAGCTTCATGTTAGAAAATACGAAATTGCAAGCCTCTCAAGCAAATATGTATTTGGCACCACCAGGTAATTCAGTTCATATGCCTTGTTGCTTTATATTGGCATTCCCAGTTCCGTTGGCCTTGTTTCTGGTAAATTAAGAAAGCAATTATGGATTCACAGACTACTTTGGGGACATTCCAGGATTTTCTATTTGGCATTACAGAAAGATACTTGCAAGCTGCCCAGGCTAGAGCTGTGTGAGGTTAAGGATTTCATTTTGCTTCATTTTTTGATACTTTTCTGCTAGACATTTTTTTTACACTGGCCTGAAAATGAAGTCCTTCCCATGATTTTGCAGAAAGTAATTGAGCCATAACACCTATTTTTATATGAGATCCTTTTGCTTTTTTGGTTTAGTTTGTAGTTCTCTTCTCATACTGGACAGATAGACTCAGACATACCTTCTGACACAATATACTTTGGGGTTCAGGGGCAGTGGTCAAGAAAATTAAAGATACCAGCTCAAAACTATACTCTTGCTGCATCCATGTGCAGAATTTCGTCTGACATCACACTAAATCATTCGAAGAAAAAAATCTGTGACCAGGACACTAATATTGTGGGCCAGGATCCCTTAAAATACAAAATCTCAGTCAAATAAATTCAAATTATGACCATCAATTTTTCCAAAGTGAAGTACGTGACTGAAAAAAATGACAACAGGAATTTCAATATAGAGACATATGTATTTATCTGTGTAAGCTCACCCCTGGCTGTCATCAAAGTAGAAACACAAAATATTTGGAAATGGAAGCCCATCTCTCCAGTCAAAAGAAATTGTCTCAATTTCCAGCAATGGCTTTGCTTGTAATTCATTTATCATATTAGACTCCTCATGCATAAAAGGCATCTCTTAAATCAGCGAGTTATCCCATTTAATTAAATTGAAAAAGAGTTTTCTAAAGTCAGTAAATAACAATATATTCTATTTCAGCATTTCTGGCCATATGGTATACATGGCATTAAAAAATGATTAGAAGATAACTGGACATATCTGAAACCTCAGCAGGAGCCATATGCATTCATTTTTGGACCAGAGGCAAGGGTGTATAGAAGTCAGACTTTTCATCCAATACTTCTGTCCTATAAATACAAAAGAACATTTTTACTAGTAAACATTAATTTATAAAAGGTTAACTCAGCGGTATGTTGCCACAGAACGAAGTAATATGTCTTATAAGCAAACCTGAGCTCAGAAGTCAATTCTACTGCATCTATTTGCCAGGAATCAACAGACTGGTAATTTCTATAATAATTTATTTTGTTTTTATTAAAAACTCTGTCAAATGGGGTTTGCCTGCCTGCATGTATTTGTGTCTATTTGTACATATATTACTCATCACAGTGTATCATTATAGATATCTGAAGCCAGTTGTTAAAAAGTGTCTAAAAACAACATTTTCCAGATAGTTCTGTCAGGATTTAGTGGTGAGCAGGAGTCTCTGAGACAATGGAGTTGTCTTATTTGCTTATGCTTAAAACACTGTTGGGGCTAGTAGGATGCAGGATGAGTCCTGCAGATCTTGCTAACTTCAGGGTGACTCCTACCTATTTTAAAGAAATAAATACATATCATGCTGTAAGGTATATTTTCTTTTAGTCCTAGACTGGGAATCTTTAACACAAAGCAAGTTAGCATGGCATGGACAGAAAAAAAAAAGAAGTCTGTTTTAATAAGCATCCCTCTGTTGACCAAGGAATATAAAGTACCAAACATACCAGATCAGGGTGTTTTTTATAATACCTGAATAATAATTCTTTTTTAAAAGACTCCCTAAACTCCAGCTCTTTAACAGATTATAATTCTAAAAGGCAAATCAAAACATGGGCCTGCAACACCTGTCAGGGTCCCTTTAAAAATACTCCTCATAGTGATTGAGACGGATTTGAATTAATCTCCTTGTAGCTGGTTGTAAAATCTCAGTGACTGAGCTAGACACAGGAATTAGCAGGTAACAGGACACTAAACATTCTTACTTACCTCTGTTACTAATAACACTTCAGAAGATGGGGAAAAAAAAGGAATAACATGAAATCTAATATTTCTTTTTCCATTTACGCAACTTGTTATTCTTTCCCTGCTTTGAGCTGTGAGAATAGAAGCTATTTGTTAATGTTCTGGTTCTCCTTCTGGCTCATGTAAAAGGGCAGACAGATAAAATCAAGTAGCTGTGCAGGGATACTGCATGTACTTTTTAACTCTACTGCTTAATGATACTGGATTTAATTAAAAAATATGTAGTATCATATTTTCAGTTATAGTGCTGCTTATAAAAGGGTTCTGCATTACACAACCATATCGACTATATCATGTCCCAGACAAACCATTCTAACCTCTATCCACTTACGTCTTTTTTAAGCTCCAAATACACAAGTTTGAAGAACATCTCACTTTGGAGCACTGAAATTGTCTTGTAAGGACAGAGTACGTCTAGGAGAGTGGATATAGGACCTGGAGAAACCAGTATTCCACCAAGGACTTCGAAGTTTCCAAGATGTCTTTGTACACTCAACGCATACGTGTAGGAAAAGAGGACAAACCATCTTAAACATGAATCTGGTTAAAACAATAGCTATAGTGCAACTAAGAGCTATCATGATTGCAAGCATTTTTATTCCTAGGTTATCAGGAAACCTGACCTGATTTCCTGCAAACATAATTAATCACAAGCATAGGATTCATCACCCTGATAATCTGTGACTGTCCCATAGGACCTAGTTTCCCACTACCTGCTGAAAATGAATCTTGCTGTTGACTGCTTACCTATTGCAGTATTTTTCAGTTCCTTGATTGTGTAACTGAAATAATAAATGAAAAAATCTAATAATGAGTGAACTTTCAAATGGATAATCATTCATGCTAAATTACTTTCAGCTGTAGTTTTTCATAAACATTAAAATACACTACATGGAGAACCAAATACCTACAGTACATAATACTCCACAAATGAAACCAGTTTAACACTTTTCAGAAATCTGTTTGTGAGTAATTTTTTTAATAGTGTAATCATTTTTATAAGCCAGCTTTATGCTTTTTTATCTTGGAATTATGAAATGTTACAAAGCCAATTTTAAGTTTTTATTATTACCAGTATATACACACTCAAACTAGGCTGCAGCTGTAAATCCTTATGATGTAATCTGTATAAGTAAAATATTCCATCACATGTTACTGTTATATTTTTAAGTACCATAAAAATGGAAGTTTCATACTGACCCTGCCCAGGGAACCTACATACATTTTTGCAATACCTTTTTATTTAAAAGAAATCTGACTTTCAACAACATTACTTCTATTGTGTATTAGTCAGAAACAATGACATTTTACTTCCTACATAAGAAATTCTTATCTGAATTAATCCCTCTTTGTCTATGTTAATAAATTATGTATTGCTCTTTGATCCTAATTTAAACATTGAAATATAACATTCTTCTTTCCTGAAACATTAATACCTTTTATTAAAAACAAAATATTCTCAAGAGTTAATTTTAAATAAATTGAACTTCCATGAGAACGTTATTTCATTAGAAAACCTCTCGTTTCTAAATTCTTTTCGTGCTTGAGTTGTGTTGAAACTGAATATTCTGTGCGTACAATCTACTGACACATCTTCCATCTGGAAGAAATCCTTGAAATGTCTGGTCAGCCACTGCTTTGTCTAAATATATTCACAATAAATCTGCCACAATTCCAGACCAACGTGTCTCTAGCCAACAGGTCAGAAATGCAGTTTTAACTGAGATAGTTAATGTCTCCTTGCGAAAGGATATGTTGCCATCTCTCTCAAGTAACTGTTAAAGAATTTAAGGACTGTTAAAGACAGAATCATATGTCAGTAATCCTCTTCAGCAAAATAGAGGGTGCTCAGGTGTTCAGCCTTTATTAAACTTTGGCTGATAAAATAAAGTGCAAGATGGAGGCCAAGAGGTCTAAGAGCTCCAACTCCCCTTTCTTATACCAAACAGTGTCATCCAAAGTGCTGTACACTTCTAAAAATGTCCATGGGAGCTTCTGTATGGTTATGAAGTCCTACCTTGTTCATATAATGTGCATATCCAGCTCCTGATGTGCCTAGAATGTGCTAAGCTTAAAAAACTTTTGAAAAGTCCAAAAATAGCAGTGTGAGACAAAAACTTTCATTTTGAAAAGTCACTGCACAAAACACATGATAAATCATGGGGAAGGAATAGACTGTGGTGAAAGTAATTCTTTTGGCCTTACCATTGGTATGAATTTCTACTCTGAAAAAAAAAAACCAAAAACATTTCACTTCAAAATCCATAAACACAAGAAGTGTTTTCTATGAAACTCAGAAGGAAGGAGAGAATAAAAGTGTTTTAGGTTTCCCTTCTATTCATCATCTATCTAAACAAAGCCCTACTAGTCCTTCTGGCCTTCAGCACAGTTAAATTCCCTACAAAATGCTCACCAGAACTGTGGCACGGTATCTCCATGCCAGCTCACTCGCATGGAAACCTACATAAACACCAGAAGTTTCTAAATCATACAGTCTAACTTAAAAAAGCATAAAGATGAGCAATAGTGATATATTTACAGTACAATTAAGAACAGATTTTCTGATGTACTGCTTTTTCTTGCCCTGACTGTGTGTAAATTGAGGATGTTGCAGGCACAGTGACTGTGGGTAAGTAAAGTGGTTTCCTTAGAAACAATAAAAGCAGAACCTATAAAGCAGAACAACCTCACAACTGATGTGACTTTTTAATGCTTCTGATAACATAGAGAACAGACGTAAGTAGCCTCACTGTTTGTACACAGCACATAGCATAGTTCCCCAAATAGCCGAATTACTTTCCTTATAAGATCATAAAATCTAGATAGAATCTCACAGGGCTGCCATTAAGGAAGAAGGCAGGACTATGACGTTCCAATATTAGTATTATAGGCTAAACATAGCAGCGGGCATTTCTGGTGCCGACTTGTGCTCATTTCTTCTGTTATAAGTAATTCATCTCCCTCCTTCATGTTAACAGCTAGCTCATGTATTGGAAAGATGTGACCACTGCATCAAGTATGCTTCTTGCAAATCCAGACTAGCGCTCATATCAGAAAGCCATTCCTCTGTCAAGTTTTTCAAAAACAGGAGGCCAAATTAGGCATACAGACAGCTGCTCCTCAAAGAGCTGAATGTCCAACAGCAATGCATCAGCACTGGGAGACATGGAGGGGAAAGAAAAGTTTATACTTATGTAGAAATCAATCCAGTGAAAAACCTTCATGTTCATTTCTGGATGTCAAAAGAAGTAAGGGACCACAAACAGTCATGCACTGTTCCTCAGTGGGCAATAAGTAATGCTTTGTTTCAGTTAAAGGGTATAAATGCACTGACTTCAAAATACTGAATTGTTTTTATGACTACTCTGTGTCTCATACACCATTCGGGTCATGGTGAGCCTTTGTAATCTCTTTTACAGAACTTCCTAACATAATAAATATAAACTGGCAACTGAAAGCAAAAAAATTAGATGAAAATACTGGTCACTGAAAAAGATGATGCACTGTTTCATAGCTTTTACTGTTTTCTAAACCCATTTTTCAGTTCTTTAAAACTCACATGCAGAACTGTATGTTTAGAAGAGTACTGAAGAGGCAACCAGCTATGCTTCTGCCAAAACCTTTCGTTCAGTCAGTGCACAGAAATTGGCAGAGGCTGGGACTGCCACAAAGCTTTTGTCTCTATGATTATAGCAAACACCTGTATTCGTAGGCTATGCTCTCCATGCATATTATTAAGATGATGCTCAGTCCTAAGGGTGCTGTTGGAGATACAAAGTCAAAGGAAAGCACAAACAGGCAACCAAGAATTGTACTTGCACAGATCCACATGCTAGATTGGCTTCTAGACATTAGCTGTAACTCAAATGAAATTAAATTTAGGAAGGATATAAAAATTATCAAGGCATTTTTCCAATTTGACATTCATTTTCCAGAGCACAGGTGTTCAAGGTGAAAAAGAATTGGCCTCAAAAAATTTAGTAATTGATTTATTTTTTTTTTTAGTATTTTTTAGTATATTTGAGGATGGCTTCTCAAGGTACCTGTGTGAGTGCAAACTCTATGGCAAGCAGCAAAATATCTTTGGTTCTGTAATCCCTTTTCATCCTAGATCTTTGGCAATTTACACTTTCCTGACATTAGTCCCTCCTTTCTCCACATTTCCGAATATATTTCTCCAAATATATTTTTATTATATTATCTCCTTCCTTTATGTTATTCTTACCATAATTCTTACCATACACACTCTTTAAAAAATATTTTTGCTTTTTAATCTATCTTTTGACTTTTCCTTTGCTAAGCAGTGCTTATGAAATTGTAGTATTTGTTTCTGTGCACACTTGTGCTGTGTTGTGTATCTCCATCTGCACAAATGTACCCTTCTGTCATAGCACCAAACAGGTTTTGAATATGATCTCCTGTTACAAATAAATTTCACAGAATGATTTCTGAAGGAAACTGAGTTTTAAGACCTTTAAATAAATACAATTTCACTGATTATTTTCTGTCTGTTAAACATCTTTCTTTCCTTGACCTTTAACTCATATTCCTACTTCATCTTTCACTGAAAATGGTTCCATTGTTATTGCAGCTTTCCAAAATTAAGTCTTGTTATTCTACCCTCATTTCTTGTTTCTTAAGTGCCATAATAATTACCCTTAAAACTGTCAAATGTGTACTGTATGGGTGAGAAAGAAGAGCAAAATTTCTGATTTTGTGGTACTAGCATGCAAAACATTAATCCTTTTTCTTTTCCTGTATAGTTTTCAGTGTTCTTCAAGATAGAAAGTGACCTTGGAATACCACAATAATTTCAAAAGTAAATAAAATCAGTCTAAAAGGTGCTCTGTGGTTATTAAGAAATGGGTTCTTTGAAAACATTGCTTGGGGCACATAATTTAGCCTGTCTATGTATCTACACTACATCTCAAATACCGTTAGTAGAGAGTAACTTACTACAGAGCACAGAGAGGTAGTCTGCCTCAATGTAAGCAACGTTTAGCCAAGGTATCTGCTATACAGAGATACACAATGCACAATGCACCTATGGCCTTTGCTGAACAAGCCCCTTCAAACTGCGTTTTCCATTTCCATCCACCTCAACAAATCATACTTTCTCTATATGCTATTTGAAGATAAAATGTAATTAATTTTTAACATTTATATATTACGGGTCAGTGTGTTCTTTTGCACAGATGCATTTTATTCTACCAGCTCTCTGCCTGTTTCATCTAAAGGTTTAAAAATCCCTTAGTATATTTCCAAAGCATATAGCAGAAGCAAAACAAGGTAAGATGTCACAGGTAACTCTAAGAGAGCAAAATGATTAGGAAATTTCAGAACAAAATGTAAAAGAACTTCTTTTCACAGCTGTTATAATGGGAGGATTCAGTTTATGTCTGTATGCATGAATGATAGGAAATTTTAAAAAATATGTTCATATCCAGATGTAATTTTAGCAGTTTACATCCATGAATAACACAGGTCTTCTCCTGCCTTTGATACTCTATTTTTTCGAAGCCTTCTAACATGTTTAACATTATTACAAAAAAAATATTCCCGCATCTCTAATTTATACATATATGAAATTCCTTCGTGTGCCAAAAAACACCTCCTTACCAAATACTCTTGCACACACCAGAGTTGATTATGCCATGGACAAACCTACAGACCAATGTGCTTAGGAAAGGACAAAACAGAGATAGAAATCTATTTGCAAAAACAAATATATTATGGTTTAGGACTTAGTTTTTGTCAGTGCAGTAGAGCAATGTGTATCATATGGCTGCGTTTGTCCATCAGTGTCTTAGGAAAGAAATTAAGAAGCCACAATTTAATCCACTTCCCCTTTGCTTTTGGGACTCATTTGCTGCTGACAATCACAGGTATCAATCCTAAGTCAGTCATGTAGAGTAAGGAACCAAGAAAGCAGCTTGCATCTTACACATCGTTTCTTCAGAGAAGACAAAAACACACTTCTGGGAAGGCAAGATCCAAATCATTTAAATAGATGTATAAATTTAAAAGGTCAGATCCTTGCTTCCATCTGTGACCCTGAGTAGCTAAATCTTTTCTGTAGCTTTTACCTTCACTCTGTTTGTCTGTGTGTATGCACATGTATATTGAACTTGAACAGCCTGTTTAAATTAGAAATGTAATTATAAATCAGTTTATCTTTCAAAGATATACTTCTGAGCAAGAATGTTAATGTAACTAAAGATTAAGTAGCTTTAGTCTTAAATCTATTTGCTTGATTGACTGCTCTACTTTTTACCTTTTAGTCTGTCATTCCTATAACCAAAGTTCCCATGTTGGAAGAACATACATTCTCTCTACTGATGATTGTAAAATTCTGAATTAACTCATTTAATTTATCTCTAGGCTGATAGGGATGACAATCCCTATGCCAGGAGCGCTAATGAAAATTATGTTTTCTGAGTATGGTCATATGAACCAGCTAGTGTTTAGATGAACTGAATTGCACCATTGATCTACACTAGTGCTATACTTCTCGATTTTACTCTTTGGAAGCAATCCAAAGGGAATTTCAATACCTGACAGATTTGGGGGCAGGGTGGGTTGTCATCTCATCCACTAGGTTTTCACGTACGAAATGATGTGCTTAAGTGATGCCTGGGTTCTTTCACACAGAAAGCCTTGCAGTAAAAAAATCACTCCAAAGCTGCATAGCTAATAGCATTATTTCAAGTAATCTGCTTTTGCCAAACATCCTATTTGTCCTACAAAACAACTGGAGAACTGCACATGGAGGACAAGGCAGCTGCTGAAATTTCAGACTGCTTAAATTATTGTATTCACTGATGTCCTGAGAAAAAGCAGAACTCTAGTAACTTCAGAGTGAATAAAGTGGGAAGTGAGAGTAATTCTTAAACTATGTTAATTTACTGTAATATAAGGAAGAAAACACACAAATAGTCATAAGTTACATAACTGACATTTTAAATGAACAGCTTGTTGTTAATGGCCTGGCAAGCCTCTCCAAACTGAGGATGACAGTGCTAATGTGAGGGTGGGGCAATCACCTCTCATGTAATCGTGTATTGAATGCTGGGAAAGGAATTCATCTCACCTAGCTTCAGGCCCCTCTCAGCGGGGGGAGACTTCAGCTCCAGATCCAGACAAGAGACTAAGTATAAATTCAGTGTCTAAGCTGAGTAAGTTAGCCTTTGCTCATCTAGTTAACTGAGTCAGTGCAGTACAGATAGCTACTGATATAGTCAAAAGGTGAGCTCACTTCTAGATATATTGACTAGGTCTGACATTGAACTCTGCTGTGTAACCTTTAGTGTTCAGCATAACTTGAGATTTCCCAGATATCCACAATGTCATCTGAAGGCTGTCAGGTATGGGATGGAGCCCACAGGAGATCCACACCCTTTTGTTATAGCAGTCAGAGACCATGCTGAGTACCCTGGGGCATCTCAGATAACATGTATGTTAGCAATTGAGTTGCATCCTTATTAATTATAGAAGAAACTTAAATATCGACTTACATGAAATCACCTTCCTGTACACATGTACATTTAGTGTCTCAATCTGTTTAAACTTGGATGTCTAATGCAGTCTAAGTAATTTCCTACCCCGTAAATTTCTAGATTCTCTTTAGGCCACCAGACATATTCACCAGCTTTGCAGACATCTGAAATACTCTAGGCAAGAAATTACACTAAATAGGTATGTTCAGCTATCTGAAGCCTGCCTTCAGCTTACAGTTTAAGCTAGTTGTTAAATTTCCTCTCCAAACAGAGTGGCATAGATTCTTCTGTGGTCTATTCACCCTTCAATAGTGAAACAGATTTCTAAAACTGACTCTCTACTGAGTACAGTGGATAACAACACAACTTGCTGAGAGTAATAGAAACAATTTTCAGGTAGGCAAAGGTGGTGATAATGTTCAAGTATGTTAGCATTATTTCACAATGAATTGTCAGAGATGTTAAGTTGGCTTGTGTTAGAGAGGCATCTCAGCACCCCAGTATAAATGATTTACTGACAAGAAATAGAAGACTACAGACTTGTTAGGGAACACAATCAGTAGTACACCTTAGGTTTTATTAACATACAGACTGTGAGAAAATGAACCAGAATACAATGGTTCTTGATTTATGAGTTATGTAGGCTCATCTGGAAAGTCTTTTCTCAGTGAAAATTGTCTCCAAAAAAAAAAGTTCTTACAGAATGCTCCTTAATAAGTACCATAGTATTTTTGTTTTCTCTCATTTAGCTTGTACTATTTGTCTTCTGTATTTGTGTGAATAAGTGAACCCCTTTATCTCCCAGGCTCTTGACTTCATGTCAAGGGACTACTGTGTATTTGAGCCTTGACCTCACATAATGCACTGTAAATCTTCAGTCCATTGGCTAGACCTGTGCTTGCTCTGCCTACATTTCATCATGACAGGAGTTATATAAACTCCAAGTCAAACAACACCATACACCCAACAGGGCTTATCACAGCAGATCGACACAGACCTTTAGGACCAGAACTTGTTTGTATCATCCTGAATTGGGTCTTAGGTAGAGCAAGATGATCTTTAAGGTCCCCTCCAACCCAAACCATTTTATGATTCTGAGTTCAGGTCTTCTTTGGAAAAGGCCAGGTAAATAAAATTTCTCATTATTTTTATCCAAGTCTATAACTAAATGTCACTTGTGGTATAACTTTAAATATCTCAGGGTTGCTGTTTCCCTGTGAGGCTTCATAATATGAGGTACAGAAACACTCTTGACAAGACTTCATTGCCACTGTTTTGCTAGAGAAACGCTGGGCATCTTTGAGTACCATTTCACTGCATGTGATAGACAGAACCGTTGGCTCTTGGAAAATCAACCTGAGCTGCAAAATAATGTAGTATCTTCAAGGTTGCAAAGCTATTGAATTCCATTATGCTACTATTGTAGTATTTTGAATGCAAATTCTGTAGCATTTAGAGAAGATTGATCAGATGCAGTGGGCCAAAACTTCTGTTTACTCAGACAGGATTTTATTCTCCTTCAAGTAAGACTAAGAAAATACTTTGCCTTCTGCTTACATGCTAAAGCCTTTCTTGATTTTATTACCTTATTATGTGAGGGGACATTTATCCAGATCATAAAAGTGACCTAACAGCTCTTTCTGATAGGGGTTTTATTTGAACTATAGAACCAAACCTCTGTACATCACTGCAAATTATGGAAGGTGGAATATGTTATATAGCTCTCTGGGTTCATTTTAACATGAAAATCTGTCTTTGGAACCAAGTGGACTCGTAATCTCATTTTCCTCAAATATTAAGAAAGAATAGAGCATCAGAAAGTGCAGAAAAAACTCTATTATGTAGCTTCAAATCTGGAATAAAAAGATGATAAGGTATAAGTGGAGTCTTTTACAGCCAACATTTTAGTAGAAGTTGCATTGTAATTTGACAGTCCTATGATCGATGTTTTATTCAAATTTAGTAATATAAAACCTAATCTCACAGAAAGAGCTTTGACAAATATGGTTAATAGCATCTTTCCCAATATTTTATCAGGTCACATATTGTACAAAGTTAATGCAAAATAGCTACAATAATGTACAGCATTAAAAAAAATGGATTTGAGAATGAGTTAAAATTATTCAGTTACATTATTATATATTTTTGTCAATCTGATTTTGCCAGCTTTTAAAAATGAATGTAATATTTATAATTGTAAATGAGAAAATTAGCATCAGAGCACATTAAAAAAGAGGAATCATTATGTTTAACATGCGTGACTCACTGAAGTGTGGCGAGTAGGAGGTTCTGCATAGTAACCTGAATTGTACTGAAGATAAAGTACATTTTGTATTCTTTTCAGTCTCTCTTCAGAGACTCATGAACCAAACCTCCATCCACTACACATGAATAGAATTTTGGTTATTTTTCTGAACCAACTTTATATAATTATTAAAGATGTACAAGCTGTTTTATAAACAGTGGGATGGAAACTGGCTGGAGGAACATCAGCTAAGGAACTAAACTGAGACAAGCCTGTCTGCTTTCATGAAAACGATTGCATATTGTAATCGGCATAACTTTTATAGTAGGAACATCTTCCACATGTCATACAATGTGGCCTAAATAAATCCTTTCTGCAGTTTTTGGGCTCAGGTCCATAAAAGTCAGTCAAATCACATTATTGCATGCAGATGCTGAAAACACT
Organism: Todiramphus chloris collaris; assembly: GCA_025345505.1. NCBI lineage: Eukaryota > Metazoa > Chordata > Aves > Coraciiformes > Alcedinidae > Todiramphus > Todiramphus chloris. Next base: position 20,007,566 of record JANVCC010000010.1, read on the forward strand.
GCTGATCTCAGTGCTCTGTGGTCTCATTCTTCATCGTGCTTATCCTGACTGAGAATGTAAGCAGAAAAGACTTCAAGAGAATCAAACTCCAGAAATATGAATTCCCGCTATAATGAGTAATTGTACCCCATGTGACCTAGCAGATAGAAAAAAGATGATATTATAACATTTTACATTAGGAAAAAATAAATTAAAGGGAAACAGTCATTTCCACAGAGTGCACAAAGAAGAAATGAACGGAGCATGAAGTTAATTAACCCCTGAAAAACTTATCTCCAAACCAGAACAAATATAGATTTATTTCCTATTGCCCAGTCACTCTCTCAACTCCATAAAATTACTTCAAATTTGCCCTTTCATCCTGCTCTCCCTTCAGAGCCATCTTTCCTCATCAAGAGGAGGAAACTAATGTGAATTCTGGAGACGTGAACAATTTCACATATGTTTCGTTCCACTACAAAATCTACAAACATATTTCTGTTACGTTATTCTTTGCAACACAAGAACAAGCATGGCAAATTCATCCTCTGTGTGTTGTTAGGTATTATTGTATTTTAAACATTTGGCCTAGCTAAGCAAGAAGAGGAACTACCTTATCTCACAAACACTGGCAAGTATTGTCTACTTATGAATTTACTTTCAAGCATATAAACTGAATTGCTACACTAAGTGTACTGTGATTTTTATTGATCTATTTGAAAAAAAAAGGGAAAACCTATTTCCTACAAAAAATTCAACCTGACAAATTCACTACCACTAGTTCCTTCTTGATACTGTCACATTCAGCGCTTTCCTCACAACTTTGTCACTATACCTGTAAAATGTCTCAAGTGCATGTAGGCAGATCTTAAGTCACCTAGAGTTATTTCATTGCATGACCGAAGGAAAGGTCAAATCTGAATGAAAGTTTGGGATGACTGGGTAGGTGATGGGTAAACAAAGAAACAGAATGAGTTTAGTCTTATTGTGAACAGTTGCTCTGATGTGCTTTGTCTGCAGGACTCTTGAACACTGTTCTAACTCTCTAACTGGCTTACAGCTCTGTACACAGAGGAGTACCCCCCTTCTCAAAGACTATCTTCAAAAATTTTAAAAAACATTGAGAAGTAAGTTGCTGAGATATTTCATTCATATCATATACTACTTTTTGTGTGTGTAAAAGAAGGAATCTAAAAAGAGAAAATATGAAACATCCATTTTAAGCATCCTTTTATTGTGTGTAACCACTGGAGTACTAGTGGCCTCAAAACAGCAGCTAGGCAGAAGTGAAAAGAGGATGCTAATGGAAGGAGTTTCTTTTTAAAAAAAGAAAATTATTTGTAGGATACACTAGCTTCCTAGAGGAAAGGGGTGACAGAAGATAAAGTGACAAAGTTACAAGGATAGTCTCAAACTGCAAGCAAGATCATAATTCTTTCAATCTCCCTTGACTTCTTTGATTTTGATTGTGGCCTCAGGGCATGACTGCAACATACACAGTAAATAATAAACAACACAATAGGTTCTTGAGGCATTCTCTTATTTCAGTGGAGCTCTTGACCTATGAACATCATGGAAATAGTTTTTTTGGCACTGTCATAAATAAATTGGGCCATTTCTTGCTTGCAGGGGCCATTCTGGCAAGTTTTTCAGAACATGAAGTAAGCCATGGCTGCTGACAGAGGTTGAATATGTCCTTTTGTGTGCAATGAAAAGATGCCAAAAAACTTGGATGAACTGAACAAAATAGAATAAAGGAAAAAATTTGCATATTTATATTCTTCACTCATCTTAATTTACAGCAAAGCTTCAAGACTTCGCTAAACATTTGTAATATAAGAGTTAAGAGCTGGCAAGCTCTCCAAAAATGTTGACTTCATAAAAATAAAATAAATAAACAATTTATTAATGTTCCTAAATCTCAAGTATTTATTGAAATTACACACTATTTTATTTTAGAAATATTGCAGTACAAAAGTTTTACTACAAAGGTAGGCAGCTTTCTTATTAGAGAGCCTCTCTGGAATCAGAAGTCCTAGCACTTATACAACCTAAGGTCAGAAATGTGCTTGAATGTTTTGCATTTCACTAAAAATTTCTGATGTTGGATTTATAAAAAAGCAAACAGAAAGCACCTTCACACCTCTAGTGTCTCGTAATTGGTAACCAACACCAATGTAATTGCTTGCTAGACTACTGTAGTGTGTCTGGCTGAGCTGCTTTTCCCCACCCAGCCCTCACGCTGCAGCACTGGGAGCTGGAGGGTGTTGATAACACACCCGTGTTATCACTGCCAGTGCTCACATGGCACCAGAGGCTGGGGGGGCAAGATCGGGGAGGGGATACAGCCGACCTGAGCTGACCAGTGGAATATTCCATACCATATGATGTCAGCTCAACTATAAAGGGAGAGGGCAGGAGGAGGATTGGGGGGCATTCTGCTTTGTCCTCCAAGCGGCTGCTACGTGTTCCTGGAGTCCTGCTTCCTGGACTCAGCCCAACACCACCTGCGGACAGGAAGTAGAGAATAACATCTTAGCTGTCATAACCCACAGCTCTTTTCTTTTCATCTTATCCTCTCCCTGTGTGCTGTGCTGACAGGGGTTGGGGGGAGTGATAGAAGGGCTTGGTGGGCACCTGGTGCCCAGACAGGGAAAACCCACCACAGTTCCTTTTTGGTGCCCACCATGGGGCACGAGAAGCTGCTTGCTTCCTTGCTTGCTTGCTTTAGATATTAGTAGCAAACTCCTGTGCAGGCCACGGAGTTTGCTTGCACTGCTTATCTGGTGTTTTGTTAACATGTTTACCGAAACACTGTCTCTTTGCTTTGCTTCTGCACTGATAACTTAAATGTGCTGGGGAAGCTTCTGTCTCGGGAGGATGAAGGGACTCAAGAGCACCCTGGCACAAATAGTAACGATGTGTTTCATGATGGCAACAGTGGCTTTGCTGTGTTGGGGGGGCTACCTTAGGGAGAAAATGATTGAATACATCTCTCTACCAGAAATTGATGTAGATGATTTTATTGTGCATGCTCCCGAGGTACTCGTCCACCCTTACGTGAGCTTCCTAATACTACAAATCAATATCATTGGCCTAGTCTGGGTTGTGTGTAGTCTGATCCCAGTTTGGCCTGAGAGGAGACAAGTTTCGGGTGGGGTGACACCGAAATGTGCCCTGAGATGGCCTGTCCCTGGGTGGCAAGGGGTCTGTCAGGATTTGGGCAGGTTCCTAGGATGGTTGTCACCTCCTGTAGCCTGGGACTTTACCCACGAACAGACAAGCAACCCTGTCAAACTGACACAACATCTAATAGAAGGATGTCTTGTCTACCCCGATGAAAACCAGCAGCTCGTAACGCTGTACTGGGACCTGGCCTGTGCCTATCGAGCCACAGTTTGTACTCTCAGAGGACTGTGGTTGAGAGTACATCTGAAGACACCCGAGTTGAGATAGGGACTGCAACAACTACAACTGCCAAAGTTGCTCCAGTAGTGAAAAAGAAGCAGTGGATGAGGAGAACAACAGGCCCCTACCCTCGATTAGTGAGGGATGAGGAAAAAGAGGAAACACTCGACCAACAAGCTGGACCCTCAGCAGGGAGACTGGAGGAGGGAGTAACAGAATTGAAGCAGGAGGCAGAAACCACCCGGTCCCTGACTTCATCAGAACTTCGAGACCTGAGGAAAGATTACAGCTGCCAGATAGGGGAACGGATTGTTACCTGGCTGCTTCGATGCTGGGATACTGGGGCTGACACCCAACAGCTGGAAGGTAAGGAAGCCCAACAGCTGGGCTCCCTTGCTAAGAATCATGGCACTGAAAGAGGAATAGGAAAAGAGACAGCAATTTGCAGTCTCTGGAGATGGCTCCTTTCAAGCGTCAAAGCAAGATATCCATTCAAGGAAGACTTAATGAGTGCTACCTCCTCAGGAAAGTTGTCCACTGCTGATGAAGGTATCCAGTACCTGAGGGAACTAGCAGTACTGGAGGTCATCTATGGGGATTTAGATAATAATGAGCATCCTAAAGATCCAGAGGATTCAATGTACAAGGGCCATGTGGAGGAAAGTGATCAAGAACTCACCAGCATCATATTCTGCCAGCTTGGCAGCAATGTACTATCCACAAATCGATAACCCAACTGTGGAAACTGTTTCTTCCTGGCTTCAGAACTTTGAAGAGAGTCTTGGCACCTCCACATCCCTAAGGGCTAGTGCCTTGGATATCAGGAGTCCCCCAAGGAATCAGCCAGTCAGAGGGAAATGGAGCCCAAGGTGTATGCCACATGGTGCACTTTGGTTCTTTCTGCATGACCAGGGGGAGGACATGAGGAAGCGGGATGGTGAAGCAACCTTTAAGCTGGAAGCCCATGTACGTGAAATGAGAGGGAAGATAGCCATTAAAAAGGGGCCATCCAAGAAGGCTGTTAATGTAGTCAGTGTCGAAAAACAAGAAGGCAACCAATGATCTTGCAGATACGGGAAGACTAAAATTACCTCCACCGAGCCTGATGAGGGGACTTCTGGTTTGACACAGCAAGGGTCAGACAGTGAATATTCTGACCAGGATCAGGAATAGAGGAACCCTGCCTACAGCCAGGTGGAAGAAAGAGACAACTGGATTTACTGGACTGTGTGGATCCGATGGCCTGGCACATAAGATCCACAGAAGTACAAGGCCTTGGTTGATACAGGTGTGCAGTGCACTTTAATGCCATCAAAATACAGAGGAGCTGAGCCCATAAGTATTTCTAGGGTGACAGGGGGATCCCAGCAGCTGACAGTATTGGAGGCTGAAGTGAGCCTGACTGGTAGGGAATAGTACAAACACCCCAAACTGTTGTGGCTGGCCCAGAAGCCCCATGCATCCTTGGGATAGACTATCTTAGGATTCCAAGGATCCAAAAGGATACCGGTGGGCTTTTGGTGTTGCTGCCTTGGAGGTGGAGGGAAGTGAACAGTTGTCCACCTTGCCAGGTCTCTCAGATAGTGGGGCTGATGAAGGTTGCAGAGCAGCTGGTACCAATGGCTATGACGATGGTGCATAGACAGCGATATTGTACCAACAGAGATTCCCTGATCCCTATCCAGGAATTGATTCATCAGCTGGAGAGCCAGGGAGTGATCCACAAAACTCATTCACCTTTCAACAGCCCCGTATGGCCTGTGCAAAGGTCAAATGGAGAATGGCGATCGACAGTGGACTATCATGGTCTGAATAAAGTTGCACCAATGCTGATTGCTGCCATGCCAGACATGCTAGAACTTCAGTACGAGCTGGAGTCAAAGGCAGCCAAGTGGTACACCACGATTGACATTGCTAATGCATTATTCTCCATTCCTATATCACTAGAGTGCAGGCCACAGTTTGCCTTCACCTGGAGGGGAGTCCAGTACACCTGGAATCTACTGCCCCAGGGATGGAAATACAGCCCCACCATCTGTCACTGACTGATCCAAACTGCACTGGAGGAAGGTGGGGCTCCAGAGCACCTTCAGTACATTGATGACATCATCGTATGGGGCAACACAGCAGAAGTAGTTTTCAAGAAAGGGAAGAAAATAATTGAAATCCTCCTGGAGGCCGGTTTTGCTATAAAACGAAGCAAGGTGAAGGGACTTGCGCAGGAAATCCAGCTCCTTGGAATAAAATGGCAGGATGGGCGTTGACACATCCCGATGGACGGTGATCAATAAGATAACAACGTCTCCACCAACCAACGAAAAGGAGACACAGGCGTTCCTGGGCGCTGTGGGTTTCTGGAGAATGCATATTCCAGATTACAGCCTCATTGTGAGCCCGCTCTACCATGTGACCCGAAAGAAGAATGACTTTAACTGGGGCCCTGAACAGCAACAGGCCTTTGAACAAATTAAACAGGAGATTGTGCATGCTGTAGCCCTTGGGCCAGTCCGGACAGGACCAAATATCAAAAACATACTATACAGTGCAGCCGGGAAGAATGGTCCTACCTGGAGCCTCTGGCAGAGGGCACTTGGGGAGACACGAGGATGGCTTCTGGGTTTTAGAGTCGAGGATACAGGGGATCTGAGGCCAACTATACTCCAAAAGAAAAGGAGATACTGGCAGCATATGAAGGAGTTCGATTTGCCTCAGAAGTGATCGGAATGGAAGCACAGCTCCTCCTGGCACCCTGACTGCCAGTGCTGGCATGGATGTTCAAAGGGAGAGTCTCATCTACACACCACGCAACGGGCTCAAATAGGGAACCCCAGTTGCCCAGGGATCCTGGAAGTGATCACAAGCTGGCCAGAAGGCAAAGATTTTGGGATGTCGCCAGAGGAAGAGGTGAAACGTGCTGAGGAGGCCCCACCATACAACACATTATCAGATGATGAAAAGCAATACGCCCTGTTCACTGATGGGTCTTGTCGCATTGTGGGAGAACATCGACAGTGGAAGGCTGCTGCAACAAGTCATTGGAGTTGCTGAAGGGCACGGTGAATCCAGTCAGTTTGCAGAAGTAAAAGCCATCCAACTAGCCCTAGATATTGCGAGTGAGAAAAGTGGCCAGTGCTCTATCTCTACACTGAATCCCGGATGGTGACAAACGCCCTGTGGGGGTGGTTGCAGCAGTGGAAACAGAGCAACTGGCAGCGCAGAGGCAAACCCATCTGGGCCGCTGGGCTGTGGCAAGACATTGCTGCTCGGGTGGAGAACCTGGTGGTGAAGGTGCACCACGTGGATGCCCATGTGCCCAGAAGCCAGGCCACTGAAGAACACCAGAACAAGCAGTGGGCCGATCAGGCTGCCAAGGTGGTGGTGGCTCTGGTGGATCTGGATTGGCAGTGGAAGGGTGAATTATTTATAGCACGATGGGCCCATGACACCTCAGGTCATCAAGGAAGACATGTGACCTATGGATGGGCTTGAGATTGAGGGGTGGACCTGACCATGGATGCTATCACAGAGCTCATCCACAAACGTGAAACATGTGCTGCAATCAAACAAGCCAAGAGGTTAAAGCCCCAGTGGTATGGAGGACGTTAGCAAAAATATAAATATGGAGAGGCCTGTCAGGTTGACTACATCACTCTTCCACAAAGCCACCATGGTAAATGTCACGTACTTACAATGGCGGAAGCAACCACTGGGTGGCTGGAATCATACACAGTGCCCCATGCCCCTTCCTGGAACACCATTCTGGGCCTTGAAAAGCAGATTTTGTGGCGGCATGGTGAATCAGGGGGGAGGGAGGCAGAGGCTAAATGATTTACTGAAATTCTTTACTCCAGAAAGAATTGAATCAGAACTCATTACTGAAATAGCCTCGTGGATGCCTGGTCCAGGGTGCACAGCATCGAGTGGGTGTATCACATCCCTTATCATGCACAAGCCTCTGGGAAGATTGAAAGTTACAACGGGCTGTTAAAAACCACATTAGAAGCATTAGGGGGTGGGACCTTTAAACAATGGGACAAACATCTAGCAAAAGCCAATTGGTTAGTTAACACCAGAGGATCAGTTAGCTGTCCTGGCCCTGCCCAAACAAAACCCCTGCCTGTTGTGGGAGAAGATAAGTTCCCTGTAGTGCACACTGGGAGGTAGTTGGGGAAGGCAGTGTGGATAGCTCAACCCTTGGGAAAAGGCAAACCCATTTGTGGGATTGTCTTTGCTCAAGGACCTGGATATACCTGGTGGGTAATGTGGAAGGATGGTGAGACCTGGTGTGTACCTCAAGGAGATTTGACCTTGGCAGAAAGATAATCTGGAATGTGAGTTGTATGTTGCAGGAAATGATGCTATAGGAAGGAGATTGAATAACAGAAAGTGAATTTCGTGAAGGACCCAATAAGTACAGCGAGGACCAAGATCTAGCTGGTGTTGGTGCCCAACAATCAGACATACTACTTCTGGCCAGAAGATCCACCTTGATAGATGAGACCCAAGTCATCGAGTGAAGGAAGCTCATGGAATGAGGGACTATCTGTTAAAGGACTGGGGATAGTAGTTGATGACATTGTATTGGGTGGGTATAGAGGTGGTTTAATTATATATTATGTGGGGCCTGAGCATGATGCAAATGGTATGGAATAAGGGGTGGAGATACTGTAGTGGGTTTACCCTGTCTGGGCACCAGGTGCCCACCAAGCCCTTCTAGCACTCCCCCCAATTCCTATCAGCATGGCATGCAGGGAGAGGATAAGATGAAAAGAAAAGAGCTGTGGGTTATGAGAGCTAAGATGCTATTCTCTACTTCCTGTCCGCAGGAGTTGTCAGGCTGAGTCCAAGAAGTAGGGCTCCAGGAACACGTAGCAGCCGCTTGGAGGACAAAGCTGAATGCCCCCCCATCCTCCTCCTGCTCTCTCCCTTTATAGTTGAGCTGACGTCATATGGCATGGAATATCCCACTGGTCTGCTCAGGTAGGCTGTATCCCCTCCCCCATCTTGCCCTCCCAGCTCTCTGGTGCCGTGTGAGCACTGGCAGTGATAACACGGGTGTATTATCAACACCCTCCAGCTCCCAGTACTGCAGCGTGAGGGCTGGGTGGGGAAAAGCAGCTCAGCCAGACCCATTACACCTACATACAGACTCCTTCAGGTCCTGAAAAATCTTAGATCCCTGATCCATAATGGACCAGATTGAACAGTAAAATTGCAATTATATTCAGCAGTTGTATCTCTTTCTTGGTGGCAGTTTTGTAGAGTAGGAGAATAATAAACTCAGAGCTTTCAGGTTAGAGAGACAATATAGTTTACTGTATGTGGAAATAGTTGTCTATTGTAGAAGAGGTGCATATCGCCCCAGCAACATTTATAATTTAAACCAGCGAATGCACTGAGTGTTCTTCTGATTTAAAGGATGAGAACTTCTTGTCTGGAATTTCCATATGACTTTTACCTGCATATGTTCTGCTTTACCAAAAATGTCACATTGTTTACCAAAACCATTTATGGATTACCCAGTCATGAGTTGTCTTCACCCTTTGGCAGGTTGCATTAAAGCTGGACATGCAATAAACCCCAGAAACCTCAGATGTCTGGTAGCCCATGTGAGCAATTATTAAAAAACATGAAGTCCGAGGTCTCCTTTAGCTGGATTTTCAATCAATCAAGAGAAAAATTGTCATGGAAATGAGTGATTAGATCATTTAAAAAAATCACTGTCAAAGGTATTAGCAAAAGTGACATTGCCAGTGTGACCCAGCGCATCTGCACCACTACAAAATTTCAGGACCTTGTGTAGAAAAAAGTAAACGTGTCTAGATGTTTTCTCATAAAAAGCCTAGTCAAAATGAAATTTCACTGACATTTACATGGCCATGTGTAATGTGGGAATTCATGTGGGAATATGCCAATTTCAGTGCCTTTCTGATGTATAGTTTAAATAAACTTTAAAATATAAATATGTTTATGTTCACCCATCTCTGCAACCAATATTTGTTTCCTTGTTAAATCTTACATGATTTCCAAGTACTTGAGGTTTTCACCTAAATAGTAAAACTTCTTTTTCCGTGACTAGGAATACAACTTGCCATTCACTTCCGGAAGTGAAAGTGTATGTTTCCTTACTTGTCTTAGATGTACTGCTTTTCTATTTGCAGATTAGCTTTATTTATGTAGATGGGATTGGCCTCTTCATCTAAACTGGCTGCCTCGAAAATCATCAGGCAACCCTCACAACACAGCAAAGCACCTTAAGTAAAATCACATGATATGGCAATTCTTTTCTCAATCTGGCAGTAAGAATATGCCACTCATAGAACTCGTAAATCTGTTCAGAAACATCTCTTTGAAACTTCTCTTAAAATTCATAAGTTCAGTAAAATTAGAACATTTGCAGAGCTGTTCAGCTTCAACAAGTACCTGCCAAGTCTCATGCTCAGCCCTGCAGCAGTTTAGTTCAGGGTCAGAGATCCTGGAGTTGCCAGTGTGCATGCCAGCTGGAATGGAAGAGTTATAAATAAAACATGTTGGGAAGGTGGTAGTGAGGGAAAGTTGTTTTTCTTTTCCTGTACATCCCTGCAATGGTGATCACACTGCCACGGCAACCTCCTTGTGCCACGCAGTCTAGGACTACAGAAATGTTTATATTCTTTATACTAGTAGAACAGATCCCAAATACAAATTTGCACTCATTGTGTTATTAGGAAAGTTCGCATACAATGCAAACTGGGGTCTGAATGCTACATCTGTGCCCAAACTGAGACTACTCAAGCTGTAATCAACATACTACCAGTAGCAGTGAATTTAGACAATATTCAGTGGCTAGATAAGGATCCAAAATCCCTGGCATGTACTCTTCACAATCAAAATATTTACTGTTACTGAAATTTACTAAACTTTTGTTTTTCCTGCAGTTCCCATGCCAGGTATCTACTCAAAGCTGATTCATTGTGACATTTCTGAAAAAAATGGTTCAGTCATTTCTGAGAATGATAGAAGAGGGTACATATATTGGCTGTTCTGAAAACCTTTTGCATGTCTTTCAATGAGAAGCCTAGGTAGCTCAAATTCACCTTTACCTGACATAAGAGATAGACAAATAGAGACAGAAAAGAGAGATATGAGGGGAAAAGAAAAATAAAGGGAAAAACAGTTAAACAAATCTTCTGCTCCCATCATAGCTTATTCTTTCTGTGCATGGTATTCAAGACAGTACTTTCCCAGAATCTCTGCCAGAAACTTATCAGACATTACTTTAAATATTGTACTTAAGCAGAAAAGGAAAATAAGCCCAGAAACTCCACCTGGTATTCAGGAAGATGTCTCATCGCATTGTATTCAGGTAACAGAAGTAATTTTGTCTGACATCTTCCAGTTAGTAATAATGGCCTGATTTCATATGCCACTGGCATACTAGCCCATTACTTAATTGGCTAATAAACAGATATATTCAATAATCATGGTGGACTGTGCCAAACTGCCAGTCTTTGTTCTAGAAACATGCTGCAAATTAATAATGATGATTTAATACAAGGATCTATTACAAGCAGGTTTTGGTTGCCACAAATTTGTACAGGGGGAGAAACCACATCAAGTTTTCAAGGTCCTCTATATCTAAGAGGGAAGAAAATAAGCAAAGTGGCTGACATAGTATGGGTGCTTTCCCTTGATCAAATGGAGAGTGCGATAAAGAAAGCAAGCAAACACAAGGCGATCTGTCCAGCTTTGTGAGATATCAAGCCATAGGGATTCTATGATAACAGTGCTAAGAGACCGCATTAGCGCAGCCAGAAAATACAAGCAGATAATCAACTGACAGTGAAAATGGCAGGGTGGATAAATCTGGTTCAACAGGGAGTCTTTATTCAGCAGGGCTGACACTGCTGTGCCGTGACGCAGTTCGGCGGGCTGCAGCAAGGCCGGCATGTGGCTCCACAAGAACAATAGCGATTGACTACAGATGGGCACTTCCTCTCCAGAAACACTCCTCACCGCTCTCGCTTGCAGGGAGGGATACGCAGACATACGCTCCCATCTCCATGGCAACCACTTACTTCAGCGTGACATCAAGCCCAGATCAAAACTCCATAGGCGTCAGATAGTACATGCTGTTTCTTTCCTTGAATTAATAATATTGATTTAAAAGGAAGGTTCCATTAACTGTTTCTTCTCTACGCTGGGTATAATTACTGTCTGCAATGCCTGTGTTATTCCGGTGGCTTGAAAACAGGAAGCACAACATCGAGTTAAATAATTCATGCTGTGCTGCTGCTCATTTTGTTCTTAGAAGCAGAGTTACTGCTAACTGGGCACGGTCATTTCAGCACAGGGATGATAGGATTACAAAATGTTTAATTGCTCTCTCATGTGATAAGATTACTTTTCTGAAAATGTTTTAATTCTTCCAAGCAGGGGCAAGCAACCCAGACAAGTGACCAAACAAGAACAGCCTGCGTGAATACCGCTGAGATTTTCCTTCTGAAAGCGGTGAAAAGTATACTCGAGACTTCATTCTCCTTTATTCCTGCTCTTCCCCTCCTCAAAAAAATCAGTGTGAAGAACCCTTTTCAAAAGTAAATAGTCAATCCTGAGAGTCTGGTGGTGAGGGTGTTCCTTCTACTATTCTTTAGGATCACCCTCTGAGTCAATTATATGATGTTAGCAAGGTCTGTGGGACTTCTTAGTAAATCTTCCAGAGCTCCAAGGTTGGCAGTTCTGATACAGTGTGGCAGAGTGTGCTTGCCTGTAAAATTGGAGTAAAAAGGAACAAATATGCTCTGGTTTCTGTCATACATGCAGAGTGCCTCAAGGAGAAAAGCCTGAACAAACCAAGACAGTGCTACTTATCAGTGAGGGGTGGGAATCAGGGATTTTTTACAATCTAGACATAAATATTTCTGGCATCTGAACAAGTTTTTGTGTTCACAAAGGTAAACCTATTGTTTTGGGTATATACTGGGAGAGTGAGTATGTGATAGCATTCAAGAATGTCAAAGTGGCATCAAGTGACCTGGACACTAGGTCACCTATTGCTTGAGAAAATGTTCTTTACTCACTGTGAGGACGGTTGATTAGATTGCTTATTTGGAAAACTTGAAGTAGAACAGATTTCTTGAAGGAGCTTAAGGCTCATCTAATTCTGAACTTGCACAGGGGAAATATATGTGCACTTAATGAACTTCCACACCATACTAAAGGTACCTACAGAACTCAGATGCTTACAGGATTAAGCAGTTAAAGAAGGCAAGAGCAGATGTACTGCTTCACAACAAGAGTTTGCCTAGTCCGGTAACCTGTTCTCAAGAACACTCACAAGCCTATGCCAAGACAATGTCAGAGGAGAGAGACAACAGGCAACCAGGAGCAAGAATAGCATATTCCCCATTTTTTTCCCACATCTGTCTACTTTCTGCACACAGGCAGCTGTCAAACTTGACATGCTTAGTCTGTTTATTAATCTTCAAAGTACATTTCTTCTTTTTGTACAATTTAACCTGAAAGAAAAAGCTCTTTTTTCCCTCCATAAGAGTATTGTCAAGCTGAACAACTGAATCTAATGATCTCTAGGACAAATCACTTCAGAACAATATGTCATGGGATTAACCTACAAAGTGTGGTGCTAATGTGACTAGGACAGTGGGCACTGTTTTGTTTATGTGACAAGCAAGGATCCAAAACCACACTATGGAGAGACAGGACCATTTTAAGAATCTGAAAGTGCTGAGACACTGGATGCCGGGCCTTTGTTAAAAGGATTCCATATAACATGCAGTGTAAGACTTCAGTCTGCATTTCATTTGTGGTCTGACCTTGCAGTGCACGTGGTGTATAACCTGCAGTGGGACTTTGCCCCAGTCACGTGTAGCATAAGAAACAGTTCGGAGGTGTTTTGCATCACACCTACTACATGCTGGCAGCTGCTAGCCATGGCCATCTTTCAAACTCAGGATTAGGGTCTGGGCACTGAGAGGGGCTGTTGTTTTCTGAATAACTCAGAGCAATTGGCATTTCTAAACATGGTTTGTTGAAATGTGCTAGTCATAACATTCTGTTCTCTTCTCCCCAACTTCATGAAGCACATGCTTAGTTCAGCCACTCTGTCTGAACAATTTTTACTGTGGAGATCTCAGTGTCTTTCCCTCAGCCGTCTGTCAGTGGTACTCAGTTCACATGGCTTTGGAATTAAAACTCAGAATCACCATATCCAAATTCAAGGGGAAAGATATTAAATACTGTTTTCTAACTTACATGCACACACAGAGATGCAAGTGCGCATATCTATATGTAGTTGGGAGTTGGACTTGAAGACCCTTACAGGACCCTTCCAACTCTAGATACTGTACAATTGTTTCTATGAGATATATATACATTCTCACAAAACTGCTGAGAATTTTCCATTTCTATTCTTTAACACCACTAGAGTACAGGATTCATCCTGCCTTTCTGTACCCATTATCACTGCCCTGTACTAATACACAAGAATCTCTTTCGTGGCCAGATCCCAGGCCAGTTGTAATGTGTACAATGCAAACATGAGAAAAAAAGATCATCTGTCAAGAGAACAGATATAAATATACATGTGAGAATGAAGGGAGACAAGGAGAAAATATTAATAAATTTTAAAGGTGGCTTAAAGATTGACATAATAGCTGACAACCAGATATACGAGAGAGCTTAGAGCTTCCATAGGACCAACCTATTCAAAGGGTGAGATGCAGTATGAAAGAGGATTATGCTTCTTATTTGAACATAGATACATGGGAAGAAATAAATTTGAGAGAAAAGTAAGGGACACATTGCTAAGGCAAGAAGAAAAAGTTAAATACCTGCTTTCTTGTGAAGTTTGCATCTTTACAATAATTTAAAGTGGTCTAAACATTACCCTAAGATGCACTGAGCCTTAGAAGTCATGGAACCAGCAAAGTTGTTTCCCCATACAAGGCAGCATAGCTCAGCAGCTGACTACACTGTCAGTTGTCAGACAGCCATATTGTAGCCAATATAGTTGTAGGCATGTGGGAAGGATAGACCTTGTAGGAAGAAGACATATCTTTTATCAGGCCAACTGACATAATGGGAAGCAGTGGACAAGCTTCTGAGGATAAAATCCTTTCAGAGCAGGAAACTAGACTGAATTGTATTTATTCATGTGAAGTTCCTGTTATAAGATTTTTATGGCACTCAGAATTTCAGGCAATTAACTTATGAAATATTTATATAATGCTGATTAATAGCATATTACACAATATTAGCATAATAGTTTTACCATTCCCTAAAGTTATGTAATCTGCAGTGAAAAACCCAGCAAGTGAAGACATACAGAAAAGTGGTTGAACCTCAACAGCATTGTACAGACAAAAAAAACATGGAGATAAGACCCTGAAACAAAATATATTGCACATACCTTCAACATTGGACTGCTTTCTGCTCAGGTGTGTCAAGACTAATATAAAAATTATGTTTAAGTTCTCTACAATACAGAATCTAACTATAGTTAGAAGAAAGTATCCTTCCAACATTTTCATCTGTATTTTGACATTGGTTTCCCAAAACATATACAGTTGAATTGCTTGTATTTTCATTTGTCTTATCACACTTACTACATTTTGCATTATTGACTAATTTTCTGTGAACTGGAAAAAGAAGTTGAAGTCTTAATGAAAATTCTGCAAGTTTCCTGAAGGATACTGGATGGTTAAAGGAGAATGCCAGGAAGAGAAAGACAGGCAGAATTCATCTGTTATACATCTTGTTTTGGCAGCAGAACACATGTACCTACTGGCCAGACAGCCAAGCATACTGACTGGCAAAAAAAAAACCAAACGTGCACAGCTTTGGGTAGTCACAGCTAATGACTAATTTCATCTGTTCTGTGGTTCATGGAACAACCTACACTTATAGCCTTATCTGCAGAAGTGTTGCAATACAAAAAATAGGCAAAATTGTCAGTAAAGAAACATTGAAGACATATGTTATTCTCTACTGTCTGGCTGATTCAGCTTCACATTACAAACAGCCTTCCAAATACGTGAGAGCTCCTGAAACCCACTTTATGTAGCATGACATCTTACCAAACACAGTGCTGAAATGCCACAGGGTTATATTCAGATTTCGATATTTACAATTTCTAACAAGTGATAAACTAAGGCTCATCATCACTGAAGACTATATACAAAAATCATCCTGTGCCTTTATTTGGTCTATTAGAAACACTGTGAAGTCCTAAAAGACAGTAGTACGAAAGGAAGCAACCAAGGTTATAAGCTGCCTGATGTTTGAAGCTGATCTGAAATCCATGTTCAACTCCAACCCTCGCAGTGCTCCTGCCCTCACCTGTCCCATGACAGCACTGTAGCACTGAGCAATCAGACACATCAGGGACTGTTCCACCAAAAATAAATTATTTTCCAGTGGGTTTGACTTTTAATAAGATGAAGTGGATGATCTGGATTACCACAGTGATAAGGTCAGGGATCAGGAGATCTGATCTAGGAACAAAGGAGGAGCTTGCTCCTTTCAGTGGCAGTCCAGACCTAGCTGATTAAAACTATGACTCTGAGATAATTCAGCAAATCACTATTGGCTATATTTGGCCTGAGAATTTTGCTAAAGATATGCATTGGAAAGACAGGACTGCAGAAGAGGTGCTAAGAAAATAAATTTGCCCTAACCTGCAATCAGTTTAGAATCTGCATCATACTGCCTGTACTCTGAAGGGGCTGAAGTGGCCACTGAGCTATGAGAGTCATTCAAGAAGGCAGAGTATTTTATTAGTATGTGAGAAAGAGGATTATATAGGAAATACGTTTCTTTCCTAGACAGGAGAATACTGGAGTGATTACAGATCCACCAGTATCTCAGTTGCAGCAGAAAGGTGCAATGACTTTGGACCCATTATTGATATGGAACACAGTTTGGCCCAAATACTTCCTTAAAACCTGTGCTAGAAAGTCTGCTGAGCTCCTGTATGATGTAAAAAGTAAAATAAACAAATTCCCAAAATAGTAACACTCATCTGGACGTATTGATTATTCCCTTACAACTTAATATTTAGTGTTGTGTACACTGCAATAATAAATCTTGGCACTATAAACACACTGATATGCAAGCCCTGACTTTTTAAAAGCACAGCTCTGTTCTGAGCTGGAACAGTATGTTGTCCTTGGAAGCCTCTTTTAAAGCTTTTCTTTCAGTACAGGTTTCCTTCACTCAGTGTTTTGTTACCTGAATGCATTACTCCTATTGACAGTGGCAGGGAGAGCAGGGAAGGGGATTTTGCACAGAATGGTTTCTGTTTGTTTGTTTGTTTGTACATATAAACACCATTGAATGCCTGTAATTTCATTTGAAGGACAAGAAGAGGTCTTCAGCTCCTCACACAAACTAAGTGCTAGAAAATTGTTGTACTTGTAGTATGCGCCTGTCTAGCCACTCATTTCTTACTCACTTTCCCTGTCTTTAATCAGACTCTGTTCAGTCACTGAGTAGCAGTTTTCTCTGCTGTAGAAAAAAAAAAAAAAAAAAAAAAAAGAAAAAAAAAAAAACCTGCTGTAAATTATTAGCACTCCTGAAGTCTCAGATAATACAATTTACCTTTATATTACAACCCATTCCTCAAATAAGGCAAGGAATAATAAAGAAAAAACAGTTCTTTACAGGAAACCCCTTCTTATGTATTGCAGTTGCATGAGCATGGCCAGGACGTGTATCATAGAGGTCCCACATGCATGCAGTCAACATGCCTCCAGCTGGGGACTTCCTGCAAAACCCCACGGACATGCCACCTGCATGTTAAGCAGGCAGTGAGTCCCTGGAGACTGCCTCTCCAGCTAGTATTCCTCCTTAATGAGAAAGGGGAGGGAAGACAGGCTTCTGAATTATAAAGTCAGAATGGGAAGAAGTGACAAAATGCTGAATTATTCATTGTGCAGTTGCTAATTGTTCTTGAAGTTAGCAGCACCATTTACAGTTAAATTATCTCATCCTTGCTGTTTTTCTCTCCTCTCCCTCCTTTCTTCCTTAGTACTAGAGAAAGGAAAGGGAAAGACATTCCTGAAATGCTCACATGAGTCTCGCTGCAGCTCTTGTGCAGTGAGCCAGAACTGAGAACCAAATGCACACTAAAAATTAAATGTTTCCAATTATTTATAGGCATACATTATAATCTCAGTTCTGATATTTAATAGAGTTTCTCATTAAAGGTCACAGCAATTGCTGCTCTAGATCAGACTAATCTCACTTGGTGTCCTCTTTTTCACTGAGTAGCTACTGTTAAGTGATTTTGAGACAGCAGCAAGAAACCTAGTGCTGGATAATTAGGGGCTAAACTACCTATGAGGAAAATATTTTCCTGTCCTCCATGAGCTATTTGCTAGACAAGGCTGAATACATAGCAATGTGCATACCATTAAAAGAAGTGAATCACAATTACACAGATGAACTTTCAGTTCCAGTTTGAATACAACTGATGTCTTGGCTGCAGTGACATCA
Source organism: Todiramphus chloris collaris (assembly GCA_025345505.1). NCBI lineage: Eukaryota > Metazoa > Chordata > Aves > Coraciiformes > Alcedinidae > Todiramphus > Todiramphus chloris. The sequence goes on from JANVCC010000010.1 coordinate 20,025,446, forward strand.
GACAGTAAGAATTCATTCCATAAATTAAGTATGCAATACATGAGGAAAAATTACATTTCATAGAATAGAGGGATCATAGAATCATTCACAGAAATAATTTCAATATTTTTTTAATTTATATCTGTTATTCCCTATATAAGCGGAACAGCTAATTAGGGACAGACACTTGACTTTGTCTTTTCCTGTCATTATTACCCATTTGTTTACCATTTCACATCTTGAAACCGTGTTTTCCCATCTAGGTTAACTATTGTCAACCTTTGAATCATGCATTTCTGTTATCTGAATATTTCTGTCATCTGGCTCTAAATTTACTACAGCCTTCTAAGATGGGAAGATTAGAACTCATGGAGTCATGTAACGGCATTATACATGCTAACATGTTGTTTCCTTTTTGACCACCAATGCAGAATGAGCAAAGGTCAATTAATCTGACACCACTGCTTATCCTTCCGATCAATATTGCCTCATTGTTTCCCTGTTCCCCCACATCTGCTTGTCTGTCATTACACTCGGATTGCAAGGTCTTTCAGGCTAGAGACTTTTTACTCTACCTGTGTGATGGATGAACACAGTAGAGGCACAATCACCATCTGGAAATTCTGTTGCAATACATACAGTTAATATACAAGTAACAAATAAAAAAGGGTTCATATTGGTAGCCTAGTTTTTTTGGTTTAGTTTGGGTTTTTTTCCCTGTTTTTTTTTTGTAACTTTTTTTTTTCCCCAGAGTCACTTCAGTTAATTTAGAACCTAGTAATGTATATAAATCAAATCATTTACTGGAATATGCATTACATAGCATTTATCTTTATTGAATTTCATTTGCCTTCAAGCTGCACATCCAATCCGTTAGATTCTCTGAATCCTTTAAATGAAAAGTCTCAGACAGATCTGTCTTAGGAAGTCACTTTACTGCAGATAGCTAGCAGGTTGGAGGATATACCAGATGAAGTGTGTTTGCCTTTCTTCTTTGGATGCTCTTTCTGTGTATGTCAGAAAGAAGGTACTGGATGAAGCTGATTGGTAATCTGACCCAGTAGAGCTATTCTAATATTATTAGGTCTTTCTGAATTTTCCTGAGTTGGTTAATGTAAATTGCTGTGTCATACAAATATTTTGTCACCTTACTGCTCCTTCCTTTTACATGAACATTTTTAACTGTATATAAAAAAACCAAAAGATCAGAAAACATCACCTTTAATTCTTTTTTCCTTGATGAAATTTGAATGCCCTTTCTATCCCTTACCTGATTTTTGATCTATAATATCAACTTTCATGTACAACAATCATTGTTTAGCTTTCCTATATTCTTCCCATGCGGGATTTAGCAAACAATTTGAAAATCACATAAAATGTTTCAAATCTTGGTTTGCCTACTATTTTGCTTATATACACTTGGAACCATTTTGGGACCAAAACCCCACTGTATTCATGTGTAAAGTCAAGCTTGCTTATCTTTCTCACACCAGAAATTTTTATAAATTATATTTTAATTACTGTTTCAACCAGCGTACCTGTTATTAAAAGAAAACTTAGCAGTATTCAGTGTTCAAGATCTTTCTTAAAGCAATTTTAGATAGATACACTTCATCCCCTCGAACACTCACATAAACCTTAGAATTCAGAACTACAAAAGTCTTTGAATTAGAAGTTGAAAACCTCTTTTAATACAGTCAGTAATTTCATTCTCAAACTCCAGGTTGGGAGCTCCTGCTCATCAGCCTATCAGTTTCTCTGAGTGCCTTTGTTTTTTCTGATAGTACCTTATTTTTATTGTTTTTCAAGGGCCAATCTTCTACAAGGGTAGAAAACATCTTCCTCGTAATGTTCTTTTTAATTGTTTCTCCCTGATATTCATGCAAACCAACTAATTAAATCCCTAGAAGCCTTCCTGTTTACAGTTTAGCACAAAATGTCATTTATTTTTCTCTAGTTAGCTATTCGCTATTCAAATTCTATTTTAGCACTCTGATTCTTCATCTTCCATTTTATGGGTGACATCACCTGAATTCCATATTCTGAAAGACATCTGTTTGACTGGAGTAATCTTGAGAGCTTTGCCTGATACTCATGTTAACCTCCCTTTTATAACACAGATACCCAAAATTTTTGACTGCTTGCCAGAGCTGTACACTGTTCACTGTTTATTACCTGTAGTTACTGCACATCCAAAGTGGCCACAGGATCCCAGAATCACCTGCTGTATATACACAAGAATGGATTCAGCACGAAGAGCTACATGCAGAGGTTGTACCTCCAAACTACATGCTAATACACAATCACAGGTATCCTCTTCGTGTCTCTAATGTATTATTCATAAAAAGTCTTTAAAGAAACTTCAATTTGAAGAGTTGTGTCTCCCAGCACTCTGATAGATTTAAAGAAATAGTTCTCTGCTTTAAACTCCAACTTTACTGACAGCAAACATTGGTTTCTGTCTGGAAGGGCTCTTCTACTTTATCAGTACAAATGTTGGGCAGCTTGAACTGCATCAGTGGGTTTCACCAAATTAACTAGATTCTTTCTAAATTAGCGTATTCTGACTCTGCAGGTTGTCCATTAACTGATTCATTAATTAGAACAAGGTAGAACACTACCTACTGTTACAAAGCAGAGTTTATTATGAGTGAAGATAATTACATAGGTAAGTATAAGTATGAATTCATTCAGAACACCATGAAAATGATTCCCTAGAGAACTTCCTAGCTTGGGCAGCTTAAATTAAAAGGGCAAAGATAATTATTTCTAATCCGAAGATTATATTTTATTTTCAAGAAAAGAAGCCTCTTTTCTAAAAAGGTGATTTGAAGTTCTGCTAACATTAAGCAGAAAACATACTTGACTACTGAAACTTTTCTTCTTCATCTCTTATGCTGGACACAGTTCTGCAGGCTACATCTTCAGCAGTTAATTAAATGGTCCATAGAACTTTCTCTGGACCTGAGGCCAGCTGGCACTGCATAGATCATACCAGTCGGTAGAGCTAAGCCTTCTTGCCTCCCAGAACAGAGTAGCCAAATCCAAATGGCCTATTAGGAATGATCCCCTGTCCCTGGTGACTCCCCAACTGTGCTCAGACACAGTTGTCACAGTCCAAAACCAACTTAGAAATCAGGCCAACAAATAATCACATAGTTAATCACAGAGACCTCTTGAACCCGTGCCTGAAATGTTTAGCTTCCCAACAGAAACATAGTGATTCTGTTTCCAACAGCACTGAATAAATGGTACTTCTGGTATATTTGTAATTTCCCCAAATAAATGCTTCATTGTCTTTGGAAAACAGATAGGAATGATAAAAAAAAAAAAAAAAACACAGTAAAAAAAGCCACAAAACAAGAAAACCAAACCAAACCAAACAAAAAAACAAGGATAATAATACATTAAGAACTCTGATGCTACATCAACCAGATAGATTACCACCTTCTCCTAAGTTATTATTTATAAACTGTAGGACTGGTAAAGTATGTATTCCCTGATCCCAAGAGTATGTATTTTTTCCTGCTGCTACCTGCAGTGACTAATAACCTAATTTCAGACAGCAGCTGAGATGGAAATGCTGTCAAGAAGTTGCTGGACAGACAAGTTCACTATCAAGAAGGAAATTACCAACCATCAGCTGATATGCAAAAAGCCAGTGGTTGTGAAGGAGATCAGAGTTGAGATTTGGTGTTCCAACTCCCCCAGCTTATTTGCCTGAAATTTACATAGCTATGTGCTGCCAGTCCTGGTAGGTCACTATTCTTCAAAGTGAGCTGCCTCATAGAACTCTTTTCATTTCCAAAGGGCTATAGAAAGGGCTTTTAAAGCTGATCAGAGCAGTTCTCTTCAGATTCTTAACATACTGAAAGCAAGTGACTATGGGTCACTGTAATTGAGAGCATGGAATAAAATCTGTAGATTTCACTCCATTTCATCATGTTTCAAGAACTTAAAGGATGACCTTGATACAAACAGAGCTGGATGAGAAACAGGTTTTCTAGTCTGGAGAACACTGAGGTGGATCTTTTGATTCCAGGATGGACAAAGTGCAGAACACATTACATAGCCTTAGAGAAGAGGAAGCCAGTGTACTGAAAAGGTACAGGCTAGGGCACTCATCCTGTCAGACAATGTCTATTGAGAGAGGAGAAATTGAATATTGTCTCTGATACCTCAGGTACATGTACTAACTGTCAGTCTATTAGCTTTCTCACATTTAACTAAAAAATACTTTCCCTTCAAAAAAAATTCTTTTCAGATGTAGTGCTACAAGCAAAAAAATTCTATTGCAGAATTTGGTTTAACTGAACTGTCATTTTCCAACCAAAAACAATCTTACCCTTCTCTAGTAATGGGTCTGCATTATTTTAAGTTGCTTGAAGAATTTAACTGTGCAAAGCGCATTGAAACAGATACTTTCTTTGTAAACACTGGAAAAAATTGATTAGCTATAAATGTCAACACAATCAATAACTAATTTCTTTAATGCTGTGCAGAATGAAAAAAAAATAAAACAGCAAAGTGAACTGTTAGTTCTCTTTGTGTTCCTCAGGAGATGAACATTAAGTCTATGAAGAAAGACACAAAACTCTTGTACTCTACAACTGAACGGCAGACATATTTTAAAATTATTCATGTACTTCCTTATACAGACTTCTGCATTATCTTCCAGTTCCGTATTTTCTTTTTTACTGCTCACTTCTACTTCCTCTGCTGTTGTATTTCTTAGATTTCCAAGAATGTGATCTCTTTTGTTTCTGTGGAATATTAATGCTTGATATTCCCTCACAACTTTGATCTCTCTTTAGCCTTTATATTATTTCAGGTGATATTCTACTGGAAAATCCACATGCTCAGACAAGAGATCTCCAAGAATGGTTGGATAATTTCAGAAGTAATACACTGTAATCATTAATGACCTTTTTTTTGTACTGGTGACATACTTGAGAGAATAAATATAGAATAAGTAAGGTTGGAAACTACCTTCATGACCATCAAGTCCAACTGTCTACTAAACATTATTGTGACCACTAAACCATGCCCTGAAGTGCCACAGCTACACATTTTTTAAACACCTCCAGGGATAGTGATGCCACCATCTCCCTGGGCAGCATCTTCCAATGCCACATCATCCACCAGTCCTTCTCTGTTAGTAAACAGCAGGTCTAGTGAGACACCTCCCCTGGTGGGCTCAATTACCAGTTGAGTCAAGAAGTTCTCTTTCACACACTCCAGGAACCTCCTGGGCTATTTCCTCTCTGATGTGCATGATAATAACACAAATTATTATTTTCAAAATGTCATCAGGTTCTTGGTCTCCATGATCTCTCAGGGTTTTACAATTACCCTTCTTTAATGAATAGTCATTATTCTTGCAATGGCATGATTTAAAAGGGTATCTGAAAGTTTCAAGTATCATTATTTTTAACAAATTTTGAACAATGTTCTAAATCTTTGAATTTTAACAGAACTTGAATTTTACTGGGCAGCACATATGGAAATATGCTTGTCTTTTTTTCCAGTTCTGAGTAAGTCTTAAGTCTTGCAAGTTTGACATACTAAACAAAGTCTTTAATATCTGCTGGGCATGTGGCCAGTTTACTTCTTTCACTGCAGTTACGGTTTTGGCAGGTCTTTGACTCAACTATGTAACCATGCTTATGACAGGCATATAGTAAAACATTATATAGGGTAAATTATTATTAATGATCAACTCTGAAGTAGCTCTTCAAAATCCTTCATGCACATCAACTGATTAATACACAGCTCTTGTATTGGAAGTGTAATGTCTTCATATTAAAGTCACAATGTACTGCTAGGAAGTTGTGCTGTAATTAATAGAGGTCTTTGATATTTTTTATTTGGTGTCAGCATCTGTTTTTCCCAACTGTTCCAAAACACAGTCAACACCTACTTTATTTGCAAAGCAACTAATCAAGAATAATCAATTCCTTCTAATTGAAGTAATTAAGGTTAAATTCTTACAAACTGAAGGAAATGATAAAACTCCTACAGACTTTAAATACCGTCCAGATTTCTTCCTTAGCATTCCTTAGGAGTTTAAACCTAAAAAACCCTTATTAATCTCTTTCTGCCCATTTATCACAAACTTCAACCAGAAAATACATTAATCAGATTTTCCTGAAGGAATACAACACTTGATAACTAGATGAATCAATCTATTTCTCTAATTTTCTCTAATTTCTCCAATTCATCAAAGCCCAAATTATTCTATCATCTTAGTTAGGCTACTATAAACCTCTCTATCTTCTTTCTATAGTAATAGATGACATTTGCAACAAAAGTAAAAAAGGTAAAAGTCTTATAAACATATTTGTATGCATATAACACCTGCAAAACTGATGTTAAAAATGTAGTATTGCAATTTCAAAGCCAGTCTTTCCAAACAGAAGTAGTGCTATAGATAAGGTTATCTATGTATTTGTAACTCAGCTCTCCATTATATATCCAGTACAGCAAATGATTAATTTTATTTAGCACAATATTTTTGTATAAAACTGGAAGCTCAGTCCACAAGATGAACAGTGTTCACTTCATGAGCAGCTATTTATTATTTTGCCCGTCCTTATTGTTCTCCATGGAGTCCTTTGGTCTGTTTACTGCATGCCATTTAAAGTCCTTCTCAGTAAAAGGCATCTATTTGCTTACAGGCTTTTCCAACATTAAGACCACTGTCATATTTGAAAGTCTGTTAATACTTGTATACTTTCATCCCAATATTGTGAGCTAAACAAAAAGTATTAGTGTTACAGGTAAAGGACTAAGTCATAGATTGAAATGCTCATTAATTTTGCTTGAGAAGTCCAGGTTGTTTAGAAGTATGCAGCCCTACATAGGGCTACATATGTTCAAAGAGCATTGACCAATGATTTTGGAGAAAACCCATTCAGTAGAAAAAGTTGAATACAATGCTTTAACAATACAAGGAACTCTATGGCATAACCAAGAAGGAGTTCTGCAGAACCCTGTTTTTAAGGCAAGATTTAATTGTATTGCTCATAGGGCAGTCTTCGCACAGTCCCTGACCACACACCTCCTATGTACCCATCAATTCTATAACAAATAACACAAGATCCTACAGGCAAGAGCATCATTCCCACGTAAGTTTGAATTCCAGCCTCCACACTGAATGAAAGCCTGGATGAAAGCTACTTCGAAGACTTTTAGGAACATATATTTGAAAATCATGTTCTAGACCACTGAAGTTTATCTGAGAATATTTTTAGTTCCATTTATGAGTTTGACAGATGAGGTATGAAATGTTTTATTCACAGTAACTGTTATCTTAACATTAATTGAAAAGCCCTACTATTACAGTAAAATTTATTTCACAGTCTTTATTAATAAACACATTTCTGGAAACCTAACCAACTTATGGACTAATTAATTCAATTTACTTAAAAACATGTTAACTGATCTGTAATGAAACTTCATATGATCACACATGTAATATAGTACGATGAATTACTTGTGAGAACAAAGAAAAAGATTAAGATCGCGTTACTACATGTATTGTTGTTATTAACAGCTCTTCACCCTTTAAAATATTTTTTTTTTCAATATATTCAGTCATTTGGCACTTAAGAAGGACAGACAAAGAAGGACAGGGGGAAATACTTCATATCTGTTTAGGTATCAACAGTAAGTTTCAGGCAGTTTATGCCGTGATTGATCGATAATATGTAATGCTTTTGCATCTGTTTCTATTTTCAGAAAACACATGAAGAAGAATTTAAAATAAAAGTGAATCTAATCAGATTAGCTTTTGTTGGATTTCTCCTTTATATTTCAGACAAGTTCAAAATGAAACTGGTTCAATAGCCTGAGATCACATCTTTGACATAGAGTTGAGAGAGCGAGTGAAAAATTTTCTACTCAAGTATCCAGACCCCAAATATTATTTGCCTCAAATCCTACAACACTGCACATGAGAAACAAAACACAACAAAAAAATCCCAAAGCTGTTGCTTCCTAGACACTTCTCCAAAAACAGTTTTTAGACATGTAAATAAAATTTCATGCAATAGCAAGCACAGCAGTGTTAAGTGATTTTTTTAATTAAAGCAAATATTACCATATCTGTAAGGAGGAATTTCACAAGATAATATACATTCTTTGGCAAAATGGAAATGAGAATACTTGTCTGTATGTGAATTAAGTTTATCAGAGCTAAGTTTCATGGCTCCCTGTTTTGGGTCCCAAGTATAGTAAGTTTTGAAATTATCTAGTTTCTGAAAGATTTCTGATACTCAGGAAAGGGCAAAAACTCATGAAATAAGTGAATCTTTAAAACAGTGACTTATATTAAGCAAAAGCTTATTCTGATACACTCAAACTGGCACTTGCAATCAGCTCTCTCAGCTTCAGACATTCAAATTTGACTTTAACATATAATCAGGAAAAGTGAGAAATTTAATGTTAACCCACTTCTACCTCACCAGACCCTCCATAAATATTTTTTTGACAGTTTTATGTTTTCTTGCATCATGAGACATCTCTGTTTTTTTCACAAGATTTACATGCATATATGTCTTCTATAGAACACATAAATATGTATATAATTTTTTTCAATCTTTGATTTAGAAAAGGAAGAAACAAAATAAGGGATTTCAGTTGTGTCTATTTACGTTGTAATAGGCAGAACTAAAAAGTCTGCTAGGTTAAATTCATTTTACCAAGCACTTTTATTACATGTCTTTTTTCCAGTTTTTATAACTTTGCTTGATCATCAGAGTTGAAATGTTCATAGACAAAACTTTTTCTCAAGTTTTACCTCTTATGTAAAGCTTAGCAAAAACAAAGGCAGTTGTTTTATAGTATAAAGACACAGAAAAACATATGAACTTGCCGAAGTTAACTGGAAAGTTTTTTTTACCTATCATGGAGGTCTAGCATTTTTGTAGTCCTGGGTGAGGAAATTAAAATTTAGTGATATGGAAAAATTGAAAGAAAGGTATTTTCCATCTTAAGAAGTCATGAAATGTTCCTGGAAAATCCCTGTTTAAGTTCTCTCTATAGGGGAGGACAAAGAATCTCTGTTTTCCAAATGGACTTCCTCCCTTGAACATGAACCAGTGAACTGCAAGACTTTTCCTTTAATTTCTAGGAGCTAGTTTCATGCCAGGAGTTCGAAAGGAGACTGGGAAACTTTCCTAAGATCATCCATAACCTTATCACAGTTACTAAATAGCCCAGCAAAGTAAGTGCTGCAAAAAATGATGTATTGTCCTAAGTCTTCTTATATGACAGAGGATTAAACAGACACGGAATGTCTCAAAAGTTAGCTTAAAAATCATAACAGTAGAGTACAAAATAAACATATAAAATTTCATATGGAAAATATATTTCTTTTGTCCACCAGAACAGAATGAACGTGACTTTTGGAAAGTGGGAAAGTAACAAAGCTTAGAAAGTAATGTGAACATACATGTGTTAAGCACATCTATAATGTAGCTTTTTACAAAATCAATTGCACTGCACGTCTTGAGGGGCACAAATAGTGCGACTACAGTTAGTAATATACAACAAAACAGAAATCTCTTAACAACCAAGAGGGTGAGGAAGACTAGATCCACTGACAGCTGAATATCCATGTGCCTCTAAACCACACCTTCACTTCAAAGATGTTCCTCAAGTTTTTGAGTGGCTTACAAGAAAGAAAGAATCAGATTTACGTCCTTCCTATTGCAAAAGCAGAATTTTGCCCATATAAATTCTTTAGTGCCTTAAAAAGTTCAAGGACTCCAGCTATTTCCCATGGATAAAATGAGAGACCAAACTCAGGAAAATATCCCAATACTGCCATCAGTTCACTTTCCTATTCTCATGTTTTAGACCCTCCTCTGCCTGCTCTGGCCAGAAATGACAGTACAGAGGAAGGAAGGAGAGGGATAGCAGTTCTCCTAATACACATCATCACAGGTAACATAAAATGTGGGTGATAATTTAAAAATCAATCTACAAAGACATTCTTAAAATGCCACATATACGTAGCATCAGAGAAACTTATTTAGAAAATATATTTTACAAATTAATAGCAGAACAACCACCACTGCTATTGCCTCTATGGTTTCTGCATTTTGTCCAGCAATTTATTTACTATTGTGCGCAATATTTACCCACTGACTATACAGCAGATTATTCATTTTGTAGTTATTGAACAAAATTGCCAGCAAGGCATGCAGAAATTATAAATGAGCATCAAAGACTCATGAGTCATCTCTTTGTGCTGTTGAATTTGTAGTGTTAAATATTTAGTGCATATATTAGTGTCATTTATAATATTCCAAAATTGTCTTTAACAATCAATTTTCTTATGACAAGTCATAACTTATTTTTTAATTTGTCATTATCACTTTGGAAGAAAATGCGAACTCTTGAAGGTTTAGAGGGCTAGGGAGTGGCTCTGCGGAAGAAGACCTTGGGGTCTGGTGGACAGCAAGCTGAGCAGCAGCCTGCAGTGCCCTGGCAGCAGAGGGACAACAGCCTCCTAGGCTACCTTTGCAAGAGCAGAGCCAATACATGGAAGAAAGGGATTATCCTCCTGCTCTCAACACTTGTCAGACCATCACACACAGACAGGGCACCCAGAGAGGTTGTAGGTGGCCCATCTCTGGAAACACCCAAGATCAGGTTGGATGGAACTCTGAGCAACCTATGGAGTTGAAGATGTCACTTCTCCTTGTCAGGGGGTTGACCTTTAAAGGTCCCTTGCAACCCAAACCATTCTATGATTCTACTACTCTAGGCTACATGAGTTACATGGGCTGTTTCTAATGATAATTGACAAATACATTTGTCACAACTTATGAACCCTTTATGACAAATACATGACTAAAATTATATCAGTACCACTTAAGGGACAAAAGACCCCCAGCAAGTTGGAGCCCATACTATATATCCCACACTCTTAGAAGCCTGATGGGTCTATCTTGTGCGTCAAAGCTTTCTTAGCTAAAATAAGATGCAGTACAACGGTGTTTCTCAGTCTGCTGTCCACAGACTGCTCATGGTATGCAAGATCTCAAAAGGTTATTAAAAAAAAAAAAAAAGGTTTCAGAAATGTCTGTATATAAACACACAGATGCATGCACGCACAACACATACACATACATGCATGGACATACATAGATTTTCTTTCGAAGGATCCATGTTGGTGCTGCCTGTCCCAGCGCACCTGAAAGCCTTCCCACAGCTGCTGTCTTTATCTGTAGGCAGGGTCTATTAAATGGTTGAATCCTCAGACAGGTCACATTAAACAGTGTTCAGTCTCAGTGGTTTCAGTGGAAATATTTGCAGCTGTAGCAGTTACAGCCTGATACTGGAAAAACAATAGAGAAGATATTTTCTTGAATGGTAAGTATATTATTTGTCATTCCTTCTATACCTGCTGATTCACTAAATGATCCTAAGATGTAAGGTGGTTCACAGACACCGTTTCATAATGTTTAGGCAAAACAGAAGGAAAGCTGACACTTTCCTGTACAGCCTGATGAATGATTTCAAGGGTGTCTTATCAAGTGCTGATGAATCATATTGGTGTTAAACTCACTAAAAATATATTGTTCTGTGCATCACTGTACAATTGGCTGTGTTTTTACCCTGAGATGACCACAGTCAACAACAGAAAACAACTGCATATCATAAGCTGCCCTTTGCTGCCTTGAATTCTTGACAAAGTAGCAAACTGTTTTGGCCCCTGGGGTCAGATAGCAAAGACATAATACCAAGAACTGAGCTAGAATATGATTTATGTGGGTTAATATTTTACTTACTAGTATAAATTCTTTCAATTTGTATGCTGGTTTTTTTCATTTTCTTAAGGTGAAGAAAGTTCTTTTATTTGCCTTCAAACTAATAGATTTGTTTTCCTTCTGTATGTTTGATACACAAAGAAATGTGAACTACACAACCTTCTTTGTGCCTTTTATCCTTTGTGAAGGTTACATTCACGAGATCTAGCATTGTAACCGTAGTAGAACATGATATGTTATTCAGCTGGGATTCTTGAAGTCAAGTTGTTTACAGTTCACTTGTGCACTTGTAGTCTCAGCCCATAGGTCTGTTTATACTATTCTTGCCAAGCTGAAAGCAATTCTGTCACTGTGCCATAGTCTTCTACATAAGACAGCATTGCAGTGAGTTGAGTCAGTGGCACTGGCAAGCAGCCAGATTTCACTGCTGCCTCAGGTTTTCTGGCATTTAGCTGATGCCCAGGTCAGGTTGCTATAATAGATATGGCAAAGAAAAGTCGTTGTCTTCTTTCTAATTTAGATTATTAAAGCCATTATTTGCCCAGAACATTAGGTGAATATAAAACTTTCTGACTAAATTCATTGCCAGTGTAATAAAGTTGTAAAGCTCTGATTCAGGCACCTGAGAATCACATACAGATTTTCTCATCTTTGCTAAAACTAAAAAGGTAAAAATTATTAAAATGGAGAAAAGCAGGATCCTTTTCTAAGTTTCCTAATTATTGATTCTTTCTCTGTAGATTAAGAGGTTGTAAGGAACTTAGTCTGGATTTAACCCATAAAGCGGTTAAAAAAATAAGCAATTATCACTGACTGTGATGGGACATAACATCATATATTTCATTCTGTAAAAGCTTGTCCCTTAAATTTAATAATGCTTATGCACTTCTAGATTTTAGTGATTCTAACTGATTATATTAGCAGTTTCCACAATAACTTTTACTGATGTTTCAGTCAATCTCTAAACTTTGACATTTCTCCTAGCAAACAAAAAAAAAAATGCTACCACAGCTCCCCTTACTGTCTCTCTTGCTGGTATTTGGAAAAAGAAGTTGAAATCTTGTCATGAAAAAAAAAAGTTTTAAGAATCTTTAAGCACTTTTAAATACATTTTAAGCATCTAGAAGCTTAAGATATAAAAAGAAAATCTTCACAGAATTCTGAAGTCTTTAGAAGTGAAACAAACTGGTAAGAGTCGAGTGTGTATTGCATCAAACCATGCTGGAGAGAGAACCAAACATATTCCTGTATCTCTGACATATGCCAAATCTATTAAAGTAGCCAGCATGGTACAAAATATTCATATACGTATAACAGTAACATTTCAACTCTTCTTGGACTGATTGCTTCAAGTTACTTTGTCTCCTATGATGACCATATCTCTCTTGTGGGAAATCACAAAATTCCTGTTAGCCAAAGTAGAGCTTGAAGTACAGAGCAGCACGTCTCAGGAAATGGAGAGGACAAGGGGGAAACAGAAATGGTTACCTAATTATATATTTTGTTTGTTGCCACCCCCTTTTACTTACTGATGCCTTTCTTCCAAATGCTTTCTTATCTAAGAAAGGTTTTTCCTGCACAGAAACACCATTACATAGCACAACACCAGGTCTGACAATAAAAAAAAAAAAAAAAAAGGAAACAAACAAAACCAAAAACAAATTAAAAAGGTAAATCTTTAAAAGCCAAATTTACAAAAAGACTTATGCAAAGCTATGATCTTACTTGATAGATTTGAATGCATTTTTTTAAACATTATACATATATATTTCAGATAAGAGGTAAAAAGCATTGATGCCTAGCTCTTTTGGGAAAAAGAAAGTCTATGAAGCACCATTCACACTAGTATTTAATTACATATCCATGTTGATAAATTGTTGGGCTTAAATCAGATGTTACTTCTTAGATCAATTTTGTTACCTAAACATGGGCCCTTAGCTGAATTTCAGCTGTTCTGGAGTATTTACATCTGTAAATCCAGAAAAGAATAGATTCCCAGAGGTTCTGTGACAAATTTGATATATGGGTATTTTAAAATATTTCAAATGACACTCCATATAGGTAAATAATATCAAGCCCTCTCCTTCCAAATCTGAATTTTTTTTATCTGAAGTTTATTATCAGATCATGTTCTGTCATCTTGAGACACCTAGAAGAAGAATTTCTGTACTTCTGAATGGACCGTGTGAGATGATCCCCACACAAATGCTGCTTCTTTGTAGCATCATAGAGCATTCCATCCCTCCAGGCAAAGCATTGAAAATAACTGGAGAGATCACACAAGAAGGAGACATCCTTGTTCTAATCACTCTTAGAAACAATATAGGTCAGCAATAGAGACATAAAAAGGCCCAGATCTGTATTCATTGTGATTAGGAATAAATTTGGATTTGCAGTATATTTACAAGTGTGTGTTTGAAAGTGAAAAGATTAATTTGAAGACGATAGGAATCTTGTGGTTTTAACACATGTAGAAACCCTGTCTAGTTTACGTACCAAAATTAATTCAAGACACATGCCTAAGACTAACATAATCTAATTTCAATTACTAAAAGTTGCGTGTCTGGTTTAAATTGTTCATATAGATTCCCTTTGTAAGATAGAATAGCAAAAAAACCCCAAACCTGTATGTCCAGAAAACAATCTATCTCACCTGAGACACATTTTATCTGATAAGAATCACTAGCTGCAGATTCGTTTTTTAGCTCTTAGCTATAAAGTAAACCTAAAGACGTTGTACAGATTAGACATCAAACTTTTAGATGTCTGGAGATAAATGAGATGAAACCACTCCTGTGTGTTTTATCTGGACAAGTCTTGTTCCAGACAAGCAAAAACTAAAAATGTTACCCCTGACACATTTATTAGAAGGGAGAGGATGAATACATTAAACTCTACTAGAAGCTGTTAACACTGTTACTATGTGTAGATGAATTGGTCAGTGAGTTATGTGAATATTCACCTTTGCAGTAGAAACATGATCATCTTTCAAGGTCATGCCATTTCTCTACTGTAAATATCTGAATTGCTTTTATTGAAAAAAGGACATGGCAAACAGATGACATCTCTTTGAACAGATGATAATACAACACCTGTATATTTTAAAAGTTAGAGACATATATCTTGAATTCACTTTGTGCACTGTAAAAGTATTAACCATTATGTGAAGGGGGAAAATAAGTCAATTCAATCAAAATGCAATTCAGACTTTCCAGAGAATCTAAAATAAGACTACTGATAATCTGGAAGACTCCATAAGAATCATATTTTCATTTCATGTAAGTTTAGAGGGGTTTAAACAATCTTAACTTCCAAATCATATATGCTATATTGTGTCTGCTTTTAAAGCCATTGAGGGGAGACACAGTGGCCCATGTACAGATACACATCCTAGAGGAGGAGATGGAACATAAACATTAGTGCTCCTCAACCTTGTTTTACCACATCTGCCTAAAAGATATAACTGCATTCTATCTGAGCGAAAGACCTAAAGAATTCTACTTCCTATTTATAGATAATCTAAAACCTGATTCCAATTAGAACATAAGGAAAAATAAAACTTGAGACTCCATTTTCTTCTATAAACTTTTTTTGTGGAAAGGCATGAACAGAAGAAAGTAAGAACAAATAAACAATTTTCTCAGTTCTTTGAAAGTGTTGCAATTTATATTACAACAGTTTAGAAAGAGATGTTTGAAACTGTTATAAACCACAGTTTACAATTCTACAGTTCCTTCCCATCAAGAATGAACAAGATTATTACCTGGAAAAAAAAAGCCTGTACATCACATAAATCCAAAGGGTGATGTGAAGTCAGAATGTAAAGAGATGTTATAAGGGGGATGCAGAGAGTCTTCAGATTGGAGTTTCTAATTCCACCGGAATGGCTGAACACTAATGTCTATCCAAAACAAGCTCCACTACATGAGGATGCTATGGGGAAAGGTGTAATATTTGCATCAGTTTTTACCAATGCCATAAGATCCTCAGAATACCTCTGTGAGATTGCCCTGAATGAATGCAGACAGTGAGATTAAAATATATATAGAAACCATGCTGGAATAGTAAAATGGAAATGTGGACAAGGAACATTCCATCAGATGTAAACCCAAAGTTTATAGTTAAAATAAGGCAGGGATTCTTCTGCCCCAACCTTAACAGCATGGATCTTCTGACAAGACAAAACATTTTTCTGTTAAAAAAACCCAAAACATTCTTAGGCTAAGGGGAAGGGAAATTTTCAATTTCTGTAGGCTGATTAGAGTGATAAAGAACTAGAGCACCCAGACATAATGTGATTCTGAAGAAACCATGGATTTGAGGGTAAAATCCAAGCCTAGGTGAGGCAGTAGAGGTCTCTAACAATTTCTCTAAGTGCTGTTTACTTTGGCAAATAAATGGTATTTTGAAGAGACTTCATCTGAACCATTGCATACAAATACTATCTACAGACTTCTGAACCCAATCTTCTGCTGATGATTAGTTTGATGCTAAAAGGAGGGTAAAATTCATAGTCTGACTGCATTTTGATGTTAATACTCAATAAAAGGAAAAAAAAGGAGGAAGAGTAGTAGAGGACAAACACTTGAAACAGCCAAAAGAACATATGGAAGACAGGCCAGGTAGAGATTTCTCCAATAGTTAAGGTTAAAAAACACATAAAGAACAGGGTGTTATGAAGACAGAATAAAATAAATAAATACATAAACCCAAAAGATGACAAAGCACAAAGAAAAGGAAATTTCCAGGAAGTTCTAGGGGAAGACTTAAAAGGTTCAATAAGCTTTGGTATGTGGATGCTTATTGAAGTCATTCATTGAATCTCCTAAAGATTTTTACAGTATTTGTAACAGGTTGGAGGTTATTCAGGAGACGATGTCTTTCTCTATATAGTGACAATATATTCCTTAAAACATCATAGTCATAAGTAGGGTATAAGTAGATTTCTTAAAAAAGAAATGCTTCCTTAATCAACAGCTATCATAAGCTACATGGTAAGATGACCATTGGATTCTAAGAATGGACAGACCAATTTTTGCCTACCCTGTGTACCACCAACTTAAGAATGTTTGGTTTATTACTTTTCCTGTGGTACAACATGAAAACAAAGCACCATGCCTGTAGTCTGCCTAGAAGAAAGAACAGAAAGAGAGAGTTATCCTTTGTCCAAGACACATGGACTATATTGAAATTGTCTTTTGATTCCAAGTCAGACTCTCACCTACATTACATGGACAGACTTTGCATCAAGGTGAAAACCTGAGGAAACTTTAGGGCACAGCATGTCCTGATTTGCAGTATAAATGGTCCTTATATGGTTAATGCAATCTATCTCATCTATCTTTGCTGCTTTATACGCTGATGTGTCCAACATCAAGCAGACCCACCTACTCTGAAGATGCCCCAGAAGGCTCACTGTCACTGCATGAGCAATTACACCTGAGGTTTGATATCAACATTAGCTTAACTAATTTTTAGGCAGGAGGCATGTTTCATCAAGCTACATCAAGAGTTTGACTTCCTAGTAATTCAGCTGTGTTGAGCTGGTCATAGATTGCTCCAGAGTGTGAACTACCCACTTTGCCTAGTTACAATGTCAAGTAATAATGCATATCTAGTCAATGCAATACAGGCATTTCCCTTAGCAAATGAGAAAAGGCTATATTCAGACTGAGGAATTACACTTTCTTTTGACAAATGATATTAATTCAAATTAGCTGTTGGAAGAATCAAATGGTCCCAAGAATTGGAACTTTAATTTATGAATTCAAAATGTAAGAAACCATTCCATCCACAAGAAAAACTACAAGTAAATCACTGGAATTAGACACAGAAAATTGAAACCAAACACTTGTCATTTTGCATACCAGTTTTTTTCCTTAGTGCATCTCCAGCTGAATCTTTTAATATGTATATATAAACACACACACATACATGTATTCAGATGACAGCAGCAGAGAGGGAGAGTAAGCAGAATAAAAGAATAATAGGTCAGACTGTGTATGAAGATGCTTTACCCTGACAGTCCATCAAATCTGGGCTGGTAATGTAACCTGTACATCTTCAAAAGAACTGCTGAGTCATTATTTTAGATCTCTTAAGCTAAGATCATCTTCTGTGAAGTAATACAGGGACAGATTTAGGCAAAACTATAGACCTACTTTTTAAGGCAACAGAGGTAGAAAGGAAATCCATATGGGAATTCTAACTGCAAAACTCAGAAATGGTTGGCATTTGTAAAACTGACACAAAACTGCAAAACACATGTAGAGTCTATTAATAATGAAATTACATTCAATTGCAAAAGATTTCTATGGAAGCCAAGTAAGTAAGACTCATGTGATACAAATACTCCTGCTCCAAGAGTACTAGGGTATCACATGGAAATCTGTTTTCATACAATGTGTCTGCTGAAATGATTATTTATATGCGATTAAATCCTAACCATAGTTTTGTGATATTTTGGTACGAGAAGCCAGTACAGTAATTATAGTTAATGTACATGGATAAATGTAGAGTTTAAGCAGGCAAGAAAGATACATAACATCTTTGCATAATTAAAATTGTTCATAAGTTTCCTTTTGCAATTGAAATGTGTTCAAGAAGAGATGATGAGAATTGAATACAGTGAGCTTAGAATACAGTGCTAAAGGCAAAACAATTTAGTAAGAACACATTCAAACTGGTGTAACCATGTGCCAACATGAAGCGAAGTTTTCTCAGGATATATACTATTCCATACTTCAGCTTTTCATAGAATCATAGAATGGCAAGGGTCAGAAGGGACCTCTGGAGATCATCAAGTCCAACCCCCTGCCAGTGCAGGAGCAGGCCACACAGGCCACCCAGGGCAGGCCACACAGGAACATATCCAGGTGGGTTTTAAAAGTGTCCATAGAAGGAGACTCCACCATCTGTCTGGGCAGCCTGTTCCAGTGCTCCATCACCTTCACAGTAAAGAAGTTTTTCCTCATGTTGTGGTGGAGATTCCTGTGTTCAGGTTTGTGACCATTACTTCTCATCCTATCACAGGGCACTACTGAGAAGACACTGGCCTCTTCTACTTGACACCCACCCTTTGGATATTTGTAAATATTAGTAAGATCCCCTCTCAGTTTTCCCTTCTACAGGCTAAGCAGCCCCAGGGCTCTCAGCCTTTCCTCATCGTCGTAGCCCTCCTATTATTTCTTTTCTCAAAGCTGAGAATTCTCATATGAAAGCATGCCATCATGTCAATAGATCTCTCTGAAGCAACTCTTACTAAGTTAGCATTAAGTATTATTACATACTAAGCAAAATAATTCTAGTTCATAAAAATAGCTTTAGTTAAAGATTCAAAAAGCTTCCTACCCTCCCTCTTAAATATACACACACATATATACCTCTTAGCACCACTTAACATTTACTAATTTATTACTTCTCTTTCTTTTTTCTTCCAGCAAATAAAAGAAAACAACACAAAACCACCTCTGCCAAAAGAAATATTTTATGAGGTAATCTTGGACATTAAACAGTTCTGTGCTAATGCTCCTTTATCAACATCTACGTTCTCATATTAATAAGCTATGGCTGGAGATGAAAAATATGTATAGCAAACACATTTGGTTTCAGAATAACAGTCTCCAGTAAAGAGAAGAAGAAGAATTGGCAATACTAACATTCTATGGCAACCATTATGCAATTATAAGTTTGAGCAACCTATGGTGCTCACTTTGAGCTCCCTGTCTATGGCCTCTTACAGTCCCATTGGAATCTTGACCCATTCACAGCACCTGGATGCTCATTCTTGGGACCCAGCCCCCCAAGAGAAGGTATATCCTTCTTAGTGGAACCCAGGCATTGCACAGGCTGGGTGCAACAGACACATTCTTCATATATACAGGAATAAAAGAAATCACATTTATTTTTGCTGAAATATTTTAAATAGGACAGGTATACCCTCATATGGCCTTTTTCTTTTTTTTTTTTTTAACTACCAAGTTAGATTATTTTTCTTTGGTAGTAGAGGAAAGGTTTCATTCATCTTGGTTGACATTTAAAATACTGTAAGCAGTACAACAGATGCTGCTTCTATATAGAAATTGAAAACATGAATAGTTTCAATAGAACATTTGAATTATCCTTTTCAAACTGACTTTCTGCTTTTCTAACATGTTTGAAAAAAAATAATGTAATCTGCAATAATTTGATCTATTTTCATTTTTCATGGGGAGTTATGTTTTATCAGCTGTTCTCTCAGTGAATATAAAAGTAATTTGTTGATTAAGAATTTTATATTTTTGTGTCAATAACAATACTGTGCTTAGAATCACCATACAGATGAAAAAGGCCAACTCAGAGCTCAGTGTCTCTCATGCCAGCACAGGTGACACCTCAGTTGGAATCAGCTGGAACAACTAATGGTCAATAAAGATAAATGAAAAACAGAAGAGATGCAGAGAAAGATTACTAGAATGACAAAATGGAGAAAATGGGGAGACATCTGGTAACAGAAACCTGAAAATGTTTAGGTTTCTAAGTTTAGGAAAAAAGTACATAGTGAAAGAACTGTATGGCTGGTTTGTATGTTATACACGTATGATTTAACATGTGAATTAGTATTTCCAGTTCAAAGAAAAATGGTAGACTTACAGGAAGCAGTATTAACAATACAAACATCACACGCACGCATACAAATGGGTGTCTCAGACAATTCCCAACCCCCCAGTCTGTCCAGTAGTTGTCGTGTACTTGTCCTTCCAACAGTCAGCTCCTCCCCAGAGACACTCACATATCTGATCTAGACTTACAAACACTTCAAAACCTGGCTCCCAAGCTACTTATCCTACTTGCCAGCGGGTTCAGCTTGTTTTCTAGCAAATGCACACCTCACTCGCTCCTGTTGCTGGCCACAGAATCCTAGGCCCTGTGATACCTGGTCTAACTGCAGTTGCTGGCAGTTAGACCTCCATTACCACAGATGCATGCAGAATAGAGACCTCCTCACCCAGGGAAACAGAAATGGAGTTTACTGAGAAGACAGGGCAGATGGCAGTGATCAGGTGCCAGACGTGGTCAGACAGGCGTACTGACAAGCCCAGTTTACACACACCCAGACCCTTTTAACCTCTTATCGTTTTACTTTACCATGCCTGATTCTCCCTTAATCACCTCAATCCCTCTCTTTCTTCACTTTTGGTTCCTCTCCTTGAACAACCTATAATAAGCTTTGAACAATCACTAAATGCTCTTCCCTGTATCTTGTAATACCACTCAGCCTGAATGGTCCTCCTGAGAACTGCTCTCATTTGATTCCTCTTGATGAGTATCACAACCACACAGTCGTGCTGAGATTCAGCTTGAAGAAGCCAGGGCAGAGTGTCCCTTCCTCTGACTGGGCTGTTGGTGTTCTCATGACTACCACTGCACCTCTGTGTTCCTTCATGTTCATGTGGATGAGTCTTTTACGGCAGATCCCTCCTCTGTGAACAGCCAGGACAGGTACCACACAGGTTCCCCAACCTGTCATTACATCTCTGTGCTCCTCTTTGTGTATGGTGACCCCTTTCCTCAGACATCATCAAATGTGCTTTGCATTTTTGTCTGTGATCCAGGACTGGGTGACACCTTGGTTGTACCAAAAGTGTTACTTCCCTTTTACATACAACTGCAAATGAAAGAAATACAAAGCTATTAGACACTGGAAATACACAATGCATTGCATTAACTTTTAGGGTTCTGTGGACATTATAAAATGAGAGAATAGCAGGGGTTGGAGGTTGGCTTAACAGTAAAGACTGCAGTAAAGAAGGCATTAAGTAACTCCACCTTCTTTGTTTCCTCTGTCACTAAGGCTCCCACACCATTCAGCAGCAGGCCCATATTTTCCCTAGTCTTCCTTTTGCTACTGATGTACTTGAAGAAGACCTTCTTGTTCTCTTTGACATCTCTTGCCAAATTTAATTCCAAGTGGGTCTTAGCCTTCCTCGTTGCATCCCTGCGTACTCCTGCAGTGCTCCTATGTTCTTCCCAAGTGGACAGTCCCTTCTTCCACATACAGTAATATTCCACTTTTTTTTTTCCAGAAGCTCTGGCAGGTCTCCTGTCACCTTTGCTTGATTTCTAGTTCATAGGCGTGCACCAATCTTGCGCCTGGAAGAAGTGGTGCTTGAATATTAATCAGCTTTCTTGGCCATCTCTACCTTCTATAGCCTTAACCCACGGGATTCCTCCAAGCAGGTCTTTGAAGTGGCCCAAGTTAGCTCTGCTGAAGTCCAGAGGTGTAATTCTACTTCTTGTGCTGTTTCTTCAATATAAGATCCTGAACTGCACCAAGCCAAGGCTGCCCCCAACCTTCACAACCTCAACCAGTCATTGTTTGTTAGTACAAGGTCTGTCAGCACACCTCGCCTCACTGGCTTCTCCACCACCTGTGTCAAAAATTTATCATCAGTGTTCTTCAGGAACCTCTTGGACTGTGTGTTCCTCACTCTGTTGTCTTTCCAACAAGTATCAGGGTGATTGAAGTCTCCCATGAGAAGAAGGGCCTGTGATCACAGGCTATTATCAGTTCACTGTAAAAGTTCTCACTGACTTCCTCTTCCTTGTCAGGTGGCCTGTAGTAAACATCCACAACAGCATCACCCATATTTGCCTGCTCCTTCTTTCTTACCTGTAAGCTCTTGATGTGTTCTTCATACACACCTAGGCAGAACTTGATACATTCCAGTTGCTCCGTCACATAAAGAACAACTCCACCATCTGGAGTTACTGCCCTGCCTTTCCTAAAAGGTATGTAACTGTCCATGACAGCATTCCAGCCATATGAGCTGTCCCTCTTATGTTTCTGTAATTGCAATGATATCATGGCTTTGTGACCATACACAGATCTCTGGTTCTTCCTATTTATTTCCCATGGTGCATGTGTTGATGAACAGGAATTTCAGAGAGGTAATCAGACATGCAGGTTTCCCTAGAGAGATGCAAGAAGATCCACCACAGCAATACATACCCTTCAGGTGGTTGGCCTTATGGTTCTTATCTTGAAAGGCAGCTAAGGAACATTTGTTCCCACTTCTGGTAATCTAGCTGGCTGAGAAGAGCTACTGTGAAGAAAGCAGAAGATCTTCCCTCTTATGCTTGGGAACTTCTTGTTGTTCAGTTTCTGCGTGAGCCCCTGCTTTTGTCACAGCCATCCATGTGCCTGGCCTGTGATGGCATGCCTGTCCTAGTCTCAGGCTGCATGGAGCACCCATGGACCCCGTATTGATTCCCTGGACCCTACACTGAGGCACCTCCAGGCCCCATATCAAATTTCACCATGTCACCCCAGTGTACCTCAGCATTCAGAGTCTCAGCAGTGTTTATTGTCAGTACCCACCATCCCCAAGGACATTTGCATCTCAGGAGTAAAGCTTTGAGCCTTGCGTGAGGTTGCCTTGGAAAAGATTATTCAGGCAGTAGTGAGAAGGACTCCAGAGGAAGTGTGCTGCTCACTTTTCAGGGACAGTGGTTCTGTGCCTCCTTCCCTTTTCCTGAAATGCTGCCTGAAGTTCACACCCTTCTCTACTCTGCTCCAGAGCCTCTTTGAGAAAAGGATGAGGCATAAAGGACTATAAAAAGTCCTACAACCTCACACTGAAAATCATATGTAATACATTACAAACCAACTGTTTGACAGCTGGCAGAAGGTATAGAAAAGCTATAGCTACAGGTGATATTTTCAAAGCTGTTTCATATTACTGTATTTCCAATTAACAAATATACAGGGTAAATTCCAATGAGTTTCTTTCTTTACAATGCTAAGTCTGAAAGCAAAAATAATCTTCCATTCTTTGTCTTGAGGCATCTAGATGCAAAGATAGAACTTAGTTGACTGGCAAGTTAATCAAAGCAAAGAAAGATAAGCCATCAGGACAAAAATAACACCAACTCTTACACACATACTGGTCAAGTGAGATATTGCTTTCCTCCAAATATGGTCATTTGTTGGTTGGTATTCTGACCATGAGCCATTACATCTTAACATCTAACTTTACTTCATTTCAAGCTATTATGCTAGTCTAGAGATACACTGTATATATTTACCCAATGTGGATACTACTTTACATAGAAATAATATTGTGTAAGCACACACTTATAATTGTCACAAGCTCGTAATGATTTTATTACCCTAGAATAAACATGAGTAACATTTACAAAAGGTTTAAAAGTGGGAGTCTTTTTCTAAATTTAACACATCTATTTCAAACCTTTAGCTTGCCAGTCTGCAAGCCACCCCTGAGTATACCTGTGTTTGGAAAGATAACAACTCAGCACATCTTTACAAAAGCACAAAAGTTAGCATTTTATGTCTGAAAAAACAGGAAAGGGTTGCTTTCAGATATAAATAAAAACTTTTTTTTTTTTCTCCCAGTTGAAAAAAATAGACTTATCAGCAGGAAGCTACTATGTGCTGGAACCTTATCATCAATTTCTACTCTGCATACATGACAATCCTTGAAAAACTGTGGTAAGCTATTTTTATTGAAGAATTTTGATAGACCAAAATAAAAAACGAATTCTTCTGCCTTTGCAATACTGTATGTGACTCACTTGTAATTTTTTTTTTGCAATTGAGTATGTTATTAAATATAAAACCTATCCTTATGACTTCAATACATATAGCTCTTCACGAAAGAAACTTATTTTTGTAACTGTCCAAACATACATCTGCATTTTTATACAAAGATGTCAAAGTACTTCAGGAAATTCTTAAACTCTTCAGTGAGAACTGTCTTCCCACAAATGAAAATAAGCAAGGCACGAGTCTGGCTCTTGGGATCTACTGTACATCAAGCTGAAGTCACACGTTTTGACTCTGGGGAATGTGACTAGTTGATTTGAGGGAATGCTGTCACAAATGGAAGAACATGAACTGGAGAAAACACTAAGAAATGGTGCACAGAAATTGAGAATAAAGGGCTGCAGGGGAAGCAGATACCCTTTGAGAAAGCGTTCAGAGACGGAATAAATGCCATTATCACACAGCAAGTGGACTGTTGGGATCCAGAGTTTTTACTGTAAATAGGTGCCATGTGAATAGTTTTACAATCTGCCTCAAATGAGAATAAATATTTCCATGACAGCACCAGGGATAATGCTAGCAAAATAAGACAATGAATATGCCCCCAAGATGAAGAATATGCCCCCAACTTTTTCCAGAGAGGGAGTTAACTACTCCTTTCTCCCTCACCACCATTTCCTCATTTTATTTTGCAAGAATCTTATGCAGTGAAACTTGCCTACTTAAGTTATGTTCAATTGGCAGATCAGTTAGCCAAATACTCCAACCGGTAATAATTTATAACTATTGGTCAGTTTTAAACTATTAATGTACCCAGAAGAGGATGTTTGGAATTAAAGCCTATCTTAAAAAAAAAAATGCCCAACATGTAAAGGTGAATAAAAATAGCACTTCTCAACTCCTCAATTTCACCGAAGAGCTGAAGTGGTTTGCCAAAAACCAAACCAAACCAAACCAAAGAAACAAACAAAAAAAAACCCAAAACCAAACCAAAACAAAACAAAACAAAAAAAACAAAACAAACCAAAACAAACAAAAAAAAAACCAAACCAGAAGCTGCTAGAATTATTTCTGGTTTACAGAGGACAGGGATGGAAATGTCTTAGCTAGAATCATATAGCCTATCAATTATGAGCAATGAATTCAGTTTTCACTCCAGAATCCAAGCTCATAATTGAAAAGAATGCTCACATTACATATATAATAACAGATCTCTTTTTCAACTAATGGATTAGCTTGATGAAAACTTTCAGGCAACATTTTAATTCCGTAATTTAGAAATCATCTCCAAAATAAATACTTCTCACATTTTACATAAGTTTATATGCATTGAACATTTATAGAAACTAGAATACTTGCAAAAGTCACTTGTATTGTTTATGGACAAAGAGAGCAAATTAATATTAAAGATAACAAAAAAGAAAAATAGTAACATAAATTATCATTTAAATCCTACCACACCTGGGGAATAAAAACCACACATAAAAAGAAAACAACAAAAAAAAACCCCAAACAAACCAAAATTAACAAACAACAAAAATAACCCACAAAAAACAACCAACTAAAAATTAATTTAAAAAAAAAACAAACTACAAAAAATAAAACAAAACCCAAAGCAAAAGAGTACTTGTATTTTGGAATATGCAGCGGTGTGCCTGTCAGACCTTGCTTTTGTTTTCAGATGAAACTATGGGATGAGACTGTAACATGTTCAAACATTACAGAAAAGAAGAAGATGGGTGTTACAGAAGGGTGGATCTAGGTGCCTTGAGTCTTATCAAAAAGATAGGAAAACATTCAGAGTGGCAGTCTGACCCTATTAAAAAGGTGAGCACTGTGTATTTCAGTCCATGGAGGGCTTTCTGGATTCTGACAAGTGTAGCACATCTGCCAGTCTTTTCAATTTTCCCTTGAAGCCTTATCTAACAGCTGTTTTCCCTTGGCACCGCCTTCTGTCCTCCATTCTCACATTCCTCCGTCTCTTTTTTTGTGTTGCCTTCTGGTCTCAACTTTTCAGCAAAACCCTCTGCTCTTGGGGAAAGACCAGAAACTGTTTCTTTTGGAAAATGCTTTTAATCTGAGCATATATGCTTACATAAATTAGCTTCTTAAAAAAAGCTACTCCAAGAATTGGATATCAGTATCCCTTTAATGAATATGGAAGTAGAGATATGCAAGATACTTCATATTGAGTGGAAAACTGACTTTCTGTCTTGAGGAGTTTACAGATTGTAAGAATACAGCACACATCCCCAGGAGTGAAAAGACAAATTCAAGTATGATTAGAGTTTTAACAGTAAAGGAATAGAAAATAATCATGTAGAGAGAGATACACTGCCAATCTCTTCCACCAATTTTACTGTTTATGTATTCATTATGGAAGATGTACAAATTTAACATTTCTAATTGTATTGTTTTTATATCTTCCCAAAAATTTGACAGTCATTGGCAATAAAAATCACTAGCACCTTTTACTTTAATTCTGATGACAAAAAGGAACAACATAATATCTGTTTGAATTTCTACCATTACGTACTTAACACTTGTAGCAAACAGCTTTTCTGCAAAGTTAGAACATTCTTCTGATGAGAGTATAGAAAAAGCCAATTAAGTTTTAATAAATAAATTCATAGGAAGCACAATGTGCTGCTGGAAAACTAAAGTGGTTAAGAGGCTCGATGTGTCAAGTAAATTGAATTATTCACTGAGTTCCACAGAAATGGAACCCTGTATCTCTTACAAGAAGGTATTTCATATAATCCTGGGAAGAGAGGTGGTATACACTGTTCAAGAACAATGACATCAACACACTCCCATAGAACATACTATACATATATCAGGATTTTTATCTTCTGTAAATAATTATCGTGTCTGGTTTTCTTACTATGGATCTGCCTTCCATGAAAGTCCTGAATTCACTCCATAGTCCATCCAGCACTAAATAATTTTATCACTTTCCTCATTAAATACACACTACATGTGACAAATCTATAATAGTGTTCTTGGTTTAAGGAAAGTGGTAAATCTTTCCCATCCTTCTTTGCTTCCCTTGTGAATTATTTGTTTTCTTTTTGCCTCTGGACACACTCATATCTTCTCACTGTTGGGAATAATTTATACAGATTTATTCCAAGTATCCATAAGTACTCTCGATTATTCTTCTTCGGAACAGACAACTAGAAGCTTTTATAAATGATAGCAAATTATGCACAACTCTGAGTGATGTGTTACCATGCTGAAAAGGCCTATACATAGAAAGTAAAATTGTCTTCAAGCTGCATAAACATTAACCTAACTGCATACAAAAACATCTATTACACTACTATATATTGAATTTGTTTTCAAATTTCAGTGCCAAAAGAAAGAATTACGGAGCATCTTTCTTTTTAAGTACTTGAAGCAGACACAGTTTACTTTGCTAAAAAAAAAGAAGGGTTAGTTCCAGCCGAGCATAAGTCTTAAACTAGTCACACTTAACTTGATGATGAAGAGTTCGTTCGCCTTAGACACAGTGAGATTTCTCAGATACCTAATTACGCTACATTTCAGTTTATGCTATATCACTGGAGGACAAAGTGGTTTTAGCAGGACCAACTGTTTGCGTCTGTACTGCTAAATAATAAAGGTACAGGGACCACTCTCAAAACCTCAGGCTACCCTGGATTTGTCCTGTCTTCCATATGGTGCCCCTACAGCCCACAGCAATTATTTTGTAAGCATGCTTTTAGTTTATATCCTCTGATATCATGGCTTGTGTACATTATGTTCTTTCAGAACAACATTTTTTAGAATGGAACTAGTAACTTGTTGCACGTGTTATGGTCCTGAGTGAAGTAGTAGGCCTCAATTTCCCTGACCAGCCTGGTTGGGACCTCCACCAATACCTGTCCATTGTCCCAGGAGACCCATTAAGCTCAGGTGTTGAGGCTACATTGTAAGTGCACTGCTGTAAATATCTGGTTTCATCCTGTATGGAGGCTAGGTTTATGTCGTAGACCCTTCTCCTGCTGTTTCTGATGGACTCTAATGGATTCATGGCATTGTTTGTGACTTGTCTGTTCAGATGCTGTGAAACTGCACACTGTTAATGTGTTGCCTGTGCTGTGATCAACTTTGATTCTTGTCTCTTCCCTTGCTGTAGAGCAGCCCTGGACCTGCTGGTACATAGAATTATAGAATGCCTAGGGCTGGGAGGGACTTCCAAAGGTCATCTAGTCCAGCCCCCCTGCAGTGAGCAGGGATACCCTCAACTAGACCAGGCTACTCAGAGCCTTGTCCAACCTCACCTTGAATATCTCCAAGGATGGGGCCTCAACCACCTCCCTGGGTAGCCTATTCCACTGTTCTACCACACTCAATGTAAAGAACTTCTTCCTGATATCCATTCTAAATCTACTCTTCTCTAACTTAAACCCATTACCCCTCGTCCTTTCACTATGGGCCCTCGTAAACAAGTCCCTCTCCATCCTTCCTGTAGCCCCCTTCAGGTACTGAAGGGTGCTGAGAGAACTGGTGGATGAGGTTGCTAAACCACTATCTATTATATTCCAAAAGTCATGGCAGTTCGTTGAAGTCCCCAGTGATGGGAAAAGGGGAAATATAACCCCCATATTCAAAAAGGGGAAGGTGGATCAACCCGGGAACTATAGGCCAGTCAGTCTCACTTCTGTGCCTGGTAAGATCATGGGGAGGATCCTCCTGGAGGCACTACTGAGGCAGATGAATAAAGATAAAGTGATTGGCTGTAACCAACATGGCTTCACCAAGGGCAAATCATGCCTGGCTAACCTGGTGGCATTCTATGAGAAGGTCACAACATCAATAGACGGGGGAAGAGCAACCAATGTCATTTACCTGGACCTGAGCAAAGCCTTCAACACTGCTCCACATGACATTCTGGTCTCCAAGCTGGTGAAATATGGATTTGATGGATGGACAATTCAGTGGATAAAGAACTGGCTTGACAGCCTCTCCCAAAGAGTGGCTGTCAATGGGTTGGTACCCAAGTGGAGACCAGTGACAAATGGAGTCCCTCAAGGATCAATACTGGGAACAGTCTTGTTTAACATCTTTGTCAGCGACATGGACAGTGGCATTGAGTGCACCCTCAGCAAGTTTGCCAATGACAACAAACTGTGTGTGGCGGCTGACACGCTGGAGGGAAGGGATGCCATCCAGAGGGACCTTGATAGGCTGGAGAGGAGGGCCCATGCCAAACTCATGAAGTTCAACAAGGCCAAATGCAAGGTCCTCCATCTGGGTCGGAGCAATCCCAAGCACCAATAGAAGCTGGGCAGTGACTGGATTGAGAGCAGCCCTGAAGAAAAGGACTTGGGAGTGTTGGTGGATGAGAAGCTCAACATGAGCCATCAGTGTGCCCTCACAGCCCAGAGGGACAATCGTATCCTGGGCTGCATCAAGAGAAGTGTGGCTAGCAGTTCAAGGGAGGTGATTCTCCCCCTCTGCTCCACTCTTGTGAGACCTCACCTGGAGTACTGCGTCCAGTTCTGGAGCCCCTGTTACAGGAAGGATATGGATGTGCTGGAACGTGTCCAGAGAAGGGCCACGAGGATGATCAGAGGGCTGGAGCACCTCTCCTATGGGGACAGACTGAGAGAGTTGGGGTTCTTCAGTCTGGAAAACGAAGGCTCCTGGGAGACCTTATTGTGGCCTTCCAGTATCTGAAGGGGGCCTACAAGAAGGCTGGTGAGGGACTTTTTAGGCTGTCAGGCAGTGATAGTAGAGGAAATGAATTAAAACTAGAGATAGATTGATTCAGGTTAGATATTAGGAAGAATTTCACCATGAGGGTGGTGAGACACTGGAAAGGGTTGCCCAGAGAGGTGGTGGAAGCACCATCCTTGGATGTTTTTAAGATCAGGCTGGATGGGGCTCTGAGCAACCTGATCTAGTGGGAGGTGTCCCTGCCCATGGCAGGGGGGTTGGAACTAGATGATCCTTAAGGTCCCTTCCAACCCTGACAATTCTTTGATTCTATTGGAAGGTTGCTAGTAGGTTTCCCCAGAGCCTTCTCTTCTCCAGGCTGAACAACCCCAGCTCCCTCAGCCTGTCCTCGCAGGAGAGGTGTTCCAGCCCTCTGATCATATTTGTGTCCCTCCTCTGGACCCGCTCCATCAGGTCCATGTCTTTCCTGTGTTGAGGTGTCCAGAGCTGGACGCAGTACCCCAGATGCGGTCTCCAGATGCGGTCTCACCAGAGCAGAGAGGCAGAATCACCTCCCTCAATCTGCTGCATTCTCTTGATGCAGCCCAGGATGCAATTGGCCTTCTTGGCTGCAAGCACACACTGTTGGCTCATGTCCAGCTTCTCATCCACCA
This sequence comes from Todiramphus chloris collaris, assembly GCA_025345505.1. Classification (NCBI taxonomy): domain Eukaryota; kingdom Metazoa; phylum Chordata; class Aves; order Coraciiformes; family Alcedinidae; genus Todiramphus; species Todiramphus chloris. The sequence continues at coordinate 20,056,087 of JANVCC010000010.1, forward strand.
AGGCCTTTTCCACAGAGCTCCTTTCCAGCACCTCATGTCCCAGCCTGTACTGATAGTGAGGGTTGTTCCAACTCAGGTGCAGGACCCTGCTCTTAAGTCTTGTTGAACCTCATGAGGTTCACATGGGCCCACCTCTCCAGTTTATCCAGGTCCCTCTGGATGACATCCCATCCCTTCAGCCTGTCGACATCACCACTCAGCTTGGTGTCATCTGTAAACCTGCTGATGGTGCACTCAATCCCACTGTCAGTATCATTGATGAAAATATTAAACAGTACGGGTCCCAGTGCAGACCCCTGATGGATGCCACTTATCACTGATCTCCATCTAGATATTGAGCCATTGACCACCACCCTCTGGATGCGACCATCCAGCCAATTCCCTATCCACTGAACAGTCCACCCATCAAATCCATACCTCTCCAACTTGATGAGTAGGATGTTGCGGGGGATCACATCAAAAGCCTTGCAGAAGTCCACATAGATCACATCTATAGGTTGTCCCTTGTCCACTGATGTAGTCACCTTATCATAGAAAGCCACTAGATTTGTCAGGCAGGATTTGCCTTTGATGAAACCGTACTGGCTGTCTTTCATCACCCTACTGTCCTCTATTTGCCTTGTTACACCCTGTAGGAAAATCTGCTCCATTATGTTCCCAGGCACAGAGGTGAGGCAACATGCTTTCGACCCTAGTTGTGTAAGAACACAAAAAAAATGTTATTGCATCTGAGCACTGCAGAAGAAGCCATACTTGATGTAATCCTGCTCCACTGTCTTTGAGAGTAGTCTCAGTCTTTTGTTGTACTCAGTATATTGTCTTAGACAGTGTTGTTTGCCATAAGAAAAACATGTGTCAAAGAGAAATATAATGATTACACAGTTTAGATGATGGTCATCCTAATGAGCATATTTAGTTCCTAAACCTGCTGCAAACATGGGTATACTTCTTACCTTTGAGTACAAGTAGCATAGAGGTAATATGACTTTTTTCTTAGGTGCCACATTAGACACTCACCCGAGAGTCTCCTCTGAATCAGGCTAAATTTGAAGGCCAAAACTTACAGATGTGGATTTTATAGGAACATCATGTGGACAGTTGATAAATGAAGGAGAAATACAATTACAGCTGTTCTGGAGGAGTATTGCACAAAACAGACATCATGTTAATGTGTGCAGCATGGGCCCAGGTAGCTGGGTATTCTGGGTAGTTTTGCAATTGTTCTCTGTCCTCTTAACTATCTTTTTTTTTTTTCTTAGGAAGAATGGGTCAAGTGAAGGAAAACACATACTTGGAATTTTATATTTTGCATTTAACAGCCACCAATTGATAAATGGACATCATGAAGGATTAAGGTTTTAAGAGAACATATGACACGTCCAGAACTACATGAACAATAATAATACTCTGTTACTCATCTTCTCATATTATAAGAGTAATTATCATTTGTGAGGATATTTATCTTCATGCAGAAACCAAGGATCACATCCCTTTCCCGTCAGCCAGATGGTTACATGCACGGTTTGGTAACACTAAGCACAAAGCTGTTAAACTCTGATCTCTCATCCTTTGGGGAAGCACCTCTAGCTACAAAACTATTTATAAATATATCTTCTATCGTAATTGTTGGAATAAAAGTAAAGACTGTTCTAGCAGGTGCAGTTTTAGAAAAAGAGTTATTGCCTCTGTAAGCTGGAGAGCCAACTCTCATGCCCCGATACAGGTGCCAAACTGGGACTATGAGTGGGAGATAACTTCAGACAGTTCTAAATCTGGCATCTGTTGCGGGGGGTTTTTTGTATGTTAAAATAAGATGCAAGTGTCACTCAGTTATTCCAAGACATAGTTTTTTCAAGAAGGCTTGTGGAAGAAGGGGAAATGGAATAGTGGAGGATTTGGGATGTTTGCATCTGAGTTCTGTTGGATTTTAGCAAATATGAGGAATTTTGCAAATATTTACTAATTAACTATCAGAAAACACCATGAAGTAAGTATGCTTTATCACCCCCAGAATCTTTATTTCAGATCAAAACACATGAAGAAAAACTGCAGTTTGACTTAGGTATTGCTTGACAACTGAATATTCTTTTTACATTGAACCTGAACAGATATGGTATACAAATTATCAAGAGACAATAAATAGTGAATCTTATCCCTGCCCAGACTCAAACTTTATGAGCAGTTTCACACTTTAATAGTTTAGCTTTGAATACAATCAATACTGCCTTCCCTTCCCCTTACTATAAAGTAACTGTTTAATCTACACGGTATAATAGGGGAAAAGTCTTGCACAGAACATAATACTTTCCATAGAGATGAGCATGATTTGATATATTGATATATGTCTTATATCAAAATTACACTAGCTTAATGGACTGCATTTAGATATGTAATAAACATTCCATCAGGGAAATTGATTCACTGAGAGATCTTTTCCAACACAAAGCTCTCTGCTGGCAGAGATGTGAACAAAGGATGAAGGTACTACAAAAACCAGTTATAAGACCAAAACACAGGCAAGACTGAGGGTTTTTTTTTACCTTGTATAAAGCAGTGGTATTTATAATGCTAATTTAGATCACACCCAAGCACAATTTTTCTACTAATGACTGTGTTGAACAGAATTTGTTTTAGAGGAAGTTCAATGACTGTTTTTCAGCTTTCCAAATAAGATGCATATCTGTGATTTCCTCTGATATTAGTGCTGAGAGATAAAATATTAAAAAATAGGTATTAAAATCTGTTTGTTCATTCAAAACCAGGACACTATTACAAATGTCACTGTGCCTTACTGGAATGTAAAGAATAGAATATTCATCTCTCGATTCATCAATAGCAATTTCATTAACTTTTCCTTGGACAAAAAGAACAATGCCTTTCAATGTTGTTTTGCATGTTGACTCCAACATATCAGTGTCACTAAGTACAGAATGTTAAGTCAGTCACACAGGGATGGTGATTCATATTTAACATATTCAAACTTCAGATATATTGATAGAGCCAACATGCTTGCTAACGTGATTCAATATACAGCTTTTTTCTACAGATTGAAGAATCCATTACCTTTCTGATTGTATTACCAAGAAGTCATGGTTATGCTTAACTGATGCTTCTGTGTTTTTCCCTACAGCTGCAGATTCACAAATGAAAAAGCAGGCTAACTGCCTTTCTCTCAGATAATGCCTGAATTAATTTGCTACACTGCCACCTCTGCATTTAAAATCTGGCTTTGGCTCAAATTGTAGAAAGTCTCATTTAGACCATACGGATTGATTGTCATACTGCAATTACCCAAGTGGGGGGAGAGGATTTTATTAGACTGGCTGTACTTTCTTTTGAGACTTTAGCAGGCCATTACATATAAAATGGTAAAAAACAGTGTAGTATAAAGGAGGGAGACAAGAACAGAAGAAAAGTGAGAAGCTCTATAAAAGTCCCACCTTCACACAGATGGTACATACCAGCTTCTCCTTTGTTCTTGCACATGAGAAATCCTCCTCTTTCCTTGTTGTAAGTCTGATAGGGATGGAGAATTACTGTCTTGATATCCTAAAGCAAAGAAACCCTTCCTCCCCCAAATGTACGGAATGAAAATTCTCTACTTTGAGAACCTAAGAGAGAAATTATTTTTATAATTCCTTCAATGCCATTGCTCAGGAGACTCCAGATGAAATAAGAAAAACATGGCTCTATTAGTTTCCCATCCCAACTGCCTGGGCACTCATTCATTCAACATCAACTCAGTCTAAAATCACTACACAATCATACCCTCCTTAACACAGTCAAGGGATTTTAGTCTTAAGCAACAAGCAAAAAAAATGTATAGAAGCTTAAAAGCTGCTCAAAACACTGAGGTTTTGAGTAGTCCTAGTTGCAGAGTAAGATTAAACCAGTTTTTTGTTCCTTGGTCATTCTTATTACATCTAACAATGTATATCAGTGTACAGTTGAACACCTTTATGCCATCTCAGACAGCCTGCATAACAGCGCTCCATGAGCAGATTAAACAACTGATGAGCAGCTTCTTTTATAGACAAATCTGCAAAAGTGACTGGGCCAAGTGTACCACTATAGTGAAGTTGTTTGTGATACTCTGAAGTGAAGCTGGATGTGATACTCCTAAACACTGATCTATATAGCATAAGATCTCTGCATCTGATCAGATTTTAATTCTGCCAAGTATGTCTACTTCAATTCTGCAAATTCTTCAGCTGTTCACCCTTCAATTTATGTTATATTCCCATTTATGTCACATAGCAAAGACTTTCACAGCACTTCTGTTGAACAACTTTTCAAGCATTCAGGTGGTACCCATTGACATTGTATATAATAGTATTTCAAAAGATTATCATGACATGGTTTAATTATTAGATACCATGCAAAAGAAGGACACTGGGAGCAGATTTTTCTATTCTTTTGTTGATGCAAGATGAAAGATGTAAGTTGTTGCAATACTAGCAGACAAGGACCCCGCTGCAGTAACTTGTAAAACTCACAGATGAAAGAGGTGATTTTCCACCCCAAAGAATTTACAGTCTGCATGTCCAACATCAAATTTCTGATAGATACAAGAGAAACCTCAGCATAATAGACCATGTCACCAGTATTCTGAGAGCTTAGCAGCTATTAGGTTTCCTGCTAGAAAATTTTCACAAATACTGTGAAGAAAGTGGTGAGTTTTAGAGTATTACAGGAAGTTCTTCTTAAGCATAAGAGGCAACATAACAAAAAGTGCAAAGTTGTTTGAAAATTTAACATACAAGTGATCCAAGCTGGCATCAGAGAGAGACCATACCTGTATCTTATCTTGATATATGATGATAGTTCAACAAGTGTCCTAACGATAATATTTCACATTTATGGCATAGGAACAGATATGCATAGACAGAATTGAAGATGAATGAGGACAATCTCAGCATATTCAGATGCCAGTGAACACCTTTATGAGAGCTTTGAAGTTTAGACATTGTCAGTTTTAGGTCTGTCAAACCCAAACATCTCCTAAGGCTTCATAGGCCAGATTTATGTTAAGCTTTGTCCATGTGTTTGAAATGCAAGCTTTGTGCCCTCACTACTTAGATAGAAAGAATAGTTATCCTTTCCTTTAGTCAGTTTGTTTTTGAAAACAGTGAGGAAAATCAGAACTTTTTAATGCAATATTGGAGTACAAACTTCAGAAATATGTTGACAAAACAAATATGTTTCTTCTACACTATCTCATCTCCAACTTTCTTACATTTCATGAACTATTTCTACACCTATCATATTTTTGTCTTTCTTAATAGGATATAACTGCTCTAAAGAAGACTGGAAGTTCTTTATTTCTGCAGACAAGTTCCTTTCCTACCTAACTTACCAGAGATACAACTCCACATGGTAGCAACCAGGGCCAACTTCCAATTTTTAGAGAGGTGAGAACTCACAAAAAGATCAAAAGCAGCCCTCTAATATATTACTAACTCTTATTTTCAGGAACTTTCTAAGTTGTTTACTCAAACAGCATTACAATTTCCCCAAGCTGAAAAGTGAAAGCAAGCAATTCCTTCCATATGTCAGCTTTTTAATAATCAATTAAGTTAACAAGAGCTCTGCCATCTGCACCTGATCCAGTGACAGAATAGCACTCCCAGAGGGGAAGCATCTTTACTTTGCATTCACCTGCATCACAAATAATTAAGAAGGTGAGTAGAAGAATCAAAGGGAATGAAAGAACAAGCAAAGTAAAGTACCATCTGGAGAAAGTAAGTGGCGATGAGTTATTTCATGTCCAGAATGAAAATATGCAATCTGAAGTGTTTCGTCAGAGAGAAATAAAACTTCAAACTTTCAATAATTGTAAAAGAGTAACTTCAATCAGGATAAAAAGCTTCATTTATAAAGGTTTCCCAGATACCAGACAAATTCAGTTTTTCAAATATAGTATCAAATTTAAGCCTGAAGATAAAGTAACCAGAAGAGAATACCCTAGGAACAAGGCATTGATCCAACTCTCAGGGGACCAGAGGTCAATTTGCAGCTCAGTTGTAGGGATTTACCGTGTTGTAATCTTGCATGGGCTGCAATGGTGGATGCAGCCGTTGCCTGACTGATCTATTCAGGTTACCAATTATCTTGGGAGATGGCTATCTTTTGCACAACAAAAACACTACAGTTCACCTAGACATATTGATTGTCTAAATTTGGAGAAAAAAAAAAAGGCATCTTTGCCTTGATAGCACACACCAAAGTGCTACCAATCCTCCAGCACATAGTCTCATGCCTGTCTGATAGGCACTCATCTTGCTAGACCACACCCTTCTCAAAAATCAGAGCAAACAAGCAAAAATACAAGAAAAAGTAATTTTTTTTACCTCTAGTTATTTTGTTTTAGAGACATTGCTCTTCAGAATCAGTTCCCTGATCAATGTCCCTTTATGCTTTAAAAGATAAAAAAAAAAAAAACAACTCCTGCAAAAAATAATAAATAAAATATTAAAAATAAAGGAGAGGAGCTATGGATGATATCTAAGAAACCTGACTGAGAGTTCCATTCATTGCCCCAAGTTGCCTTTTGACCCTACATCATTAGAAATAAAGTTGTGTATCTTAATTTTGCATGGACAGTGGAGATGTTCCATTTGAGAAACCACAGTTACAGCAGAACTACATGAATTACAGATGACTTCTATCCAGTGAATTCTGCTGCACTTAACTGCAGCAGAACGGGAGAGCAGATAGCAAGAGGAAGAGGTAACTGCAAGACTGCCACAGTGAGATAGATTTGCTAACGTTGTGTCCCAAGAAGAAGCTGACTATTCTGGAAAACATGAAGGAGAATTAGAGACAAGAGCAGATGCTATATAGCTACAACTATACAGTATGTCAAATTACTAGCACCTGCACATGCTCTGCACGCTGATTGACAATCAACAGCCCCTGACAGGCTTTTGGCCTGGGCCAACTCACGCTTTTCTAGATGCAGCCTTCTATTCTAGTGGTTGGTAAAGTTTACTACCATAGATGGAGGACATTTCCTGTATTCAGTGCCCAGGAGCATGCCTGGGGCTGATGAACTTGCTAATACAGAATGTGTATTAAAGGCCCTTCCATGCTATGATGCATGGAAATAATGGAATTATTCAGGGAAAAAAAAAAAACAACCCTTCCCAAACAAAAAAAATACCTGTAAACTACTTTTAGCAGAACAAACTAGCACTTTCAAAAGAGATTTTTCTTTTTTTTCCCCACATTATCCATTTCTCTCACAAAAATCACATAAAACTGTAGCAGCCAAAAACCCTTTTTCAAAAATTTCTTAACAAGACACAGTCCCAAAATTATGTATTAGTGAGGTATCAGGAGTGACAACTGGGCCTCATGCAGTAACCACCAACCACTGGGCTGTTGGCTTAGTGCTCCTTATGCTTTTTTAGTGGGTACATGCAGGACAATCAAAGGTCTTACTTCAGTTCCAGAGGGCATTAAGGCTTTGATGTATTCAAGGTCAAATCAGAGTTTGCACACTTCAGCTTAATCTTGATCCATAATTGACTCACAGTTTGTACGTGTTCCCTACACTGATGACTATTGCCTCTTGGCTGAAAATCAGTAGCTATGTGAATGTTCTTTTAAAACCAGGCAAATACTCTTCACCCCATATAATTATTGCTTGTTGCAATATGCCATGAGGGGAAAAGGCTTATTTATCAAGCTTTTACAAGAATAAGAAAGAAGTTGCCTGCATACTGAGATACATGGTTCCTAATTTTCAGAGTGACAAAATTAAGATAGATGGACAAAACAACTTAAAGGTATAGATGCCTTGACAGAAGTTGCAGCCAGATAGCATGCAGAGCCTTATTATGTCTTCTAAAAAGATACAGGTATAAAATATTCAGAGTTTACCTTTCTCTAGTCAGCTGAGTTAAAAGACAGGAAAAGATAGCTTAAAGGAAAAAAGAATCAACAGCAAACAGCAGGTGTTCACAGCATATTTTTAAAAATATCTATTTCTCCTTGTAAAGGCTACATACACCTCCAAATTCTGCTGCAACACAAACCAAGCACAGAAAATGATGGAAGATTTCTGATATTTTTAACTTTTTCCAGTGTCCTGGTAATATTTACTGGACATTATAATCTCCACCATTGGCCTTCACATGTGATTGTTCTTTGATCAAACAGTTCAAGATAACCACACTTCCCTTGCAGACAGTATCAAAGGTCCTCAAATTACGATTAAAATCTCTGCTACTTTTAAAGTCTGTGCTAAAGAATTTATGGTGTAAGTTTGCTGATTAGGAAGAAACCTCCACATTTCTATCAGTTTCTGTTTCAGCTTTAAAGCACATACAAGGGTTCCTAATCTTCCTTTTTGTTTTTATCCAACCTACCACTCAAACTACAAAGTCTAATAGTATGTAATTATATTTTTTTTATCTGGTAAGTTATGATGTCAGTGTTAAGATAACAATGTGAATAGCAGACTGCAGAATTTAAAGAAAAAAAAAAAAAAGTTGAAATAAAAAAGTTGAAAAAACAAACCAATACATTAGTTTTCTATAAAATGGCTCTACTATTTAAACTTGGCTAAATTCCTCCCTGTGAAACTTCCCCCCCTCCATGTAAAAGGAGTTCTTTGATCAGATTCGCAGTCAGACCTCAACATGTATGAAACATATCCATGTTGGGGAAGCATCAACATGGTTCTATTTATTGAAGATGAGGCCCAAAAGATTATTCATTACACAAGAGAGAATTCTTTTCCATGTAATCTGTCCCCACATTTAAGACAGGACATTGTAGCAGAGCATTATCAGGTGATTCTTGTCCTAGACAATCCAGAATAGCTTGAGAAACTCCACAATAACTATGACGAATAGCTAATTTATTGTATTTATTTTTGAGAAAAAACAAATACTAAATCTGAATTTACTTATTCACTTCAAGTAATTTGTTTGTTCTATTTTCAGTCTAGAACTTTTACTGATGGTATCTTAATCATAAACAAGGACAATTAATATTAAATATATCATTTTATTAATTTAGACCTGTCCAGTACTCTGGAGAAAGAAGTTTTAGCATGATAAAAAAAGGTAATAAAGATGTCTCCTTATTTTAAAACACAATGTTTTGATAGGTACGCTGTCTGGCCTTTTTAAACCACAGATGCTTTTAGAAATAACATAAACATGGACATAATCCATTCTTCTACTCAAAAAAATGGGCTAATCCAGATACTATTATGCCAGATTGAAGGATAGTATATGTCTGCTCTGAGTAAAATCTTGCCGGGCTATGAGACCATAGCCTGGAAGTGTATCATCTGAACAGACATTAGTCTTCTTTACATTCTGCAAAAATTGCACAATCTTTTCTTGTTTTCCTGTGTTAGAATACTATTCAGTCTTTATTTAAATCAAGGCTGAAGACAAGCCAGAAATTAAGGCAAGAATGCATTGGTAGAGAGAGATCACTGTGGCTATAACCTCTTTATTTTGCTATCCTTCTTTTGCACAGTATGTCGCAGGAAAACAAGAATTTGGGGCTGTTCACTGAGATGAAAAAAAAGTCATGGACAATACTACAGCATCCCAGAGATTTGAAAGTGGACTACAACATCTGTCCAGGAATCTTAAGAAATTCACAGGTCCATCACTTGTCCCTGTTGTGTGGGCTGCTGTTGCTCTGTCTCAGAAATGCAGTAAGAAAAAAAGGTCACAAAATCATAGCCAGACATTTGACTTCTAGAACATCTGCTGCTAACTTCTTTTAGTTCAGTAATGATAATGGAGATGCATATGATTTATTAGTAACATTTATTGAAATGCCTTAACAGACTACGAGTGGAAGAAGATGAGTCTAACATAGGCATATTGTTTGAGATGTGGAAACCAGATTTTACACTCCTGAAATTCTCTGCTCAAGAAAAATCATTGCACATCTCTATCAAGCACATTGATTTATACAGGAAAAATAAGCATCCATTGAGAAAAATACTACAGGAACAATTACTACTGTTCTCAATGGGGTTGAGAATACTGGACATTTATTTATACTCTATCATATTTTTCCACTATTCTGGCAAACTAAGCTGAAAAGCCTTCTAACTATTTTAAGAAACTGGGTGCATTTTATCACTCTTTTTAAAGTCATTTAATTAGAAGTTAAATTTATGAAGCATATTTTCTGTGGAAACAAAGATAGTCAAGTATGAAATCACACTTCAGCCGCAAGACCTAAATCCAGTATGGTGAGACAGTGATAATTCTGATTATAAACTTATGAACTTTAAAATCCTCTAAAATATTTTTTTTTAATGGCAGACAAATCAAAAGGATGTAATTTTAGCTTATCAGCAACCAACAGCAGCACTGCAGCTAAATTTAGCTATACGAATGCTGGTTCTGCTGCAAGTTATATAGTACTTAATCATAAGACCTTGTAGCTGTATAATGTGGACAGCTATTCCTTAGAGGAGAGCAACAAAAAAAGTTCTTTTCAAGCAGTGTGACAAACTTTGCAGGTTTTAACATAAGATTTCAGAAAAGGGCTTGTCATATGGAACCTGCATGTTTGGCACCTAAAATTTTCTTGCCATTCCCTTCATCTCAAAGGATGAATGCTCACATTTTCCAAGATCATGAGGCTCTATCTGGCAAAGGAGTCTATACAGAAACTAATTTCAAGTCACTTTGATGTATAATTAACAATGCTCTCTCTAGCCTTCACATGTTTGCAATATCCAGATCCCTCAATAAGGTCTTGATCCTAGTTTCCTTCAAGCTAACAGGAGCTCTTCCACTGCCTTTGTTGTATTTGATCAGAAATTGAAATCAGTAAGAGGAAAGGTAAACTTCTCCAAGTCATGTGTCTCTAAGGACAAATTTTACATTTTTCTGATGCAGGAAAAAAAAAAAAATCCATATAATCTTAAGATCACTGTTTTATTCAGCTAGGTTTGTAAGGGAAAAGTGCCTGACAGCTGTGAGAGATCCAGGGTTCTCCCACTGTTAGAACAGTGGAGATTTGTCGGTTATTGTAAATTTACTAAACGTCAAGATATTAGAGGAATTCTGTGATGGATTTTCATTCTTACATAAGAAAAACATAGTTAATATCATATAATTAAACTTCATAAAACACGGTGAAAGGCCTAGAAGCTAGTAATTTTGTTGAAGACAAGTGGCTTGACTAAGGCTGTGAACACTCAATGTCAGAGCTGGACTCGGAATTCAGTCCATGCACTCATCTTTCCACCTATAAATCGCACAGCAATTGAATCAGTTTGTGCTTCCACTGCAACAACAACTTGTACATTGTTTTCAACCATGTTAATGTCAGGCAGCCAAATACCTGGAAGATGACAGTTTATGCACATGTGATGGATGGACTTTGGTTGGCTGCCAGGCACCCACCCAGGCACTTTCTTACTCCCCCTTCTGTTGTGGTTTAAGGGTGAACAAACTAAGTGGAGGGGACAGGTGGTAGTGCTGGGACCCTGAGGAGTCAGAGGGCAGCTGTTATTCCCTCCCCTTCCCTGCCACACTCTGTGTAAGAAGGAGACAGGAAGGTCAGGGTGGGGTTTTTTTTTTGTGTTGGGTGGGTTTGTTTCATTTTGCTATTACGGAATTTCAGTACGGCTGGGCCTGACTCCATGTGCTCTGTGCAATTCATTGCCATCTGAGATCAGGTTTTGTGTGTAATTCTATATGCTTCTTCCATTAACATTCATTTTTTGGTTTGTTTGGGTTTTTTTCTTCTACTGTTACTCATTATATTTGTTACAGTCTTAATTTCCAATCTTGTGTGAGGTTTTTTTTTTCTTTTGCCTTATCCTCTGTTTATCCTCCCCTAGGAGGGAGGGGGAGCAAAACAGCTTTGTCCTTAGGAAAATTATTTTAATTTATTGCCCATTAATATAGATTCGGATAGTGAGTAACAAAGACAAAAACTAAATACCTTCCCCATATTCTCTTCTTCCCAGTCTCAATTTCACTCCTTCATTCCCAATTCCTCTACCTCCCAACACCTCCAAGTGGGAGGTGGGCAATGGGGTTTGTGGTTGGTCCATAACAGCTCTTCTCTGTCTCTCCATCCTTCTCACAATTTTTTCCCCCTGCTGTGGAATGGGTCCTTCATGAATAGCTCCAGTGTGGATCCCCAAGAGATACTGAACAGGTGTCTCCAGTGATGTGAGTTCATAGAATCATAGAATGGTTTTGGTTGGAAGGGACCTTTAGAGATCATCTGCTCCAAGGATCCTGCAGTGAGCAGGGACATCTTTAACTAGATCACATTGCTCAGAGCAATCCTCCACCATCCTGCTTTTCTCCTTCACTAGCCTCCCTTCTCCTTGTCTCTGTGCATGCTTCCCCTCCTTTTGCTTCCTTTTCTATTTGATATAATAACACATTAAATAAAACTCAGCTCCTTTTCTAAGTAGTAAGAAAATATTTCATTAGTTATGTTTTATACTGAAAGTAAGAAATTGAGTATCTTCAAATTACCTTATTTTTGATGTTTGTTCCCATTATTCTATTCTGGCTTGTCAATTTACACTACAAGTACTATTTCTTGGCTTAGGGTTCATCTCTGTTTAGAGTTTCACCCAAAAGAAACTAATCACTCAAGTGGAAAAAAAATATTACACATATAGTCAGTAATCTCCCTCTTTAACCTGAAATGGCCGCTGCCTTTGGTCTTACCAAACTGTGTAAGAAGTATTTAATCATTGTATTCTCCGAAGGATGGAGGTGCTTTTTGGAGGAATTTAGAGTATGTGTTGCATTCCATCTAACTCATATATGGCTTTCAGTGAAGAAGGGAAGGACTTCAAGCTGCTTTGAAGTAATGCTAGAAGTGTGTCTTACATATATATCACTGGCCATATATGCTGATCATTAAGCCTACAAAAATTAGTCAGTTTAATCAAGTAACATTAACTTTTCAGACAATGAAAATAAAAGGCCAATAGCAAATGTTCAATGTGACATTCTTTGACTGAAAATATCAATTTTAAGAGAACTTAACTGCCATTCAGTACTGGTGTTCAGAAATGTTTCTAGGTTACATTTATGAAGAAAACCTCATTTACATGTTCAATATGTAATGAATGAGTTCTTACTTCCAAACATTATAAATTGTTATTGCTGTTTATTCAGTTAGTTTTTCATCTCTTTTTGATAAGAAAAGGGGATTTTTATAAACTTTGTAAGTGCTTTGTAATCTCAGCAATTATTTGCTTCCGGTTTTATTATTCCTGAAGATATTGCCTGAAGTGTCAAAATGTTCAGTAGGCTTAATATGATGCCTGACCTAAAAATTGTTTTGTAAATAATTTTGAGTTTTGTTATCATATGCAAAATGCAGACCTCTAGCAGTTTGCAGTAATTTTAAGAACTAAAATTTTAAGAACTAAGTTGTGACAGATAATTCCAAACAATTACATGTATGCTCATTTTCAGGACCAAAATCAATAGTCAGCAAAGTCTGTCCTGACTATCAAAAGTCTTCAGTCATCATAAGGTATTCACTAGTATCAATATAGTCAAATGGAAGTTGTGAGAAGGTCAGTTTTAAGTGGGAAAGCATATGAGTGATTTTAAATAGCATTCTAGAACTTAATTTAGAAAGATTCTGATTTTTAAATTATTATTATTTTTAGCATCCTCACATTTACTTCCTGCTGCCTTCAATCTGGGAATGCAATCTTTTCTAAAGAAATCTCATCACCAGCAACAATTAGTTTATGTAGGATCTTGAACAATTAAGCTATTGCTAGCCTACAGCTACAATGTTCTAATTCCAGATACACTCACATGATGGTACTATAATTAAAAACAGAGAGGAGAGAGTGTAAAAACAACGTGCAGTCACACTAAAAAACATGTCTTCAGTAGCTACAAAGAGTCACATGGTTATAATCACAGCAAATTACTAAGAATCTAAAAATAGTTGTCTTCATTTCCTGTGCATTGCACATTGTATGTCATTGATAAATTATTTTCACACTGTGTTGCAGGTCACAGCTAAATTGGCTATAAACATTCTGTCCTCCTGAATGGATTAGTTTATCATTAGCTACATGAATGCTTTCCACATGACTCTTAATCTGGAGTTAAGAAAACTATACTCAGGAGTTACCACATCTAATCCAATGTATTCAATCAATTCTATAAAATTATTATGAAAGAAATCCATTCTTGCTGTATATTACTTTAATGGAATTAACTGATCTTTCACTAAATTTAATTATAAAGCAAGATAGTGTTTTATTTTTGTAGATCATGGTCTGAACAAAGAGTGTAAATAAAACAATACCAAAATGTACCCTTTCCTGAATCATTCCCCTTGAAACAATTGAAAAAATCCTTTAAAGTACTAAAGGTAGGGTCTACAATAATATAAAAGCACATAGGGACATTTTCCAAAGATGATGAAAGTTAGTAAAGACTTACTGTGACTGTAATGGGTTATAAATCCAGATGAAATGTAGAAGGGTGACTGTACATATCTCCATCATGTTGTGTCACTCAGGTCCTCAATAGCACCTCCCACAATTAGATATCCTATGGCTCCATCTTTACCACTCAGCAATGACCATTGAACAGACTAGCTTTACTACTGGGTTTTAATCTTCCTGACTGCCCTCATGGACAAGATAACGTTTCCTTCAGAAGGTTTAAAGGATTCTTAAAAAAGCACATTACAGTGATGTACTTTACAGGAAGTAGTGAGAATTTTGCCTAGCAAGGAGTATAGATGTTGCCTGCAAGTACCTTTCTGGTGTGAGATCTAACACAGTTCTCCTGTTGCTTCATCATCCCTGCAGAACAGAAACAAAGTGCCTCATTCAACAAAACTGTCCAACAGCATCTCTCTCAAATGTTTCTACTGGACTCCAGTCTACCTGTCTTATGGGAAAGGGCTTTTTTAATTTCCTAGTGACTAGAGAGACTTGAATTAATAGATGTTTTCCTCCATCCAAACTCCTACGTGTCCATATGCAGCACAGAGTACCACAGTGTCACCAAAGATGCATCAAAACCCCAGGCCTACCAGCAGACATGGTTCTCTGGGCTGCTCTTTTATCCTCTGAATTCTGGTTGCAAAAAAGCATGACTATTTTCATCTTACAACTATGGTATTAAATTACCCAGTCACAAAATATATTATTTATATGGGTTATCTGAGCTGAGAACTGAGTTGGGATTTAAGATTTTCTGCAGCTAAGGAGATCAGAGTTCTGATAACAAAACACTCTTCACATAAAGTGTTTCTGTGCAAATCACCAAACTCCTCTCTTAATTAATGGAATTGACACTCTTTAAAATACTTTTTCCATGAGGAACAGCTTAGACATACCAGAATAGCTGCAAACTTTGGATGTCATGAAAATGAATTCTATATTAAAATGGAACTTAAGGCTTTATCACTTACACCATATGACTTTTACTACACCACATGACCTTTACTACACCACTTAGATGCACACAAGTCTATGGGGCTGGATGGGATCCACTCAAGGGCACTGAGCGAGTTTGCACAAGTGCTCACCATCATTTATCAGCAGTCCTGGCTAACTGGGGAGGTCCTGGTGGACTGGAGGGTAGCAAATGTGTCATCCAATTACGAGAAGGACGAGACGAAGGATCCAGGGAACTACAGGCCTGTCAGTCTGACAATGTCAGGGAAGGTTACGGAGCAGGTCATCTTGAGTGCAATCACATGGCACATAAAGGATAACCAGGTGATCAGGGCAAGTCAGAATGGGTGTATGAAAGGCAGGTCCTGCTTGACAAGCCCAATCTCCCTCTGTGACAAGGTGAAGCCACTTAGTGGATGGGGAAAGGATGTGGATGTCATCTACATGGACTTTAGTAATGCTTTAGTAAAGCATTACTAAACTTTACTTTTTTACTGCAAAAAGCTTTACTAAAGAGAATTCCCACAGCATGCTCCTGGAGAAACTGTCTGCTCATGGATTGGATGGGTGCATGCTTCTCTGGATAAAAACTGCCTGGATGGCCAGGTCCAAAGAGTGGAAGTGAATGGAGTCAAATCTCACTGGCAACCAGTCACAAGTTCTGTTCCACTGGGCTCAGTACTGGGGCCTGTTCTCTTCAATAACTTTATCAGTGATCCAGATGAGGGGATCAAGGGCACCCTCAGTAAGTTTGCAGACAACATCAAGTTAGGTGAGCGTGCTGATCCGCTTGGAGGTAAGGAGGCTCTAGAGAGGGATCTGGACAGGCTGGATGGATGGGCCGAGGCCAGTGGTAAGATTCAATAAGGCCAAGTTCCAGGTCACAATAACCCCATGCAGCACTACAGGCATGGGGAAGAGTTACTGGAAAGCTGTCGAGTTACTGGAAAGCTGTCAAGTGACTAGAAAGCTGTCCATTGACTGGAAAGCTGTCCATTGGAAAAGGATCTGGGTTGGTCAACAGATGGTTAAATATGAGCCAGCAGTGTGCCCAGGTGGCCAAAGCTGCCAACAATATCCTGGCTTGTTTTAGAAACAGTGGCCAGCAGCAGTAGAGGAGAGACTGTGCCTCTGCAATTGGCACTGGTGAGGCTGCACCTCAAATACTGTGTTCAGTTTTGGGCCCTTGGCCATAAGAAAGACATTGAGGTGCTAGAGTAGGTCCAAAGAAGGGCAATGAAGCTGGTGAAGGGTCTAGAGAGCAAGTCCTTATGAGGAGTGGCTGAGGGAACTGGGGTGATTTAGCCTGGAGAAAAGGAGGCTCAGGGGAGACTTTATCACTTTCTACAACTACGTGAAAGGACACTGTAGTGAGGTGGGGATCAGTCTGTTCTCCCAAGTAACAAGTGATAAGAGAAAACAGCCTAAAGTTGCACCAAGGGAGGTTCAGATTGGATATTAGGAAAAAATTCTTCACTGAAAGGGAAGAGGCTGCCCAAGGAAGTGGTGGAGTCACCATCCCTGGAGGTATTTAAAAATTGTGTAGATGTGGTCCTTAGGAACATGATTTAATAGTAGTGACCTGTCAGTGCTGGGTTGACAGTTTGACTTGATGATCTTAAAGATCTCTTCCAACTAGAAAAATTCTGTGATTCTATGACTTTCTTTTAACTTAAAAAGCATACTGATAAAACTAAAGAGGAAGTGAAACTAAAGATCACTTCTACACATGCAGAAAAACATGAGCTCCTCCCTGCTTATCTTTCCTATCTATCCTCTTTCTTTTTCCTGGTGTTTGATTGCTTGCCTTTTGGAAAAATAAGGATAATCTTTAGTCATAGGTAAATTTCATTTCATACTTTCTTGTAAGAAGGTATTGAGCAAAAACATCATCAGTTGTCTTGATAGAATACAAGACTTGTAATTATTTTTTCCTTCTTCCTACTGTTCTTTGCTCTTTCTGTATCATTGTCTTGCATTGTAGAAATCAGACAGGAGATGAGAATTTAACAAGTCTGCAAATTACTGTAAAACATTGTTAAACAGAAATATTTTGTGGTTTTTTAAAGGTGCCTTTTGGAGTCATTTTTGGTAATTGGGCACAGTTCTCTGGAAATCTCACATCTAAGCCATGTTAAAACGGTTGCAGAAAAATGGGGCCAATTAAAGGAACAGGTTATTCTGCAGACATCTAAGCTCAGATAAGTGGATATATTCCAAAAATTAAAGAATCCAGACCAAAATTACTAGAGAAAGATGTCACCAGAGACAAACCCAAAATGCTTCTTGTTCTGTAACTATTTTTTATTCATGCAACAGGGAAAAGAATAGAGAAAGAAGTTTGGAAAATAATAGAGAAAGAAGTTTAAAAAAGAAAAGTAGAGTTGTGTTTCCTTTTTCTATTTCATTGCATAGTAAAAAGAAAAAAAAAAAAAATTGGGGTTCTTGACCACTAGAAACTAACTCAAAATGTAGGACTTCAAACCTAGCCAAATTTTTTTGTCAGGTAGTAAAAAAATGGTTTAAAAGTGGTAACTGAGTAGCAAGACTTTCAATGGAGCATTTTTTCAACCTTACCAGACATAAAACATTGATTTAAGCTGGTGGGCTATTTACCTAGCAAAACAGAGATAAGATGATAAGAGGTGAGACATGGACTTGGCACTGGAAACCTCATGACTATAACTAATTTCCTAGTGATCAGCTGATAGAGATGTAAGCCTGGAGCTGGACAGAACTGGGTTTAGAATTAGCAAAGACAACAAATGCATAGTATCTAATAAACATAAATAGCAACACATTCAGGTGTTACATGCAGCTGCAGACCAGTAAAGAAAGTAAAGGTAAAAAAGCACCCTAGTAAACATTTAAAAGTTACTAAAAAGGGATGGTAGAGTAGGAAAGAATAAACTACTACCAAAACCATTATTTTTTTGAGTGAAGGACATTAGGACCAAAGGAGCAGGAGAACCATGAGCTTAACAGGAGTATATGGGATAGAAACTAAAAATGTATATACCATTTTTATCAAGTTTTTATTCCTTGTCTTTTTTGTAATAATTACATCTAGACTAATAATTATTCTTTAATTAGATGATAAGATTTCATTTATACTAACAATGAAGTCTTGCTTTATATGTAGGTGTGCTTCCCCTGTTCCAGTGTTCAAAAACATGATTTTGAGAATAATGCTATACACAGTCTCCTTTAGAAGCAATATTCTTATTCAGAAGATGCAACTAATTTCAAGAAAATATTAGAAAAGCCTGTCTCAAGTTTTTTAAGCTGACACACCACATCATGGATATCTTTATTTAGTTATATCACAGAATCACACAATGGTAGGGGTTGGGAAGGGACCTCTGGATATCATCTAGTCCAACCCCCCTACTAAAGCAGGTTTATGTAGAGCAGGTTGCACAAGATTGTGTCCAGGCAGATTTTTAATATCTCCAGAGAAGGAGACTGCAGTCACAGTGTTCTTAATGCACCCCAAGATACAAGGGCCTTCTTGGCTACAAGAGCACAATGCTGGCTCATGGTTAACTTCTTGTCCACCAGGACTCCAAGGTCATTTTCCATGAAGCTGCTTTCCAGCAGGTCAACCCCTAACCTATACTAGTGCATGGTGTTATTCCTCCACAGGTGCAGGACTATACATTCATCCTTATTATTATAGCGGCATATTAGATTCTACGTCACTGGCAGACATAAAGTAGGTACTTCTGTAGGCACTTGTCAGTTCCACCTGCCTTCCAAATAGTAACTCTTCTAAAAAGTAACAGTTTTACAGAGATTAGGTACTAGGTTACATAGTGTCAAGAGGTATATACTTTTGTATAGCATGTTTTGGCTGAATATTCTTCAGTTTACATACAGAGGAAATTGCTAAGGAAAGCACTCAGTTTTTGTCCGCATAGTACAGTCTAAAAACAGTTTATTCTCTTCAAACAAAGAAACAAAAGTAAACTTTTGTAACAAATTTCTGTCATTATTCATTGAAATTGCTGCAAAAATGCTGAGTCGGGTTTGTTTCTGACTGGTACAAGTTCAGTATCTTGTAATCAGGTCCATGGAGCTCACTGCAGTATCCAGAGATCAGCAGGCCAGCCTTCAAGTGGCTTTAGGTTTATAGAAAGAACAGTATTACATTATTTGGATATGACTGGAACAAAGGTCCTAAACAATCCTTAATGCGCAGTAAGTGACAGGTCAGTTCATTCATTTTGGAAGAAAAGAATTTCCATACCAACCATTCCATTGTGCAAGAATGAGAGCAGAGGCTAAGAGAGTTGCATTTCTACTCCTCCCAGAAAAAAATAAAAACAACATTACTTTTACTGTGGTTTCTGTTTCATGAACCGTGTTTAGCTGGATTGAAACTGCAAGTGCCTAACCCCTATAATGAACTTAAGCACACAGTGAAGTTAAGTTAAAGAATCAGTCTGAAGCTCAGGATGCCAGACAGCCAGCTGGATATCTAGTTACTCTCGTTTTTTTGGCAGAAAGCATATTCTCAGTCTTCATCAAAATCTCTAGTAGTGTCTTTTGCAGAGGACCCAGAAAAATCAGCACATCTCAGGAAGAGAAATACTCTATGTTCTCTAGAACATTGAGATGCTTGCAAATTTTTGACAGAAATACATTTTCCAAGATTCTCTGCTCTGAGTGTGGCAAAGGCAGTAATACATGGTGAGGAATGTCTTTACAGAGCAGACCTAGTGTTTAAGTCCTGTTAGTACCTTTACATTTGACAGGCAAAATAAAGCACTCATTAGTTTGTGTTTGCATGTGCACAACTTCTTTTGCCTGGACTACTGCAACTCTTAAAGTGCATGTTCAGTACTACTTTTGTTTGAATTAGCATTTTAACATTGAAAAGTTAGAGGACTTTGGTGCAAAATGAAAACATACTCCTTCGCTATCGAAAAAAAAGTTTAGCTTAGAGATATTTAGGAATGTTAGCAATTTAACCATTTTTTCTTCTTTAAAGTCCACCACTGCGATCTCAGTATCAAATAAATTATTAAACCCTTCAAAATAATTAATTTTTAAGAAATGGCATTAATATGTTCTGGGCATATTAGTAATACAGGATGCAGTGAATGGAAAAACACGCAATAATTGGTATAGTTGTTTTGGTTTTAAGCTATTTGCAAACTTATCAATGTTATGGTAAATGTTCTGCAAAACTGAACATGCTGTCTTTAATCAAAAGTGGGTGAGGATGCCTAATGACAAAAAAAGACTTCTAAGATTGACAGTTGTCCTATGGCAGCAGGCAGCTCTGAAAGCCTGTACCTTACTGCCGATTTATGTTTCCAAGTCCTCAGCTGAGAGAAAACTATCTCCATCTGTTCTTAGTTCCACCCATCTTACTCATTTCTTGGTTTTTGAACAAAGGACTTGGTATCTCACCTTTCAGTTCTTCACATATCCATATATCAGTCTTGCATCTAGCACTAAGTTGCCTATGTGCAGCCTTTAAAGCAATGTATTTGTCTGCCCAGTGTTTGAGAGGCACTGAGCACTGCTTGAACTGCTCTGGCTAGCCTGAGAAACAGCATGGTGTCCCACCTGGAAAACCCTCTAATAAGACAATATGTACATCTAACAATAGTTGGCCTGGCAAAATGTGTGGTGTCCTGGGACAATGGCAATTTCAGTAGTTACGCATTAGGGGCAGCAAGGTAAAGTGGAATGGGTGCTGTTGCATCAGAAAAGGACAAAGCAGGGAATAGTGAATATGTAGCAAGAAAGGGAGAGAAAAGGTGAAGAATCTTATGAGGAAAAGAACAGTACTGCAAAGGAGAGAGTAGGGACATAAGCATGGCTAAGATATTTTGGAAAAATAAGATACTGCTGCAGAAAGGGAGTATAACAGCTGTTCTTGTTGTCTGCTCTTTCCTCCAGAAAGATAAATAAACAGCTTTTCTTTGTTTCTTTTTCCCTTTGTGAAAGAAAAAGCATTTTTTTAAAACATCTCCCCAAAGGTTTTAGGGCCTCAGGCCTAACTTGTATTAATATTAGCATCTCTATTCTTAAGTGTCAGATGTGGAACATATGCAGCTCAGACTGTACTTCAGATCTTTGGACTCAATGATCATAAAGGTCTTTTCCAACCTAAATAATTCTGATTCCATTCCTACTTATTCTGCACAGATGGAATATGCTTTATTTAAAAACTTCACAACTCACAATGTTCAGTAAAAAGAGGGCAGCATGTATATAATAAGTTTGCTCTCTGGCCTCTTGCATATAGAAAGCAGGAAAATATAACCTATAGAAAGGTTTAGAAGGACAGAGACCCTTAAACAGCTTGAAATACTGCGAGTGGCCTTACTGCTCATGTTGCAGAATCCACAAGAGCTCTGCCAGGGCAGCAGAGCATTGATGCAGCCAAGCCCTTCCCTGGGATATGTAATCAGTAGGTACAGGCACTGGGATTCCAGTTTGCCTCTGAGCTTTCTGTAACACTACAAGTAGTGATGAAAAGCTAATGAAATGAAAGCAAGTTGACAGTTGTTTTGGGGTGAGGAATGCAGGTCCCTCCCAGTATGTAATAAAGCCCCTCATTCCACCCCTTAGGACAAGCTAGCAGAAGGGAGTTGCCACAAATGATATGTCCTTGGAAGAGGAAGTGATGTGGCAAAACTCCGTCTGTTTCTCTACACTCAGGAAGGCCACGGGGGGGGGGGGGGGGGGGCGGGGCTGACTCTTAAATGACAGCAGGATTAGAGGACAGCAGCATGCCCTTGCTTCCTGATAAAAGAATCAGCTTAGCCAGCACAAGACTTCATGTCCAGGCAGCAAGGGCAACATGTTCTTTTCTGAGAGTTTGTTCAAATACCAGTGTTGATACATAAACACCAAGCATGTTTGAAAGCTAACAGATACAATTTCTCAGGTCACTGCTGTTTTCTAATTTAAGCTTTGAGCTTTGATGAAAAATTAGTAATGCCTTTGCTCTCTGCCTACTACATTGCTGTGTTAATTGATAAAATCTGTGAACATCTTGTATGTGCACATACTATTTCTGTAATCTATTCATAAAAACACCTTTACAACTGATACTCATGATGTAATGCAAGAGAGAGAGCATCCCTTGATTTGTCATGCCTCTGTGAAGGCCATCAACCCATAAGTGATCAACCCATATGTGCCTGAAATAGTGTATTTTCAAATGTCATTGATGACCTTCTTGTTCATACCCATCATATTCCCTGAATATACAAAAAAAAATCCAACATCAGGATTCAATTATTTGAGTTCTATAATAAACAATTTCTCATGAAAACCAAAGTTTTGTCGAAAAGCACAGTTCATCAAGTTTCAATTAACTGAAGAGGGTTTACTTTAGGAATCCAATAAAACCTGTAACTTAGTAACACAGATCTTCTTATCATTTATAGAACTCTCCCAACTTGATTCCTCACTTAATATTATAAATAGGGAACAATTTATGAAGTCTGAATTTATATTCTTCTGTAATTATACTGTCTGTAGAAGAAAGTCCCATTTAAAATAATCCCTACTATACTCTCCAAATGTAGCTGATACCAAGTTTACATGAACTCCAGGACAAAATTTGACAAAACAGAATCAGAATGTAACATCTTGATCAATTTCTCTACTCCTAAACACTTTTTTTATGTTTCAAAGAGAAAAGAGACATTATGGTATATCATTATATATATATATATTTATATGAAAAGGTTGGACTGGATGACCCTTGAGGTCCCTTCCAACCTGGTATTCTATAATCCTATGATTATTAAACCTCACAGTTTATGAAAAAACATGTAACTGTCAAACTACAATTATATTTCAATGCAAACCCAATTTTGCTTTGTAACATAAACACAAGGATGAGTGAGGGACACAGCCTCTCCACACCACCACCAAAAAGAGATAACATCACTGACAACATCCTTGTTTGCAAACGACCTCCAAGGCTTCTGACCCTCAGATTCAACTGCAAAAGTTGGTGTTTTTTCCTTTCCCACAAGGAAGTGTTTCTCAGTGTCCACTCTGTACTTCCTTTTCATGCATAGAAATACATCCGCTAACCAGAAATTTTAAAAGTAACAGAGTACATAGGTATGGCCTCAAAAATGTTTTTCCTACCTGTACTCCCAACAGTGAGCCTTTTGAAGACCACTTACTTTAACAGGTAAAAGTAAGACGGATAAAATTCCTCTTCTAACCGTAAACTAGATGATGTTTGCCTTCTAGTCTCATCTAGGAAGGAATTAAAACCTTGCATCTCTCTAGGATATTTTGACTTGCATCACATTTTTCTGAAGAGCAGATAAATGGAAGAAGAAATTTATAAGGGTAATTTTAAGTCTTGAATGTTCTGACTCCATTAAAAAAAAATGCTAAAAACTTTTCTGGTCAAACAATATTGTCAAATGTAGTTTTATCAGCATTGAAACAAGTCCTGCAGAACAGCAGAAATCACCATCATCAATTCATCCTGAGTAAGAAAATCCTGCATTTTCATGATAGTTTCATTGCCATTAACAGGGTACATTCATTACTCAATTACATTCATTAAAACAGGTAAGTTTCGGTTAAAAGCATCATTTCATTCCAACAACTTGTTCATATTCAGGCAAAGATAACAGTATGCAGCAATTCTTCCTACTTCACACAGAAAAAATGAAATAATGTCCTCCTTTTTCTCACCTCTTAACCTCTATAGATGGGAACACTGTAGGGGTCAAAACAAAGAACTAAAATCGGGTTTGGAGTGGTGAAGAATGACAGCTGCCCACCCTCTTTCTGACAGGAAATGGAAATGTGCAAGACAGAAACAAAGACCTATATTCTAAGCAACTCTGGGAGGTGATCCCCAGGGGAGTTAGACTGACAAAGTTATGACCTAATTAAAGAACATATCCTACACGTTGTCATTCTTCCTGCAAGTCTAGGACAAAATACTTCTTCCCATAATGTCAGTATTAAAGAGGGGAGACAAAGTACAGTGTTATACTAATAGTGTCATGACTCTAAAGTAGATATATGTAAGATTGAAAGACCATTTCCAAGACACAACTTGCATTTATTTTGTTTCTTCAGGATCTATATGGACTTTGAAAACTATTATATTAGCTGTTTTGTATTTAAACAATGTGGTGTTAAACTGCTTCTTTTTCCTGTGTGGAAATGTTATGGCATAGGTGTCATTTTGTTTAGTAACTGAGATACTGAAGATTTCCAGTGAAATGAGGATCTGCAGTGAAGCTATAGTTCCAGTCACTATAAACCAATGCAATATGGCACTGTAAACAACAGAATCTTTACTCCCCATGCCTATTTCTCCCTTCCTTTATTTCACCAAAATTCATTGTGCAGTCACAGTATGAAACACATACAGTATCTGACCTAGATCATACTTATCCAGGAAAAAAGGTTCCACTTATGATAAAATCACTAATACTAGATGACAAACTGCTTTTAACAGTAGGAGAATGTAAGTATAAGAAGCCCATCAAGTGCAGTTAGTGTACCCACAGTGCTAATTAAGATAGGCTTTTTACAGTGTGGACTCTGCCATGTAGCTCATCATTACCTCTGTAATATTTGCTAGTATCTAATTTGTTTCATTAGCACTGCACAATCCCAGTAAGTAATGCAGAATGTCTGGGACTTTTCATCCCTTTTGGGCCCCTGTATCAATTAAGAACCCTTAACTTAGTCTCTCCGGACCCACAGGAATGTATATATAAGGCTCCCTGTTAGTTGAAGGGTGTTGCTGGTTACGTTCTGTGATCCCCTACCACCTTTCAGAGCCCAGATGTGTACCTTCCCAATATCCTGTAGCCCTTTAATGAGTGGCCTGAGGTGGCCAGGGTCCAACTGGTGCAGCCGTCGGTGTCTTGCACCTCCCGCTCTCATGCATCGCCTTTATGCGGACCTGTTGTACTCCAAGTGCCAGCTCTGACAGTCCCCTCACCCAGGTAACCACCAGCTCTCCCCTTTCCTTGGGGTGCACACCCCCAGCCCAATAAGCCACTCAGGATGTGATGGACAGGTCGCCTGCCAGCCCTTAGCTCAGAAATACTCTGGGCTCCCTAACTCTGCATCCTCACGGCTCAGCAGTATCCGACCACCAATCACCAAAGAGACTCTCCACCACAAATAGTCCGTTTCAGTTTCACCCGGCTTGTGAGAAAACTTGTCCTGGAGCTCATCAAGGTTGGATCCCAACCACAGGGTGGTACTAGCAGTGGGGGGGAGTTCCCACCATGCAGTCCCCTGTCCGTTTGTTTCTGTAACAGGGCGCACCTCCTTTTCCTCCATTCCCTCAGTTCCATCCGGACTATCTTCAGACAGTTCTCCCCAGCCGTCTCCATCCAAATCCTTGGAGCCTGCACCCGCAATTAACCGGTGGATTTGAACAGGTCTGGGGGAATATTTTGTCTGTGCCAGCATCAGCTCCATCAACAAACTGTCCGCTCCTTTTGTCTTCTCAATTCTCTCTCCAAGCACCATGCTTTAGGCTCTCACAGCCCGGAGGCTCCTGCACCTGAACCAAACAGGCATCCAGGAGGGCCCCTTGATCTGTGCCACTCCAAAACCTTGCGGGGACCTCTCCCAGCTTCACCACGACCTCTATGGGGTCGGACCACTAATCTCTCACCCATTTTACATCTGAGGGAGAAGGTGCACAGTTGTGCCTCTGCAGCAATTCCTCTATCAACATCCTGTCAACCACACCAATAAATGTCCCGGAGGCACCCACACACCAAACAGCAGCTGCTGTCCAAAATGGGGTTTATTGCAACCAAAGTTGCTCAGTGCTTCTTCTGACCAAAGACAAGTTTGGATGGCTGTTGGGAATTAACAACTACACAACCAATTCCTAAACCTTAAGGAAAGACATACCAAAATGGGCATACACTCATCAAGGGGAAACCTCCCACACCAGAGTGCCCAAGATACCACACACCCAAAGTGGAGGGGAAGGGGGCGAGGCTCACTTGATCCACAGAAACTCACGCCATCCATGGAAGTATCGTTGGATGGTGTGTCCAGCAGGAGGGTCCAGCTGCCAGGCCTGCAGCTCTGCGAAGAACCAACTCGCCGGCTCTCAGTCAAGACCCCATTTATACCCCAGCTGAGGGTGCCCTGTGGTCATTCTCATTGTTTGAGGGGATGAGCCCAGACAAAACACAGACAAGCGCAGTCCCCGAGGCTGTTTACTAAGTGGTCCAGACCCTGAGGCGTCAGTTAAGCACCAGGAGGTGCAGCTTAAAGGCCGAGGTGTCAAACTTCTCTGGCTGAGTCACCAAACTGCTCCAGCGCACACTCTTTGTTTTGTCTGTTTTGTCTGTTGGGGTTGGCTGCACCTGCCTCAGAAGGTCTTTAGCCTATAAAATATTAGATATAGAAGTTGGAGACAATTCTGAAATAGAAAAGAAATTTTCTAGAAAATAAAAAAACACTAGAAGTTTATGTTCTCATCCATGTCAAAGATCATATGTAGGCAAAACAATATTAGATAGGTTATGGAAGATCCAACACTATCAAATATGGAGCTATCAATACCATCTTTCACTGAAGAAGACTCTGAGATTCCACATATTAAAAGCTAGGACTGCCTTGGTTTTATATTCTTTCCTTAAATATCCACTAATTGCCACAACTAGAGGCAGGTTTCTGACCTAGAAAGACTTTTCACTTCACCAATGCAAACACCCTTATGTTCTACTACTTTTTTTTTTTTCACACACTATTTTTGACAGAAACTCATTCAACCATTAGAGAATTCAATTAATCTTGGATTCAAAGTCATACATCTTCACTGACTGGTTTGTTCAACAGGGCATATAATAAAAGTGGTTGTATTAGAAGTTATCTTGCTATTTTGTTAAGGATCCAGCACGGTAATGGGAGAGAAACCAATGGTTACTTATGTAAATACAATGCAGATGTTTCTGTATTGATGAACAATGTCTCTCAGAGAATAATGAGCTTAACTGATTCCAATTAATGTTCAGCACATGTTGTTCCCTTTGTCTATGTTTCATATACTCCAGAGGTAATTGAATAATAGTTATCGTGTGGTAGGTGATCATTCTAAAATATGGACAAGGTATTCATACACACCACATGTAGTGCTGTCTGAAATCTATGCTTGATTCTGGCTTATATACATACAGTCTACTATCTGGGCATTGTGAAGCAGTTGATAGTAAAATAGTTCTCTCTATTAAAATCAGAATAAATTGTCATATTATATTTGGGTGGTTTTCGTTTGTTTGTTTTTTAAGAACATTGCAAAAACCTATATCCTATGTATCGCCCAGTGAAATTCAAGAACAATCATGCATCCCTATTTAAACTGGTAATTGATATCTAAGACCCTATACAATGCCTTACTGATCCAACTTCTTTAAAGCTCATTAATTTTATTATCATAAACACTGAATGTTAAGTTCTCAAAAGAAACTTATGTAGCTAAACCAAATCAAGTAGAGCTGGAAGAGACTTGCAAAAAGCACTTTATCCATTCCCCTACTTAAAGAACCGTCTCTGTCATTTGCTAGTAAAAATGTTACGGAGACTTGCTAATCCAGGACAATAATAAGGTTTTTAAGGTAGACTTGCCTCTACATTTTATTTTTCTAATTTTTTTTAATGTTAATCTAAGTTCAAATTACTTCTCTTTTTTTTTTAATGTAAAATTTAAAATACTTTTCACTAGATATTTTTAATCCTGACCCTACTTACACAAAACTCAAAGTAGCATATCTAAAATGTATTAGACGTGACTGAGAAAATCTATGCATTTATATAGCTCTTATTTTGGATAAAAACCTTCTTCAGAGTCCTTTTTTCCACATAAATAAGTATTATGTGACCAATAAAGTCATCATACATAAGAGGGGAAAAAAAATCAAGTTGCAAATGGCATAATTTGTATGGTTTTGTACCTAAATTGCTTCCAAGAAGTGGTGCTAATTAAACTGATCATTGCAGGATCTGATACTGAACTCTGAACTGTTTCAGGTTCTGCAGCTGGTGACCTAGGCCAGGTTAACCTAACCTAAAAGGCAGATTAGGGTATATCAACAGAATTGTTTCGGTTCAGGCCAGGAATGCACTTCTGAATGAAATATTTCAATCACTTGGGCGTTGATCACATACCAGAGCTCTCTGTCTCTGGGAGCTTGAGCTGGAATCTTCTGGATTACATTAAACTAGAATGTAGGATCCAGGTACTTACTGAATGCCCTCTAGTCAACAGTGGACTTTCAATCCAATGAGGCAGACTAGAGTGAGACTGAAGTTAAAAAACACTATGAAATGTGTATTTATAACAAGAGTTGCTCACCACTGTTTCATTCTGCACATCTGTTCCTGTTGGTTTGCACTACTTGTTAATATAGATGCAGGTTTAAAATCTCTACTTTGTATAAAATGCTTGTAAATTCAGCAAAATGAAATGTCCTTTCTTGAGAATGTACATTTTCTTCACTTTCTAATCCAATGGCATTCACAATCTTTTAAAGTAAAATTTACAAAATATAATTTTCGATCAACTGTGTCTTGATAAAAGAATTTGTTCATTAAGTTTGTTTAAAACTGCTTAAGAAATGTTAAAGTTTGGTTTCTCCTTAGACATAAATTTGTCATTTTATATTTATGGGATTTCCAAAGTCTAATGTTGTAATACTACAAAAAAAAACCACAAAAAAAACAACAAAAAACAAACAAACAAACCCCAAACCCAAAACTTCCCTTTCTAGGCATGTATAATAAGTAATGCATTCTAAACTACTCTAGTGAATGAAGTTCGCCACTTTCTGCCCACTATGACTCCTAATGTCATCTTCATCTAAACAAATAACTATGGTTTTAAAGAATAGGCATTCCTGTCCTGTTCCCCATGCCTGGTGAATAAAAATGGCTTTCACTAGAAAATTCCCAACTACTGCATTGACTTACATAAAAAATCAGCCTACATTTACTATAGGCCTCAAGTAACAGCTTTGAGTCTGGCATTCAATTCACTGTGGATCAGTGGGGAAAGAAATGCAAGCTTTGCAGGCTGAATTGTAATCTAGGTCACAGAGTAGTTATTGTCTCCCAGGAAGGATGCTGTGTTGTATTATATCCTGAGGAGGCAGTGATTGCACATTCTGATGGTCGATTTCCTTCCTGCATGTTTAACATCTGTTAGCTCAACTTACTGAAATAGTCAAGTAAATAACCAGTCTCAGGACACACACAAAAAAAAAAAAAAAAAAAAAAAAAAAAAAAAGAAACCCAGCACAAAACAAGGAAGCAAACATATAAAGCACTTTAAATGTCATACATTGCTTGTTTCACCAGTCTTCAGTTTAGTGCACAATGCTGAAGTGTTGAACAAAGAAAGGCAAAACAAATTCTTCCCAAATACTCTTTGAGTTTTATTGTGTTTGTTTTCCATTCCTACTGCTTCTAGTCATCCATAAGCAGCTTCAAATTTTTTACACTCACATTCTTCAATTGCATGCTTGTTGTCCACTTCATTTTAAAATGAGGAGATTGCTTCCCAACAGCCCACCCACAACTTCATAAGATGATTTCCAACACATGCAGTGTGGATCACATCCTGTGCTGCCACTTCTGTTTCTATTACTGTCCTGCAAACACTACCTCTTATGCCAGGGTTAAGACTGAACAAAAGATAATAGAACATATGGTTCAAGACAGGGATGTTTATACTTCATATTTTTCCCTCTTATTTTTGTCTTACTGTTGTCCACATCATGTCTGTCCTGTTTGCATCGACCCTGAATTTCAGTTTAAAAGTTTCTGTGAGCTACAGCCTCCTTTTTTTAACAAAGCACAGACAGCAGACCAGCTGACAGCTTATCTATTGGGGAAGGACAGAAAAATGGATTTGTCATCTTCCCCCATTTATACCTCTAAGGAGATTCATTATACTGCCTGAAAGGAGCCATTTTTCCTTACCTTATTGGTTTCTTTACCTGCTTAACAAATGTATGTAAATCATCAGACTAAGTAAAACAATAACCCTGCAAAATAAGGACATTTCTGTATATATAGTTTTAAATGTTTCTAGTTATATTGTAATAATTAGATGATATAGCAGGATAAATTTGCTGTATGATTCAGGAGCATGATAGGCCATGGGCCGTCATCCAGGAGACCCTTGGATGAACTTTGCCTGATTCAACACTCTGAAGAAATAATTCTGTGCCTTTTACACTTTTGTAGCTAACACTGACGCACAAACTGTATCATCAGCTTCCCTATCCCCAAGGCGATTGCCCCATTTGGTCAAGTGTCAGGACACCTTTGCAGGTCAGGAACCATAACTAACATATTTCCTACTGTGACAATCTCCCCAGAATTCCAGTGTCTTTAATGGCACTTTTTATGGTGCAATTATAGAAAGTCTGTATTTTTGGTGTATTTTATTTTGCCATGGTCCTCACACTGAAAGTTTGCAACTACTTTTGACTTTCAGGTCAGCACTAACTAACAGTGCCAAAGTTGAAGTGAAATTTGTTGCTTTGCCCTCACTATTGTGTCTGCATTCATGCCTTGGAGAAGAATGCAAAGTTTTGTTTACGCTTGGTTTTGTTGACACAAGATGCCCTCATCACTGATTTTTTCAAGGCTAAAGGTTTCTCTTTGCTCCACCACACATGGAAGAACCAGCTAATCCTCTTGAGTCACTGTAGTGAGACATTCTTCGTGTGGAAAAAGAAGTTGTATGGGGACCAGTACATAGAGGCTTTGTTCAGCTGAGGTCTCTGGGGCTATGCTTAATCTCTCCTTATTGGAGCATGTTGGGAGAAAGACCAAATAGATGCCTGTTCACAGAGAGGTCTATTTTTATAGCAAGGGAAGTGACCTTAGGTTCTGTGGCTATATACTAGTAAAGAGTCCAAAGTTCACAACCAACCACACTAGTTAAATATCAACACAGTCCCAAACACAGTTTTGGCTCATGTCAGCTACCGCTCTTTCAGATTATGCTGAGCTGTTGGGCTGTACTCAAAAGCCTTATCCTAAGAAACGGACAGGGCCCCGAGAAAATTCATCTGTGTCCACACAGATGATCTCTTACAGAAGGTGAAGCCATGAAAACCCAGAATGGACAGCTACTCCAAGACACAAGGTGGTGATGGAGGACACAGAAGAAGAGCTTCTGTTGGTGTAGTCAAGAAGAAATCTGGGTCAGATCAAGAGATCACATCCTCTGTACAGAGAATTATCCAAGTAGTTGTTTGGATAATTTATTGTTCTGTTATACTGAGGGAATTATTTAATTAAATCCTCTGTACAGAGAATTATCCAAACAGTTGTTTGATGACAGTTGTTTGCTGGGATGGTACATTTCTCAGTATAACAGAACAAAAGTCAATTTACTTCCTACATTACTGATGTAAGAGAGTAGCTGCAAAACTTTTAGTCTCCGGCTATTCTTTTTCTAATTCACACAAGATATTTAAAAAATCTTGATAATAAAATGAAGAAAATTTCAGTCCATGCTCCTGTTATGAGCTGTGTGTAACTGTCAGCTGCATATACTTTATATTCAGTTGGACCCACTGTCACCTGAAGACCTATTAACTTTTAGATTTAAAACTCCATTGATCTATAAGCATTTAAACTCTGTAAGTAGAGTTTTTTTAATCAAAAACAGTACAACATGAAATAGTGTGAACATTTTAATATAAAAGATGTAATTGCTTTTCTCTGTTACTTGCATAGCTTTCCAGCTGAGACACTGAAAATATGAAAACCCTCTTGGATATATTGTTGGATCTTACTTTATTCCCCTGCAGGTTTGGGCATATAGATTGATTATACTTCTTAGCACTTTGCAAAGCTAAAACCAACCCAATATTTTCCTTAGATATATCTCCTTAGAAAATCTTCACACAACACAGTAACCTTCAGTATTTTTTCAATTTCAGTTCATTTGCAATCCATGAGGAAAAAAATAAAAAAAATCCACTTGAAGTAGAATGATCAAGCACATAAACCAGGCACATCAAAATGCAATTACATGTGGTAGACTACATGAAGTTTCCTTCACTCTTGCTTCTCCTTGTGGATCCAAAGTATATTCCTGCTGCTTTGCCTGTTCTCAGGTTCTCAGAAAGTAGACTTTGGAACTCTATGAAGACCATGAGTACAAGAGACAGCAAAGTATCTTTACATCTGCAAACTGTTGATTTTTTAACTCATAGTAACCATCCCACCATTTTTCTAGCCTTATAGATCTAATCATAATCACATTTATTAGTAATTGATACTGTGCGGTCGTAGTAATAAATATGAAGAACAGATTTCTTCAGTGTTAAGCAGTTACAATGCATGATACTAAATATATCCTATTTTAGAGAAATTACACCTTGGAGCTTTTCTACAGCTGAGCACCTTGCTTCCAAGGAATATTCCATAATGACAAACAGATAGAAAGCAAAAACTGCAAAATTTTCTGTAGACAGATATGAATTTTGAGCAGAACATGCTAAAAGGTAAGGAAGTCTCTTTGCTACACTATGATTTGCAATTTTGGAACATAAATTTCCAAAAAGATGATTTATTTATTGTCAAAAAGTCATCTAGTTTCACAAAAAAAAAATGTTAACTGTTAATTTGAGCAAATTATGTCTGCATTTACTTTAGAAATATGATTCATATGTTCATTAGGGTTACAATTTTAAGGGAGACATCCTTCCAAATCTCTGCCACACTAGAGTTCTGAAGTTTTCATGAACATCCAGAGACTCCTAAGAGAAAATGTGCTTTATATTTTCTGCACATAATTAGAAATATGATAAAGCATAAGTGACAGAGTGTAGCTGGTAAAAATAATGTATCTCTGGAAAGAGTTTACAACATCATACATAGCAGATTGTTCCCTCCTTTAATAGGCAAATTCTTTACTTGCTTTCACAAATTTTTCTTGTTCCATCGAAAAACTGCTGAAGTTTCTTTAGACCAATACTTTTATTTGAGAGTGACATCAGAAACTTCCTTTTCTTGTAGTGAGATACTTCTTTTGAAATCACATTTCCTTTACTTGCATTTCTTTTCTCTCCCTTGGTAATAATCTGACAATGTTTTTATTAATACCATTCATATATACTCACAGGACCAGCTGTATTCATAGTGTACAGATGTACTCTATAATCCCCAGTCAACTTTCTGCTACACCACACCAGGGTTCGTCTTATTTTGGCTTCATATCCCTGACAGAAGAACAATTTACATATACAAGAATTTCAGTTTCCTATGCTTTTGTTATATTCATGTTTTTCGCAAGAATCCCATGCTTTTGACCACTAGATGCAGAGCTCTCATTTGTGCTCATCTTCAGCTGGTAGGGTCCTATAAAAAGAATCTTTGCTTCAAGAAGACAAAAGGTCTGGTATTCATTACCTGGTAGACTCAGTAAGAATAATATTGTCCCAGTTGTGTTCCTATATATCACATTTTCCTCCGTGTGATATCTGCATGATGAATTCTTTTAATGCAGGCTCACAGCTTTGTATTATGAACAGTTCCTATTGCCATAAATATGTGTTTCACTCGCATATATCATTAATTTATTTTGCAAAGATCTGGAGACCAACCTTTGACTTTCACTCTCAGTACCCACCCAAAACTGACGAGATGGTATGATTTTTATTTTGAAGCATGAATGTGAGGGGAATTTGATATGCATGCTATACAACTCAAAATGTAAGGAAGCAAATTCTGGAGGTAGACTGTGTGTATTAGTTCCAGAAAAGTGTCTTTTCTTCAGGTGACTTGAGGTGCGTCTCAAGATGAAGCAATGTAAAATATATTGAAATTGTAGACCTACAGATGGGAAGGAGACTTTATAAACTAGTTAAGGGAAAACTGTCAATAATAAATAAGTTCTTATTTTGAGTTACCATGACAGTAAGTTCCAAGCTAATATGGAAAAGGAAGGCGCATAATCAGGAAACTGAACATTCCAGAAGATGCTCTAGAAGTAACATTTATTTCAGAACAGTGATTGAGTATGCCTGTGTGCTAAAAGTCATATGCAGGTAAGCAGAAAAGCCTGTGTGCCATAGAAATGAGAGAAAATAAATAAAAAAAACAAAAACAAAAAAACAAACCAACAGAGGAATCATTCCTGGGGAACAGGAGACATGGGTTGTTATTTGTTGTCAGAAGTCCACCTCTATATTTTCTTTCTTCTTCAAGAAGAGAAGCTGCAGAAGAACAAAACACAGCACACCCAGATGGTGGAAAAGGACCTGGAGGAGGTGGTCGACAGCCAGCTGAATTGACAGCCAGGGTGGCCAAGAAGGCTAATAACATTCTCGATTGTATCAGAAATAGTGTGGCCAGTAGAACCAGGGAAGTGATCGCCACCCTGTGCTCGGCACTGTTGAGACCACATCTCAAACACTGTGTTCAGTTTTGGATTCCTTACTACAAGAACAATATTGAGGTGCTGGAGCAGGTCCAAAGAGAGGGACAAGGAAGCTGATGAAGGGTCTAGAGAAAAAGTCTTGTCAGGAGCAGCTGAGGGAACTGGGGTTGTTTAGCCTAGAGAAAAGAAGTCTGAGGGGACACCTTATTGCTCTCTACAATTACCTGAAAGGTGGTTGTAGGGAGGTTGTGATCCATCTGTTCTCCCACGTAACAAGTGACAGGACAAGAGGAAATGGCTTCAAGTTTCACCAGAGGAGTAGTTATTAGCATTTAAATAAAAATCATAGACCACACAACCCCCATGCTTGGAATGAATCTAAACATCCAGAAGTGTGTGTGCGTGTGTGTGTGTTTGTGTGCTTGAGTGGGGTCGCCTTTATATTTTTTCCATTTTTTTTTTTTTTAAATTACACTTTGTCAGCAGACTCGGAAAATTAAGATTTCAAGGGATTTCCTTTTCTGACCAGATTAAAAGAAAAAAAACCCAAAACAACAACTATATAGCCAAATTGCTTCTGCAACCTGCTGACAACTTAACCCATGGAAACAGTCTTGCTTACAATTAAAACTGCTGCTAATCATGGTATATGGGATCAAAGATCTTTACTTTGCTTTCTTCATCAAAAAGTACGTGTAGATAATTCCCCTTTCCACAATCATTCCTCTTATTTTTAATTACACTGAGTCACAGCAAGGATGGTCTCAGATTTCGGAGCCACCACCGAAAAATTAAAGCATTGTTAAGAAATCCCCTTTCTTTACTTAAGGTCCAATATGAACTTTAATGGGAATAGTTTCATTTTGGATGAAATCTTAGTCCTATTAAAGGAGATGAGATTTATTAAGTGAGCAGTTCTGGGGGAAATAAGATTTCATGTTGATCCTCCCTTCATCCCTGAACAGCATGTTGATCAAAGTCATGAATAGCATCCATATTTATTTGCAATTTGTATTATGTCCTTACCTAACACTGTTGTGGTAGGTGTTGGACAAATATTTGATGAGATCTTGTTCCTAAGCAAGTTATTTAAGATAACAGGAAGTGGGTGAATAGGTTGGACCAATAGTAGTGTTGAGAAACAAGGAGACAGTAGAAGTCCAATTATTAAATAACCGAGACCAAATTTATATAAAAAAGATGGGCCAATTGCTAAGCATGCCTAAGATAGGCAACATTTAAAATTATCAGTGTAACACAACCAATTATGTGTTTAAAGCACATGTTTCTCACCATTTTTTATTGCACTCAAGTCTTGTCTCTTCTTCTCATTCTACTCCTCTTGTTACTTCTCTGAAAAAGGTGGGGTTTTCAGGGTTCTTTTTGCTTGGTGTCTTTGTAAATTAAAGAGTATCCTTAATATTTGAGAGGGTTCAAGTTAAGGAAGGTGAATATATCAAACTGTTTCTGGAAATGAATGTATATCTTACTAGTAAATAGATCTGATAGGAATAGTATCAAATACACTAGATGGGATTTTCAACTACGTTTTTAAATGACCATCAAACACATTGGAAATAAAAATCCACCAGCTAGTGGTGTTGTCTGGAAGCCTGAAGGAGAGACAATGACGTCATTAAAAAATAACACAACTTTGATTACTTGTTTCTTGTTGCAGAGAATGTAATCACAGTAGCAAGTCGGTTGTGACTATTCTTATGACCAGTCACTAACCAATGTGTGTTCAATATGTGGGGTTTTAAAGAGTTTTGTTCTCTTTTTTGGTAGCATGCAACACACCACCTTCCACAAACAGACCATCTAGACCAGTAATACTTCTATAGACAGGAAGCTGTCCCTTTTGGGTTCTTAAAGTTGGGATGTTGACAGTCCTCAGTTGTAGCTGCCAAGGCAAATGGTTCAGTAAGAGGAGACAAGTCAATTAAGTTTCTTAATGCAATGTTTCATATCTATCTGTTACAGAGGCAGATGTAGAAGAGTATGAATAAGGCAGGCAGATGAAAGGATGGTCATCTACCTGAAAATTACCACTCCATTCCTCGCTGCTATGACTGCCTCAGGACTCTTAGCATTGTTAATACATGTTGTCCAGAATTAAAAAAAAATAAAATGTTGCTTACATTAAGTCCTCATCTTTGCAAGCAGAGATGCTGCAGAGATGCTGTCCTTCTGCCTATGGAAATAGCTGAGGATGTTTTTATCTTTTGCAAAATTTCAGAAGTTCTTACAGTAAGTTCACAGATCCAGTTTTTGAGATGTAACATCTACTTGTAACTACTGAATTAAAAAATTAAGTTGGGGAAGGACAAAAAGCTTTTGTAACATTTGCTCAATTCTCAGAGCTATGCACATGTGAATAGTCATACTGCATTACATGTGTAGGGAACACGTGTTGATAGTTCATTAAATTCAACATATGTCTTGGTTTATGTGATCATGCAAATTCTGAATCTGTATCGAACTGTGACTAAAGTATTAATATGGCATTTAAATGACAGTGCCAATAACAGTACTTGTACCTCCCCAAGCAAAAGAGAGGTATATCTCCCTGCTTAAAACAAGAAGTTCTATACATCAGAAGGATGAATTGTGGTTCTTCTTATCTTCCCACTAACATAGGAATGGCAGGACGATATACTTCGTCAAGTACAAAGTAGCAATATAGTCATGATTCCTTAGTAGCACACAAGGAAAAGAATGACAAAGTTTCTTCATGGACTTCAAACAGGCGTGGATATCTCCAGGCCACCAGTACTATACATGTCAGTGCAGCAAAACATTTTGTTCCCAGCAGGGCAAAGAGAAGATCAAGCACCAGATTTAGTCTGGGAGCTTGGTTGCTTTTATTGGATTATTTAAAAGGACTTTGAGCTTTATTTCTATAAATTTCTATGTTCTATAACTACAAGTTCAAATATCTGGGTTCTTGAAGATTTGGCATGTGTTTGGTATGTGCAAGTTTATAAATGGGATATTAAGATTTTAACATCTGTTGCATTTTTGGGGCCAATTACCAGCTTTCTATTTGCCTTCCTGTGGTTTTATTTGTCTAAGGCTAATGCGCAGTATGTGGTAGGCCAAATGGACACAAGAAAATCAGAGAGTCATTTTGTTTTTCACAGATAGGTAAATGATCTCAAAAGGGAACACTGTGGCCATTCAGCCTAATCTCCTATTATTACTTTCAGGCAGTGATTCCTGCATCTACCTAGTGACTGTAGCAACCTTCAATAAAATCTTGTCTGGATTTAAAGCTTTGCCTGAATGAGACTTATCCCATCCTCTGTGAGTTCTTTTTGACAGCTGTTTATCCTCTTTTTTTTTTTTTTTTTTAAAAAAAAAAAAAAAAAAAAAAGAAGAAATGAAAAAGAAAATTGTTATTTCCAGTTTGAACTCTGACCTGAAATTTTACTCATTTAATATATATATTTATTAGGTTATAGTCCCTCACATAATTTAATGAGCTAAGGAATATTCCTTGAAAAAATGTATTTCTTCCCCCAAAATAATACTAAATTATTATTTATGTTCACTCAAAATCATAAGAAATTTACACTGTAAACAAAAATAAATCAAATTTTAGTAGATTTGGAAGCTGAGTGTTCTTTAATATGAACTTAACAATATCAAGTGAGTCAACTTTTACAATCAACAACAAGGAGTGTGTCACCACCTAATTTAATTAGAGTGAGAACATATTTTGCAGGTTATGTTTAATGGGCAAGCACAGTTGAAATAATGAACACAACAGCAGATCAGCAAGTGAATTCACTGAAGTGAATATAGCCATTTAGATGCTTAACAATTTCTTTTCTCCTCAGAATAAAACACATTGGAATTGTGAGTTCTGTCTGAGAAAAGAAGCTTTGAATGTAACATTGCATGCACATTTAAACACAGCTAGCACAGTGTTGTCTTCATAATTTTTCCTGATGCAAAATATTTGCAGACTAGAATCCAAATATATTTCACTACTATCTTTAAAAATTAATACCCTATATAGTACATGCACATTTTTGAGACTGCTGTGTGTTTTTCTGTATCAGAAATCATGCTTGACATTTTCCTAAGCTTTAGAAACACATAATCAATTTCTGAAATATATTAAAAAGGTAACAAATGTTTTAACCATGTTCTAATAAACAAAGTTATCATTTCACATGTGTCCTGGTTTGAGTGAGAACAGAACTAATTCTGTTCAGTAATTTTACTTTTCAGCTCAGTTCTTCTAATTAACTGCACTTTCTGAAGTTAGCACCCTGTTTTCCCAGGCAGTGTCTGCTTCTAGCAGTGATAACACCCCATGTTTGGAGTTAGTACCAAGGATTGGTGTGCAGACCAAGGCCACTGCTGGATCCTGTGTACCACATTTTGGGGTGCAGAAAAGTGAAAGGCTGCACCAGCAGGGTGGAGCGGTCAGAACAGGTGACCCTTAGGTCAATGAAGGATTCCATCCCATGTACGTCATATTTGGTATAAAGCTGAGGGATCTGGAGGGTCTGTGAGTCTTCTCCCCTCTTGGACTGCTTTGACAGCTTTACTTGGCTTGGCTAAGGTCCTCTTTCAGTTCCTTCCTCAGAGAATTCAAGGAGGTCTCTGTCCATTCTGCCTTCAATCCCAGTAGCTTCCTTCTGCTACAGGGCCCAGTCTGGGACTCTCTCCGTGCCTGTTCCACATCATCAGTGGTGACGGTGACGTAAGTACCATCGGGGGGTTGGGTTCAATACTGGTTTTGTCTATATTTGTATATATTCCACTTTTATTATTATTATTTTCATGTTCATTACAGCTGTTCTAGATTCCTTTTCTAATCTCTAAGTCTCTCTCCCTTATTCCCTTTTTCTTCCCCTTTGGGGAAGGATGGGGGTTAACAGAGAGTGGCTGGTATAGGTCTAAGGGGGCACCCTGACCCTAAACCATGACAACATGCTTTATGGAGGACTGGACCATCAGATTTGTGAAACCTAATAATAATAAATATACCTAATGATGATAATAATAATTAAGAAAATCAGACAGTGGTTTCAGTAAATATTATTCTGGCATATTTTTAAAGTTGTGAAATGAAATCCTGTTCTGAGATAAAAGAATGAGTTTACTTCGTTTATCCGAATACATACTTCACATATATGTAGTCTTATTTAAACTTGACTACCAAAAGTGTATTTACACCCAAGCCTTAAAAACAAAGTTTAGAGAAAAATATCATTATGGAGAGCCTATAATTTAGAATGCCTTATAACTTATTTCCTAAAGGTCTGACTTTCTTACACATCTTCCCAGTAGTCAGTGATGCTGTTAAGTGAAACAAATAACACCAGCCACTCTCAGTAAGCAGACCAATATATATCAATGGCATGAGAGATGTGATTTTAATTCTACAAATTTTAAGAGCAAATTTTTGTCCATTTATCAGTTCCCTCTACATCCATGTGAAAGAGTAAGAATTCAATCTTGTGGAGTTTTCAGTGCCTTCTGTTCTCATTTCTGATGCCCTCTAATCTTGCCTTTAAGGAAAAGAGATAGAGTAAGATGAAAAGAAGCTGTCCACAAACCATTGGGTGAGTGTCAAGCTGTACCTGCTATTTCATATTTATATTTGTTGCTAGTCTAGTAAATAAAAAACATGCACAGCTTGAACAGATGTGGAAGAACTGAGGAGATCTACAGAGGCAATAGGAAATCATATTAATGCAGTTCTTTCCCATCTCCCCAGCCTCTTTTTCCAACTGTACAGCTATTCAGAGAAATGGAGATTTGGAATCAGTATATACACTGTTTTACAAATCACACACATCAATGACTGGGGTGGAAGTGAGTACATGGGGTCAAACTATGTCATTTCAGCAGCTTGCTCAGATACTAATGGGGATTGTCACATTTTCCAACCAATATTGTCTGTTTTATTTCGCATGAAATCTGAGGTGAGGGAATGGCTGGAATAAGTATCAGTGCTGCATTTGGAGGTTTTATAGACCCTGGAATGTCTCTGTGCCATTTATTGGAGCACTGTAACAAAATAATAGCTCTTGATTCCAAGCAGAGGGATGCCTAGAGCCATGGAAATGCCCTCTGCCAATGGGGGAAGCGATCCTGTCACTTTTATTCACTTATGAAGGGCTTTATTCCTTAAGCAGAATAATTTTATCCAAGCCCAAATTTTTAGCAGTAAAGGAAGCAGAATCTGGCCTGCCATAAACAATTTGTTATCTCTGAAACTACATATACACCTTCCAGAATATGATTAAAAACAGAAGATTTGTCCAGAGACTTTCAAAGTTTAAACACATGTTCTTACAATTTGATATTTGTGGACATTACTTGGGTGTATAACCTTTAAAAGTGAAAAAAAACCCCAACATTTTCAAGTTGTTTGGTTCATAAACATTTAGAGATTACACACTCATGTAACAGAAAAAGAACTTTGTTCCGTTTACATAATCAGCCACTAAACATGCTATAAAGAAACCGTTTCAAGCTGATATTGTACAGTCTTAAAAATGACTGTAGTGTTACACAAATTATGTTTGTTTGGTTTTTTTATAACAAATGATTTTAGGTACAGCACTGCATAAGAAGGACCAAGTAACAACATCTCTACAAGGGAAGCCCAGGGGACAAATAAGTGACTTCAAAAGTTATTACAGGAATTCTTATTCCTAAGAGTATGGGCAGCAGTGGGAATTAGTTGGCATCTAAACACTGGTGCCTCCAACTGTCTATTTTTGTGTCACTTCAGAGGCCATTTCGGAGATTCTCCCTGACTAAGAACACAAGTACATGAATCAGACATACAGAAACACAGAAAGTAGGCATCTGTTTCTTGGAGGAAAATAAAACCCAAAACCAATCTTAATATTCCTCAGTATAATTTACACTGGAAGTTGAGTGAGGACAGTTTGGAAAAGATTTAGTAATGCAGGGCATATATAGTCTTTAATGGCTATAAGATTAACAGTTCCAAAGGAAGCATGGCTTGCATGTTGTAGCATCGAGCTCCCTGAGGAGCTTTGTGTGTCCAAGGTACCAAATGTTCTCTTCTATATGATGAGGACAAATTACAACCTGTTGGGGCTGAGTATCAGACAAGTTACAATCAGGTAGAATTGCACAAAAGTGCTATGCGTCGCTTTTGTTGTAAAGGTTTAAAGTTAGCTGTAGGCTGAACCTGTGTTCAACATTGCAAGCCCAAATCCAGTAAAGAGGTCATTGTATATCTAAAGGCACTTCTGAGTTTCCAAATGCCTAGATTAACTAAATCAAGCTGACAAGAACATTTACTGGAAGTATTTTCCTCTTTAAGTTGTGTTCAAACCAAAGCCATGGGATCAGGGAATACTTTCTTATTAAAAACATTTTAATTTAGATTTGCATAGCTCCATGATGTGTTCCTTTTAAGTGTATTCTAGCCGTTTTGTTTATGTAAATTGTTAAATAAACCATGAAAATAAGTTTTTTTTTTTTCCTCCTTCAGTTGCTGCTTGCTTTGGCAATACATCTGGTCACAGAGGGCATCTCCTTCTACTGGTCATTCTTGGCAGACACACGTCTTCCTTGCTTAATTGTTACTATGAACAGTCTTGCACCTGTTGACTGCTTCTTATGGTTGAAGGGGTGCAAGAAGAAATTCACTGATGCCCCAGAATGATCTCCGTTTGAAAAATAAGAAATCTTTTCTATACAATCTTCTTTCCCCATCTGTTGCTCACGTTTTTTTTCCCACCAACCTTTTATTAAAAATGTCCCTTTTATTGTCTGCTGTTCTTTTTCACCTTCCGGGAGATAATGCTGTATTTTCAAGAGGGCCAATTCTCTTGAAGAGAAAATAGGATAAAAGTACACTGCAATAAGGAACCATGGGACCAAGGTCAAGGTGGATTAGACTATTCTTTCAAATGAAATTTATCTTCAGAGATGCTGAGCTTTTCTTTTTGGAAAGGACTGAGCTTTCTTTTTCATTTTGCAAATGGGAGTTATCTATCTAAAATAGTGCATCTTCATTCCCATTAAAAGGTCTGCATTAGAATGCTCCCTGGAAAAATAAAATGGACTGTTTCTTACACATACATAGAAATATGAGCAACTCTTAAAAGGAGTTTCTTTCTGTTAGGTCTTCACCTATACACAGAAATTCAGAGAGATTAAGAAGAGGTGAAATTGCTCAGAGAAAATAGAGGACTGCATTGTCACGCTGTTAACCTCTGACTCTGGTGAATTGCTGCATGCTGCTCATGGCACAAGCTTAAGTTGTGCTGCATTATGGGCAGAGAGAAGAAGGCAAGGCTACTACAGTGCAGGCCGCCAGAGCAAAGCGTTCGGGTACATATGTGTATGTCTGGATGCGCGTGCCTGTTTATACAGCCTCAATATATTATTGACTCAAACAACAAAGACCTGATCCTTCTTTACTGTGTTGATTTCAGGAACTGGTTTTATAATATGAAGAGGAAGAGCACTTTAAGCATTTGCTTGTTTAAAGATTCAAATGAGTAGCTTTTTCAATGAATTGGTACCCTACTAAAAGGAGATGTTGTAACTGTAGA
Organism: Todiramphus chloris collaris; assembly: GCA_025345505.1. Taxonomy (NCBI): domain Eukaryota; kingdom Metazoa; phylum Chordata; class Aves; order Coraciiformes; family Alcedinidae; genus Todiramphus; species Todiramphus chloris. The sequence continues at coordinate 20,099,450 of JANVCC010000010.1, forward strand.
CATATTATTCCACATCACATTATTGATTAGAATGTATTTCAGAATATTAATACAAATTGTAGTTAACACACTGGGATGTCTCAGTTAGATACACATTGTGAATATGAATGGTATTTGCCCCAGGAGTTAGGCAGGACTTGAAGCCAAATGGCAGAAGAGTTAATTTATGGCACACAGTAGGACTGCAACGTCTGGAATTCTCCATCAAGAGAAGAATCGTTGGAATAATTTAACTTAAGGAAACTGGGCGTGCAACATGATCCTGGGGAGCTATGCAATTAATGTTCTGTCTGCCACATTAAAGATTTACCACTGAGATGGTCCATTTGCATACAACATAACCCCAGTGCCAGGAAAAGCTTCACTTGCTTTCACCACCCAGTACGGCACCAGACAGCAATAGTGAGATGCTGTTTTGATTCAGTTACTGCTCAGCTGTATATCAAACATGTTATAGAAACAGGCCTTGACTTCAACATGTTTGGTTTGGATCAGTGAATTGAGCACTTGCTGAGCTCTGGAATACAAATGATCAACCTATCTGTCTGAGCAGTTCCCCTGTTGGTGCCATCCTCTCGCTGCCTACTGCTAATGCAGTAATATGTATGCAGTGCACAGCATCCTATGTGACTGCCACTTGACAAAATGTGCCAGCTCATCATTGTCTCCAGACGAGACAGATTTATTATAATTCAATATGTTCCTCGTGAGCACTTTTTTCTGTCTTATGTTACAGTCTGCATAGCATTCAGAATAATAACTACATGCTCTTATGACATTGCAGCACTGAATTCTTGCAGCTGAAAAAATCATTTCCTTGTCTCTGACAGAAATTTCACCCACAGCAATACCTTCCTGTTGCTGTAAATTAATATGGGATTTCCCTGCCCCATCCCAAAATAAGCAGTTTGTGAAGAAAAGCTAAATAGAGTGATTATTTTAGTTTATTTTTAATAAAATGTGTTTGATATTCAAAAATTGCAAAGCCATGAGCTTGGCTGCGTCACACTGCAGATAAAAACCCATTGTACAAGCAGGTGAAATTATGAGATTCTAGATGCTGGTTTTGTACTCTCAAAGTCAAATAAGGCATAGCAAGAATCAAGGAAAGCTGGGCAGGACCAACAGCTGTTCTTGCTAAATTAAAGCTATTCTGTGTTGGGACTGTCACCTGATAATGGAAACAGAAGTGTTTACAAGTGGTCCACATAGAGTACTCAAAAATGCACAGGTTTCATACCTTCTAAGAGAATGGTGTTCTTTTACAGTGAATCAGTCATTTCAGTTGACTTTAGATGCCAGGATGACCTTTACAAAGTGGTACAGACAATAACATTGAATATGCAATTCACCAAACATGAATATTGGCACATTTTGGCTCATGAATATTTACCATCAAGACTGCTGCTGACAGCATCTCAGCAGCCCTAATCTGCAGTCTAGCAGACAGACAGGTTTTCCACTTTTCCCAGACACAGGGAGGAATTCCAGTCCCACTGTCCATGAGGCACAGAAAGATCCTGGCATCCCAATTTGATTTGCACTCCATCTCTTGAAAAAAAAAAAATAAAAAAAAAATCTCTGGTTAGAAATAATAATGAAACAAGATTCTCTGATTCTCTAGAAGGAACCACACCCAGCATCCCATTTCAAAATATCTGAATGCCATAGCAAACATTACAACATCAAGTAAAAAGGGACTTTGCATCCTATTGATGCTGTTTTAAGAAAACACCAACTATACCTTGTATGGACCATACAGCTTTTTTGCAGGTGAGTGATAAAATCCCTTTTGTGAATGTCAGGCCTACACATTTTCATCATACATGCCTAGCTGTAGGTGACATTTGGTTGTGTTTCCCTAAATGTTGTTTCCTATATCCACCACAATTACCATCTCCTTTCTCCCTAACTATGGTTCCTAGACTGGAAGTGATGGGACAGATTCTGACAGATCCCAGCTGGGTCACATCACCTGAGATCCTTGCTTGTGGATGACCAGCCCTAAACATGAGTCCATTTCACTGGTGTCTTGGGTTTGTCTAGGATAGAGTTAATTTTCACCAGAAGCTGGGAGGAAGCTGTAACCATGATAGACAACCAAACCAGCCTATGGGATATTCAATACCATAGTGATGTCATGTCCAATATATAAGGGTATGGGCTGGGCCAGGATGGGTGTACCCATCTCCAGTGTGGGGCCATTGGTGTGGGGCCAGGCAATTGTTGCATTTTATATCACTCACTTTATATCTTATTTCATTATTATTATTTTTTTTTTCATTATTATTGTTCTCAATGTTGTTTCTTCTCCACTTGCATTATTCTATTAAATTCTCCTTAACTCGACCCACGGGGTCTTGCATTTTTCTCTCTGTTCTGCTTCCCATCCCACTGGCTTGGGGGAAAGAGAAGCAAGCGGCCATGTGGTGCTTAGCTCCTGGCTAGATCTAAACCATCACAACTGGACAGTCTCTTCCCGTGTCTCACAGCTTATATGCTTACTTCTGTCTTTCACCTTAGGTGTTGATAAGTAAGCAGCTTTCTTTCTTTTCCTACTTCAATGAACATGAAGGAGAATGAAGCTGGTGATTAGTTAATTAACTCATTATTAACCCTCATATTCAAAGTCCTTGTCCCCCTCTGAATTTTGGAGTGTTTTTTGTCTGCAGCCCTATCTTCCTTCCCCCTACACTGTTCCCACTGTTTTAACCTTTCTGTTCCTATTTCCCTTCTCTCTGATGCCCAGACTTCAGAGTGTCAGCTGACAGTGCACTTGTTTAGTGGCAAAATTACCTGCTGTTTGAAGTGTAACAGTCTTACTGATGCATCCCAGCAAGATATTTGCCTTTTTGAGACAACACTGCATTAACTTGCACCTGTGAACTCAGATCTCAAGGCTGGATCACATTTTGCAGCACAGCTCATTAACCAGTTATTGTCTGTTTTGTATTTCTAAATTTTGTTTCTCCTGCAGATGAATTATTCTGCACTGCTCTTTATTGAATTTTGTCCTATTGATTACAAACCCTTTATCTAATTTATCAGTAATATTTTCAAATCCTAACTCTTCTCCACTCTCATATTATTGTACCACATTTGACTTTATATTGGCATTTTAAAGTATGTTTTCTATTATGTCATCCATATTACTGTCATGAGTAAGTAAAATATCAACTGGTAATAGATCCATCCAAGTCCTCATTAGATTTCCTCTCCCATTTTTGGCAAAGAGCTAATGATAGCTGCACAGTTTTTCAAACAACTGTTTGTCTACTCTATCATAATTTCACCCAACCATATCTTCCTAATTTGCACATGCAGGATGTCAGGAGTCCTACACATGCCAAAATACACCTCATCCCTTATATTCCTCTATCCTTTGGACTGATAAATCAGATAGGGACCAAATGAGACTGCTTTACTGACCAGTATTGACTTTTTGTCACCGTATGACTCTTTAGATGTTCAGACAGATCATACCTTTCTTTTTTCCTCTATTTTGGTACTTTTCTGGTCAGTGATAGGTTGCTGTCTTAAAGATTAAATATAACCTCTCCTTTGGAAAAGATTATTTTTGCTATTTTCTTCAGCTATCTCTTCTCTAAAAGATGTCAAAGGTCATTCCTAATGCAGAAAATACACAATCTAGTTACACTAATGTTAAAGGTGAATGTCACTATCTTAAATATAATTCATATTTCAATATTCTCTATTTTCACCTGTATTCCCACTTGATTTTTTAAAATTATGTTAAGCCTCTAGTCACAAGCAATAGTTTCAGAGATTTGAAAAACTGAGTATTTTACTTTTCTCTGTCATTTCTGTTTTTCCTACCTGTGTAATAGTAGACTTAAGTGCTGAAGTCATTCTGCAATAACCTGATGAACAGCATCAAAGACTGAGCTAACATTTAAAAGCATCAATAGCATAACTTGAGTTGGTCCAAAATCTTTGGAAAATTACATTAAGCTTTCTGCTGCTCTATGAGATAGTTTTACCCAATGCAAACATGAACTTTAAAAATTCATGTTTTAAAATATGCTTTAAAAATAGTGGTTTTATTAAAGGAAGGAAAGAAAACTCCCTGCATAACAGGGCAGTGTACAATAACTAATTCCTAAAGTACAGCTATATTACTCGTCAATCATTGATTTCCACTGGACACAAACTCTTAGGCCACCTGGTTGCTCTCTGCCTTCAGCAGCAGCATCACATCCACTGCAATTAGTAAATCCTGCTGGACAGCAAGAGCTAAGTTGTCACTGATCTTGCAGTGAGCCTTTCTTCAATAGTCACTCCTATTTCTCATGAATCTCCCTGTTTCTGGTCCTGGTCACACTCCCTGGACCTTTCCTTGCCTACCCTGAAAGCTTTTCCTGCTATCTGTGCCGCACCACTCCCCACTCCACTAGCTGGGGTTTTGTTGGTTCTCCTGCCAGAACTATCAGTGAAAAATATTAATATTTAATATTTAGTGTTTTTCTTTCTTTCCAGAGAGAGACTTCTCCAGTTCTTTGTAATAAAGACAAAGAAACCTCAAGCCTGAAGCTTTTATAAAATATAAAGATACTTTTTCTTCCTTATGTCAATTCTGACTTCTTTCCTATTACTGTACCTTACATAATAATCACATTGCAGTGATCATAACAACTTCATATTGGTTCATTCTTACCATTTCACTTTTGCCCTAAGCCACCTACAACACCTCAGAACTGATAAGATTTAAAATGCTTGCATCCCTCAGTACATTTTCTAAAAATGAAAGACAAAGAGTGCTTAGCAGAAATGTCATGAGAAAATAAATTATCTTGGATGTGCAGCAGGTTAATAATGACTCATTTATAATGGGTTTTCCCCAAGAATCACCAAAATCTGTTGAAAAAGCAAACCTCTGAGGTCACTCAGATATGACCACGTATTATATAATACAATCACAACAAAGCAAGGGGCATGCAATGTCATAAAGCTAGATAGCTGGGTCAAAAGTAGAGCTTAAGAAGCTCCACTGACAGGTCCTGCTTGAGCCACTGGAGCATGACATATTTCCCGCTTTATTAAAATTTGCTTGTGCTAGTATATTGCTCCTTTGGGGCTTATGTGTTTCTGACATTTGTCTTGGTGCTTAAACAAGAAAGAATCCAGGAAGTTCTTCCAGCCAGCACACACTTGTGCTAACAACAGCAGAGCTGCTGGAAGCCCTCTGGGTAGCCCTTCAAGGAGATGGAGATGCAGGCCACAGCATTTCTCACCACCCCCCTCCTTTGCATGCAGACTGTACTGTGTGGTGCCTTCAGTGCTCTGTCCTAACAGCAAGACTGGTCAAGATTAGAGGAGGATCACACCTCAAATATTCACTACGAGCACAATATGTATTAAAGATTGTTCAGGCAAATGTCTGTACCAAGCATCATCTCTCATAATCTCATTTCTTAGTTACAAACATTATACTCTGAGGAGACACTCACTACTCTCCTTTGCTGTGATGTGTGCTGCTGGCATCAAGGTCAGCACTTCACTTTTCTCTCCGGTAACTCTGATGTTGTGCAGATCCTAGTCTGGACACTTTTTAATGGAAAATCCACATTTTTCTGACAAAAGTACAAAAAGGTTATTTCTCATCTGTCACAGTCCCCACCCTCCTCTTTTTTCTTCAACTCAGTGAATATTTTTTCATTAATGTCACAAGATTTTTTTTTTCTGTTTGTATTAGTGCAGATGAAATGGTATTCACCCATTTCCTGTTTACAAAGTATAGAAGATATTTCATTTTTATAGCGAGAGATACTAGCACCCATCTAATAGTCTATGGGCCTTGAAAAAGTAAATAGGATTTCCATCCCATAGGTAGTAATGTGGTATTTCAGAGGCATCTGTTAAAATAAATTCAAAGGAGCAAAAAGAATCCAAATTTTCAATTCATAAATGTCAAAACTTGTTTTTAACTTCAACATGAACTTTCAAGACACTGTTCTGATAATAAAGAAGAAAACCAACCAATTATCGACACTCTTAAATATATGGAAAGCAAAATTATGGAGTGGAAGGAATTTCTCATTCTCAGCCTTGAATCTTTATTTCAAGAAAGCTGTACAATCAGCTGAAGAGAGTTCAGAGAAGAGATACTCATGCACAAAGAGCCAACCCCTGAAAAACAAACTCTCTGAGGGAGAATTTCAGGAGTTATCAGGAAAGAAAAGGTTGAAAGTGCTTATTACTTTGCAGAGGTATTTCACACTGTAAGGAAAAAAAAAACAGACCTGTGACAAAAGGAGTGACTCCTCAGCCTTTCTGACAAAGGCATAACAAGCTAAAATGAAAGGAGCTGGGTAAATTTGACCTTGAAAATCTTCTTCTCTAAGGACAGCTAGACACATAATCAGAGAATGCAAATAAAATGAATGCATCCCCAGGGTTTGGAGAACTTGAACAGAGATGGTGGCTTCAACAAGAAAAAGATTCTAATCCAGTTTCTAATGTGAATTTCTTTACTAGGTTTTCACTACTCTTGATTGTTTCTAATTGTTTGAACTTGATTGTTGTTATTCTTTCTGCAATTTGAGAAGACTCACATACTACCTTAATTCCAAGCTCCGTCTCTAGCCTCCAGGTCATTGCAATAATGAAACCTTCAAAGCTTCAATTCACAGTATCACACGATCACAGAATGTTTGAGGCTGGCAGGGACCTCTGGGGGTTCTCTGGTCAAGCAGGACCACCTAGAACCAGAGGTCCAGGACCATATCCTGATAGTTTTTTAATATCTTCAAGAATGGAGACTCCACAAGTTCTCCAGGCAACCTGTTCCTGTGCTCGGTCAAGTGAACAAATGTTTCCTGATGTTCAGATGGACCCTCCTGTGCTTCCATTTGTGCCCATTGCCTGTTTTACTCCTACCGGACACCACTGAAAAGATGCTGGCCCCATCCTCTTTTCACACTCCCTTCAGGTATTTATGTACATTAATAAAATCCCTCCCAAGCCTTCTCTACTCCAGGTTGAACAGTCCCGTCCCTCTCAGCCTGTCTGCATAGAAGAGATGGTCCAGTCCCTTAATCATCATGGTGTTTCACTGGATTCCCTCCAGTATGCCCATGTCTCTATCATACTGGGAGAGCTCAGAACTGGACACAGTACTCCAGGTGTGGCATCACTGGTGCTGAGTAGAAAGGAAGCATCATCTCCCTCAATCTGCAGGCAGCACTCTTCCTAATACAGCTCAAGATATTGTTAGTCTTCTTCACTACAAGGGCACATTGCTGGATTATGTTCAACTTGGTGTCCACCAGGACCCACAGGTCCTTTTCTGACCTTTTCTGACCTGCTTCCCAGCTGGATGGCCCTGAGCGTGTATTGGTTGTTCCTCCCCACACGCAGGACTTTGCAATTCTCCTTTTTGAACTTCATGAGATTGCAGCCAGTCTGTCTGTGAAGTCCATCAAAGTCCCACTGCATGGCAGCATGATCCTCTAGTGTATTAGCCACCTCCGAGTGATATCATTGTCAAACTTGACAGGGGTACAGTCTGCCAGATAATTAACAACGGTGTTAAACAGGATGGACCCAGTATTGACCTCTAGGATACATCACTAGTTACTGGCCTCGTAGAGACATCGCGATGCTGATCACTAAGACAGTAGACATAGCAATGCTGATCACTACACTCTGGGCCTGGCCATTCAGCCAGTTTTCAATCCATCTTATTGTCTGCTCATGCAGTTCATGCATCAGCAAGTTCTCTCTGATAATCTTATGGAAGACAGTGTCAAAGGCATTACTCAAGTCCAGACAGACAATTTTCACCGCTTTCCCTTCACCTACCAAGCCAGTCATTTCACCACACAAGTTTGTCAAGTTGTTCAAGCATCACTTCCCCTTGGTGAAGTTATCATGACTGCCACTGATGATTTTCTCATTCTCAATGTGCCAGGAAGTGCATTTCAGTATTAGCCGCTCTATCAGTTCCTCAGTTCCCCATGAGGCACATAACATGAATTGCAGAACCACTGCTGGGACAGACAAGGCATGTCTGTTAACCAGATCCTTTATACCCAAGGGATCTCAGTCTCTTACTCTTCTTCTGCAGCATGTGACAGTAAAGTCTTACTTAAAACATTAGAAGAGGGAAAAACTTTTAAAGAGGGAAGGGGGTATGACTAGGCCTGCTATGAGTAAGCCCAAGGGAAGCATGCCAGGGCTTACTGGGTAGCGTGCTACTGAGGACTCTCTCTCTGTCCTCTCAGTGGAGAAAAGGGATAGGCATGTAATAAGAAATGAAGAGGTAGGGCTGGTTGTTGATATTTTAGAAGTCAGGGAAGTATCTGAGAAACATCTGGTAGGAAATGGGACCCACACTCACAAAAATGTGTTGGGATCATTAGCTCATCTGAAGTGCATCTATACCAATGTACGGAGTCTGAGCAACAAACAGGATGAGCTTAAAGTCATGATGAAACAGGAAAACTATGACATAGTGGCTATCACAGAAACATGGTGGGTTGCCTCACACAACTGGAGTGCCACAGTTGATGGCTACAAGCTCTTTAGAAGGGATAAACAGGGAAGGAGAGGTGGTGGGGTGGCCCTGTATGTTAAGAATTGTTACAAATGTTTGGAACTTAAGTATAGTGTCAACAAGGTTGAGTGTGTATGGATCAGGTTAAGGGGCAAGGCCAATATAGCTGATATTGCTGTAGGTGTCTTCTATAGACATCCCAACCAGAGCAACGGGGTAGATGAAATATTCTATCAGCACTTAGGAGAAATCTCAAGGTCACTTGCTGTTGTTCTTATGAAGGACTTCTCAGATATCTGATGGAAGTAAAACACAGCAGAGAGGGGACAATCCAGGGGGTTCTTGAATGTGTAGGGGACAAATTCCTCACACGGTTGGTAAGTGAACTGACCAGAGAAGGTGCCCTGCTGGATCTCTTGTTTGAAAACAGAGAAGGACTGGTGGAGGATGTGGCAGCTGGAGGCCATCTAGGGAATAGTGATCATGAAATTATTAAGTTCTGTGTTCTTAGAGACATTAGGAGTGGGGGCAGCATACTGACACTCTGGAATTTCAAAGGGCAGACCTTGACTTGTGTCAGAGGGTACTTGACAGAGTCCCTTGGGAGTCACTTTTGAGAGATGTAGGAGTCCAGGAAGGCTGGACATTTTTTAAGAAGGAGCTCTTGAAGGTGCAGGAGCAGGACATCCCCATGTGCCATAAGACTAGTCAGTGACTAAGAAGACCAGTCTGGCTGAATAGGGAGGTTTGGATTAAAATCATGGAAAAAAGGAGGGTTTATGGCCTCTGGAAGAAGGGGCAGGTGACTCATAATGAGTATAAGAATGTTGTCAGGTCATGCAGAGAAATAATTAGAAGGTCAAAAGCTGAACTGGAAGTTAATCTGGCTTTAGAGGTGAAGAGCAATAAGAAAAAGTTATATAAATACAGTAATAATAAAGGAAAGGCCAGGGAGGGCCTCCATCCCCTACTAGATTGAGAAGGAAATATGGTAATAAAAGATGAGAAGGCTGAGGTGCTTAATGCTTTCTTTGCCTCAGTCTTTGGTAGTGGAAACACTTGCACCAGGGAAAGCCACTCCTCTAAGCCAAGACACAGGGGCTAGGAACACAATGCTCCCCCTTACAATTCAGGAGGAGATGGTCCATGACATGCTCTGCAATATCAATGTGAATAAATCTATGGGGCCGGATGGATTACATCCTAGAGTGCTGAGACAACTGGCAGAGGTGCTCACCAGGCCACTGTCCATCATAGGGGAGGTACCAGCAGGTTGGAAGTCAGCCAACATAACACCCATATATAAGAAGGGACGGACGATGATTCTGGAAACTACAGGCCTGTCATTTTGACTTCAGTACCAGGGAAGCTGATAGAGAAGATCATCCTGGGTTCTGTTATGCAGCACATGAAGGACAACCAGGTGATCAGTCCCAGTCAGCATGGTTTTATGAAAGGCAGGTCCTGTTTAACAAACCCAACCTCCTTCTATGACAGGGTGACCCGCTTGTTGGATGAAGGCAAGACTGTGGATATTGTCTATCTTGACTTTAGTAAGGCATTTGACACCATTTCCCACAGCATTCTATTAGAGAAATTGACTGCTCTTGGCTTGGATGGGCATACGTTTTCCAGGGTGAAAAACTGGTTAGATAGACAAGTCCAAAGAGTTGTGGTCACTGGAGTTAAATCCAGTTGGCTGCCAGTCACAAGTGGTGTCCCCCAGGGCTCAGCAGTGGGGCCGCTCCTGTTTAACATCTTCATCAATGATTTGGATGAGGGGATAGAGTGCACCCTTGGTAAATTTACAGATGACACCAAGCTAGGTGGAAGTGTCAATCTACTTGAGGGTAGGGAAGCTCTACAAAGGGATCTAGACAGGCTGGATTGCTGGGCCAAGGCCAATTTCATGAGTTTCAATAAGGCCAAAAGCTGGGCCCTGCACTTGGGCCACAACAACCCCGAGCAGTGCAAAAGGCTTGGGGAGGGGTGTCTGGAGAGCTGCCAGGCAGAGAAGGACCTGGGGGTGTTGATTGACAGCTGGCTGAACAGGAGCCAGCAGTGTGCCCATGTGGCCAAGAAGGCCAATGGCATCCTGGCCTGGATCAGGAACAGTGTGGTCAGCAGGAGCAGGGAGGTGATCATTCCTCTGTACTCAGCTTTGGTGAGGCCACACCTCAAATACTGTGTCCAGTTTTGGGCCCCTCTCTACAGGAAGGACATTGAGGTTCTGTAGAGGGTATAGAGGTGGGCTACAGAGCTAGTAAAGGGTTTGGAGCATGTGCCTTATGAGGAGAGGCTAAGGGATCTGGTGATGTTTAGCCTTGAGAAAAGAAGGCTGAGGGGAGACCATATTGCCCTCTACAACTACCTGAAGGGAAGTTGTACCGAGGCGGGAGTTGGTCTGTTCTCCCTGGTGACAAGTGACAGAACAAGAGGAAATGGCCTGAAGCTGAAACAGTGGAGGTTCAGGCTGGATATTAGGAAGCATTTATTTATGGAAAGGGTTGTCAGGCATTGGAATGGCCTGCCCAGGGAGGTGGTGGAGTCCCCATCCCTGGAAGTTTTTAAACAGTGGTTAGATGTTGTCCTTAGGGACATGGTTTAGTAGTTTTTGATGTGGCTAGGAATCAGGTTGGACTTGATGATCTTGAAGGTCTGTTCCAGCAGAAACTATTCTATGATTCTGTGATTCCAAGTATGGTTGTTTTATCTAAGCTGTGGAACGCAGTGTTAGGGAGACTAACTCAAGCATAATATTACAATGGTCTCTTTCAGCCTAAAACCAGTAGAAATAACACATTTCTGTATCCCAAAGAAAAAGTAATTTCCTGATTGATTCAACATTAATCTGTAAATTGAAGTGGTTTTCCATATTCTCATTGTCCCAGGGAGAATGTGCACTAGCTGTGCTGAGAGCACAGCCAGGATGTTGAGGGCATACAAGATGCTGGAGACATGGATCACTTGAATTCTAATTACCAGGAGGTGTTAAAGCAGCCCACATTAAAATCAGACCAATTCAGAATGCTTTTATCTGTTTATGTAATTGCAGTGATCACAGAAAGGTCATAGCAACCATAAGTATTATGTTTCTTTCTCTTTTTTTTCCACAAGCAGAAAAAACCCCATGTTTCAGTGAAGTGAAGCCAACTTGAAAAAATTATATTTTCTGTTAAAGGTGGATAAGAGAAGATGGCATGGGAGTGGTTTTTTCCTTCCAAATTTGCAAGGAGAAGATTAATCCTGATGTCATGAATTTGATACAAAAAGGGGAATCTCCTTATTCATTTTGTTTTCCTGAGCAGCTACCAAGAAGGTCTATCAGTGCTGTCCAGTACTATGAAACTAAGGTAAGTGGCTATCTCTAAAGTAGAAATCCCAACCAGAAGAGTGTATTTTAGTTAGTGTAATTTACACAATTAAATGAGTGAGTCTTCAAGGAAAAGAGCTGATGTTAAAATAAATGAGTTCACTTAATGAGGCAGTCTATTAGGCATTCATTTCAGTTAGAGGTGTTTATGATTGGCAAAATTAACTGAGGCTAGTGGTGCACAAAAAGGTGGAGAAATTAAAAAAAAAAAAAAAGAAAATTAAAGACACTGAGAAAATTAGGAAATTGAATGCTTCTAACTAGTGACATTTGCACACCAGAACATGTCCGCAAACTATGTCACATGAACTTTATGTATCCTGATAATTATATTTTGTTTAAAAGAAACAGTTTCTTTTCACAGATGAATAATGGCAATAATATATACTCCTATATTTTTAGAGAGTGATTTATTCTGGTGTACTGTCTCATCTACTGTAGAAAGGCAAATGCTGGTAGAATGAAACACAAAGCTGAAGCACATTCAGCATTAATCAAAAAACAAATTAAGGGAAGAAAGGAAAGAGACAGTAGGTAACTGCAAGATAGCAAATCCTCTTAAGTACAGCACCATAAAAACACTTGGCTGCGATGGTTGATCCTCACCTGAACTGTACCTTTCCAGAACTACTGATGTCAAGTCCCCACAGTTCTGGTTTTGCAATATTTCCCATTCAGTTTCTGTACAGATCTCTTTCTGCTAGGCTTCTGCAGTCTGGTATTCAAAGTTAAAAGGAAACGGACTGAAATTGCACCAGGGGAGGCTTAAATTAGATATTAGGAAAAATTTCTTTACTGAAGGAGTAGTCAGGTGATGGAAAGGGCTGCCCAGGGAGGTGGTGGAATCACCATCCCTGGGGATATTCAAAAAACATGTAGATGAAGCACTTCAGGACATGCTCTAGTGGGATGGTGAGGTGTTTTTTGTGTGTCATTTTTGGGGTTTTTTTGGGGGTTAACTGTTGGACACAGTGATCTTAGAAGTCTTTTCCAACAGTGACAATTCTGTGATTTTGTGTGTAGTGGTGATTCAGAAAATGACATCCTTACTGTGATAGAAGGCATAAAATTTGTATTTGGATGGGTTTGTGTGCATATATAGCACATGTTTATTAAAAAAGGGTATGCCTGGAAAGCAGAGAGAGGAAGGCTGCCTGCCTGTAGGATAGGTAGTACTTCATTGACAGCATGCTAAGCAGGGAGGCTCACAGCTCAAAGCAGTAAGAACCATAAGAGTTTAAATAATTTGAACCCATAACACATGTTATGACTCCAAAATGCTTCAGAAGAGACCCTTCAGCCATGTCTTGGGGATGATGGACACTTTGTCCAGCTTGCTGCAGATCAGAAAGATACAGAAGATTCAATAGACTAAGCCTTGAGTGGAGTCCTTGTCGTACAGGGACAGGACTAACTACTTCCTTTATTTTCTGGACAATGGCACTCACATCTCACATTAGTTTCCTGTTTGATGAAACAGCTTCAGGGATGCAAAGCTTACTTTTAGTGTTCATTTCACATCCCTGTGAAGACTCATGGCCCATTCACATTCACCTCCCTAAGCCTCTTTATGCACTCAGCTATGGCCAGGTAGTAGCCAAGAATCTATTTTGACCATCTTTTCATGGAGTAATGAGACACAAGTGCAAAGCTCCCATTTTATTTCAGTGTCCGCACCCCCTCCAAGAAAACTCAATTTATAACTGGAGTGAGATGAACACAGTAAGGTTTATGGTTCAAGCCAGTCAAATAAGAGAACTAATGAACACTGACATTTTCCTCCTGCATCATCAAGTTATTTTATGACTCAAAAACCTACTGTCACACTTGAGCAGCTCTGAAACTCTCCAGCTTTTGAGCAGCTTACCAGGTGTAGTTCTGCAATGAAATGTTCAACATTCTTCCACAACACAGGCTCCCAAGATCTTTCAAGAGAGTAAGGACTGTTCAATTCTACATGTGTTAGGCCCTCAAGCGCTAAAGCAGTCTTCTGCCAAGATAGGAGCTGATAAGTGAAAATAAATAAACTTTCCTTTTCTCTTCACCCTTTTCCAAAAAGCTATCATTCTCTCTATGTATCCTAAAGGTGGATGAGAAAAAGAAAGGGTATTTCCAACCTTTTGGGTGACGGGGGGCAATCTTTTACAGGAAACAGCAGCTGTCAAAACTTGGATTGACACTGACAACACAGGTTGCCTCTAGCATCTCAACCTATGCCTCGGCTAGGAGGAGCTGTCTCACCAATCAGAACTATTCATTGTTTACTGGCTAATTATATGTCATTAGTAAATCCACAAACTGCTGTGATACTGATTTCATTTAAACTACATTAATTGAGCAGTTTTTCACTGCACCAAGACCGATTAAAAAATAATAAATATTTCTAGGCTTTATTCATTTAAGGACTCCACAATCTCTGCTTTCCAATAGTCCCACACATAGAGATATTCCTTAATTCCATTACTTAACAAGTGCAACTTCTGCACTTAGCTATTTTTCAGGTTAAAATTCTGGATCTAGACCTCAGAAATTTATACAAGGTTTTGTGCAATAACTTCCTCATATACATGACAGAAATCAAGCAAAATGTTGGGTAGTTTGGAAAAATGACTCTCCAAAACAAACAACAAGACATTTTTGTCAATCTCGTCTCTTAATATAACTAAATTTTAATTACAGATTATTTTAGTCTTTTATTTTCCTATCTGGAATGTTTTTCACTGTATTGTTGTTACATTATTAGAGAAAATATTTGTTTCTCAGATCCATGGTAACCTAAATTGAAAGATCTTCTTTGAACTAAACAGATCTGTACTAAAACTTGACACTATACCATATGTCACAGTAGCCATTTTCTGTAGCATCAGTAAGTCACTTAGTTTGCTGCATGCATCTCTACAGGAATCTGCTGAGATACTTCCTTAAGTTTCAACAAAATCCCTTCCAGAAAAAAAAAAAAAAAAGGAAGAAGCAGTTTAATTTAGAGACAACTTTAATCCATTGTGACATTTCATGCATCAGACATCTGCTACTAAGACATTATCTGATGAGTCAGGGTGATCTGACCACCAACTAAGAAGCAGGAGAGAATAAGGTCATGAGAAAGAATATATCTGTTTTTATCCTCTTCATCTAAGCCTCTGGGCATACAAGTCCAGAAGTTCTCTTAATATGTTCAAAGATCCTCCACAAATTCAATGTTTGTATGAGCCAGTTGTCACTTCTAAGTTTCAGTCTGAGCTAGTTCTCCACTTGATTTAAATTTTGTGTCCATATATTTAAGAAAAAAGGTTGTTGCTGACATTAACTTCCTCCTCTCTCTTACTTCTTAACCAAGAGATTCATACATCTGAGGCACAACACTGAATTTTCTCTATTCCCCACGTGCCAAGCACAGCTGATCAGTATGCCAGAAAAATATACCTGGAATACAGCTTTTCAGAGCAAGGGGGATGATACTACCTGTCAGTATCAAGCAGCACATCCTTTGCTCCACAGCACCCCTGAATAGTATCCCTTCCTTTCTGACCCAGCCAGGAGGAATGTCTCCTAAGTCCATGACAGTAAATGTCTTATGATGTAATCACCATCAAATATATGTAAAGCCCTTAGTCAGTTCAGAGCAGTTTCTTCCTCGTGCTTAGCAGGTCACCTTGACACAAGAACTACTGCATTACTATGACAGATCGTCTTAGAATACTATAAATTAAGAACAGTTCCATTTCAGTGGGAGAAGAAATTCAAGCTTTTTTTTTTTTTTGAAGTAAAATACTTAGGTTTTCATTTAACTCATTCATTATAAACTGCTAATACAGAAATTTATTTTTTTGTGATTCCTATTCTCACACATCCACCAGAAAGGGATGAAGAATATTGTGACTCTGCTACAGAACTTAAAGTAATGGCAAATCCTTGTTGCACAGGGAAAATTGGAAGGAGGGATACAGGAGCTGAATACACAGCAGAGCTGCAGTGTTAAGAGCTGCTGATCTACTTTTAGCAGCGCAGATTTTTTTGTCCTGTTATCTAGAAGTATTCAATGTAGAGAGTCTGAGATTCTTTAGACATAACAACCTGGAGTGGAAACAAGTATTATTAGAGGATTTTAGTGTGCATCTATTATACTAGAGAAGTATTACTTAACCTTTCACCTAGTACACTGGAATTCTATTTAATCATGTATTTTATACTGTGTGTATGCCATCTAATGGTAAATGAGAATAATTCCTATTGTTTTAAATGAAAAGTATTCAGCTACTTTGTGACCATAATTGTTTTCCTTTTTTCAGCCTTTTTTCACCACCACCACCACCCCCCCCCCCCCCAATTATAATGTGATCACAAATTTCAGAGAGCTAAAATGTCATCTTATTATTCACAACTGTGTGGTTTTGTTCCTTCTGTAAGACCTGCTGTGAAAAAAAGGACCATCTTCAACAGAACCAATAGCGTGATGTGCTGCAGAGGAAGAAGCTGTGACTCGAGGGACTCTTAATTGAAGGAATCTTTCTAGTAATCTTCAGTGTCAGATTCACTAGCCATAAATGAGCATAGACTGGGAGATTCATGATTTCAGCACCAAATGAAACCAAAACACTTCTGAGGAACTAGAAGTTCAGAATCATAATATTCTCGAATTTCTGTAAATTACAGCAAGGGAGCTCCATTTGACTTCATTTCTACTGCAATTAATCTGGAGAAAATGAAACACTGAGTTCAAGTTGATTGTGTTTTCTACCACAAAAATATTTGTTCTTGTTGTACTGGTGTTATGACCTTAAAACTGAAAATTTCTGCTTTTAATATATCAGTTTATCATGCCTTTATAAACACTTGGAAATTATTTCTGTAAAAAAATCTTTTCAACACATTATATGATAAGATAATACGAAGAACTCTTTTTTTCTTTTCACTTTCCCACAGCACAAATCAAGAATTATTCTTGTATGGGATTCATGTGAATCAAGCCTCAAAGTTACAAATGTCTGTCATAATAATATGGTTATGGATTAAAATGGTAAATTAATAATAAATAATCAAATAAATAAATTTATTATTTTAATGGTCACAAAAATTAGACTGGGAATGGCCTGTGGATCATACGCTATTCTTTATTTAGCCACAGCAGCAATATTCCTCAGATAGCACAACTGAGCCTAAATTCATTGTCTCCTGTAGAAATCTGTCACTTTACACTTTCTTTAAAAATGTTGCTCCACATTTACAATGATGAACACTGTAAGTATTCAAACTCTTTGCAGCTGTAAAGTCTTGGGGATTATCTTTATTATTCATCTGTTTGAAAAATCTAGGTTTTTAACATTTTGGTGTAGCAGTAGCACCTATAAATACTTCAGATGACTTTCAGTATTACAAGCCTCTGTGATTGAAGATATATTTTTAAAATATTTATCTTTTCAATATTTTAACATTTTTGTCTTTAGCATATTTTTATCTTTTAAGAGCATTTTTTCTCTTTGGTAGCTGTGTTTGTCACTTTGTGACATCCTTTTAAGAACAACCTTCCTATAAGACAGAGAGGAGAAATTGTAACTGTCTTCAGATGTGTAAACTCTTTCTCAAACACGAGAATACACAATTTTCAATACACATAGAAGAATGCAGCAAGACATTATAAAAACCTTCAAAAGACAAAAACAATGGAGTGCTGGAACAGCCTGAAAAGATGATGGGAGTCTCCACCATAGGAGGACACAGGTTAGACAAACACCCGAAAAGAAGTAATAGCAGTGCACCTAAAAAGTCTTTGAGATAATTCTGTCCTTATTATCCTCTTTTCTTTTTTTTTTTTCCTTTTTTTCTAGTTTCATTTCTTTCTATTCCTCTTATGAATCAGACACTATTTAGTATCCTATAAAGAAAAAAGGAATCAAAGCTATGGGTGGGTGGGTGTGTGGATGGAAGAATAGATGGAGTACCCATGCATTTTGCTGGATTTCAAACAGTAGACTATAAATTACAGGATCTTGGTTAATTCCTGCCTCATGAGATTAGGTTATTTAATTTACCTGCGCTTCAAACCCACTCTAAAGTGATATGACAATATTTATTTTTCTCCTTCCAAGGAAATTACATGTTTATGTTGATATTTGGTAATCGAAAATTATGTTGTATCAGCTAAGAATATTTATATTATTTCACTAACAATGTCTTACTATTAGGCACAACTAAATAGCATAGTAGCTATGCTTTATTGTTATAATTAGATAATTTACAGTTCTGCAAATATGAAAAAATGAATTATTTTAGCCATAAACACAAGATCTTTGTGTAGAATATTTAAGCAGTAACTTCTGGTAAGAATAAGCTTGTTATTCAAACATTTAAGATAATCTCTAGATAGAATTGTTTAGACAAGTTAATTTGTATTTTTTCTATCATTTATGAAAGACATGAAAAGACCTCTGACCCAAAAGGAAAGCAAATCTGAATGTACCAAACATAATTTCTGTCATTTGACAACAGAAATATCATTACTGTCAATAAAACTACAGATGCAGTGAGCACCTGCCAGAGATCTGCTCTCAGATGAAAAAATGCAGTTCAGACTGTGAGCCTACAGTGTTAGCTTTTCCTGACAGGGAGACCTGGGCTGTTGACATTACCATTGAGTGCTTGCTCTCAGCTCTGTTCCTTTAATCTGTTGGATTCTGCAGAAATTAACTTGTAAAGGATTAAAAAATATATATATATAAAAATTTCAACTCATGTTAAATAGCATGAAATCCACAAAGGAGATTTTGCATGTGGGAGATAGGGAGGGCTGGTAGACTCTTTATTTCATGGGGGGAATATATAACATACACTTTCCACAGAATCACAGAATCACAGAATCATTTAGGTTGGAAAAGACCCTTGGGATCATCGTGTCCAACCATTAGCCCTACTCTACAAATTCACCCCTAGACCACGTCCCCGAACACCACATCTAAGTGATGCTTAAACACATCCAGGGATGGTGACTCAACCACCTCCCTGGGCAGCCTATTCCAATATCTCACCACTCTTTCCATGAAGAATTTTTTCCTAGTGTCTAGTCTAAACCTACTTTGTTTCAGCTTTAGACCATTCCCACTTGTTCTGTCACTAATTACCTGAGAGAAGAGACCAGCACCAGTCTCTCTACAATGTCCTTTCAGGTAGTTGTAGAGAGTAATAAGGTCTCCCCTCAGGCTCCTCTTCCTCAAACTAAACAGACCCAGTTCCTTCAAACGGTCCTCATATGATCTATTCTCCAGTCCCTTGACCAGCTTTGTTGCCCTCCTCTGCACCCACTCCAGCACCTCGATATCTCTCTTGGACTGAGGTGCCCAAAACTGGACACAGCACTCGAGGTGAGGCCTCACCAGTGCTGAGTACAGGGGGACAATCACCTCCCTACTTTTACTGGTCACACTATTTCTAATACAGGCCAAGATGCTGTTGGCCTTCTTGGCCACTTGGGCACACTGCTGGCTCATATTCATTCGCTTGTCAATTAGAACCCCCAGGTCCCTCTCCACCAGACAGCTCTCCAACCACACTTCCCCAAGCCTGTAACGTTGCATGGGGTTGCTGCAGAACGAAGTGCAGGACCTGGCACTTGGCCTTGTTGAAACTCATACCATTAACAGTTGCCCAGCAATCCAGTCTATCTAAGTTTCTCTGGAGAGCCTCTCTATACTCACGCAGATCGACACACCTGCCTAACTTGGTGTCATCTGCAAATCTACTGACGGTAGACTCTATGTCTCTCTATGTCCTCATCAAGATCATCAATAAAGATGTTAAATAGAAACGGCCCAAGCACTGAGCCCTGAGGAATGCCACTTGTGACCTGATGCCAGTTGGATTTAGTACCAGTGGCCACTACTCTCTGGGCCCGTCCATTCATCCAGTGCTTGATCACCAGATATATTTTCATCCAGGTGTCCTGGTTTGAGTGAAAACTGAACTAATTCTGTTCAATGATTTTACTTTTCAGCTTGGTTCTTTTAATTAACTGCACTTTCTGAAGTTAGCAGCCTGTTCTTACAGACAGTGTCTGCTTCTAGCAGTGATAACACCTTATGTTTAGAGTTACTACCAAGGATTGGTATGCAGACCAAGGCCACTGCTGGGTCCTGTGTACCACATTGGGGGGTGCAGGAAGTGAGAGGCTGCACCTTCAGGGAGGAGCGGACAGGACGGGTGACTCTAAACTGACCAGCGAGGTATTCCATCCCATATACGCCATATTTGGTCTAGAGCTGAGGGACCCGAAGGGTCTCTGGGCTCTTCTCTCCCCTCTTGGACTGCTTTGCCAGCTTTTGCTTGGCTTGGCTCGGGTCCTCTCTCGGTTCCTTCCTCGGAGCACCCAAGGAGGACTCTGTCCGTCTGCCTTCGATCCGATCTGCGTGTTCCTGAACCTGGTACCAGAATCCAGCTCCTGAACACAGCTCCCGTCTGCTGCGGGGCCCAGTCTGGGACTCCCCCGGAGCCTGCACAACATCAGTGGTGACGGTGATGTAATTACCATCAGGGGGGTTGGGTTCGATACTGGTTTTGTATATATTTGTATATATTCTATTTTTATAATTATTATTTTCCTTTTCATTAAAGCTGTTCTAGTTTCCTTTTCTAATATAAGTCTCTCTCCCTTATTCCCTTTCTCTTCCCCCTTGGGGAGGGAGGGGGGTTAACAGAGAGCGTCTGTTATAGGTTTAAGGGGCTGCCCTGACCCTAAACCACGACACCAGGTCATGAGCAGATAAATTTCACAGATAAATTATTTCTTAAAGAAAAAAAACAAATAGTTTGCAATCAGTAGCCTTTTTATTCCAGTTTAAAATGTTCAACTAAACCAGCCATGGACTTCAGGTCAAAAGGCATTGAAATGGATGGCACAGTAAGGGCCTGTCCATTTACTATTTATCAGGATTTTACTAATTTCTTTTTTTCCTGACAATTTGGATTTTTTTTCTCTCTCTTTCTGTCCCCAAAACCTTCATTGCCCTTTCAGCAGCTGCTTCTGGAAAAAAAAAAAAAAAACAACCCAACACTTTTAATTCAGTTGCTCTTGTAAGAAGTTAGAGCCAGATTCTGATCTCTGACAGATGTAAATACAAAGTTGATTAGTTTTAGTAAAATAACTTCTATTGTACACAAATAAAAGAATAAAAGTTCATGAACTTTGAAAAACAATATTCATGTGATCTCCGTCTATTTAGCTTAAGCTCTTAATGACAAGAGACTTTGAAGTTTTGAATACAACATAGGTTAGATAATGTCAGTG
This sequence comes from Todiramphus chloris collaris, assembly GCA_025345505.1. Lineage (NCBI taxonomy): Eukaryota > Metazoa > Chordata > Aves > Coraciiformes > Alcedinidae > Todiramphus > Todiramphus chloris. The sequence continues at coordinate 20,120,612 of JANVCC010000010.1, forward strand.
TTGTACTGCAAAATTTATTTCACTCACTGTGAATTTTAGCAAAGGATATTAATTTGCAATGGTTACTACTCTTGAGTCTGACTATATTTTTCATACACTTCTGAGACCTTCCTGGTTTAAGTTGACTATGCATGAGTTAGGGATGTTTCTTTAATAAAACAGTAACTGAACAAACTGGATCAATTTGACAAAATTGAGCTCTGTGGTGTGGTCAACATGACGGACAGAAGGGAAGCCATCTAGAGGGACCTTGGTAAGCTTGAGAGGTGGGTCTGTGCAAATTTCATGGAAGTTCAACATGACCAAATGCAAGTTCCTGCATCTGGACTGGGGCAATCCCAAGCACAAATACAGGCTGAGCAGTGAGTGGACAGAGAGCAGCCCTGTAGCAGCCTACAGATTCTGGAGCTTGGTATACAGACTCCATGGTCCATATAATGCACTTATGGAATCATTTTACTAAGCTACTTATCTTGGACAACAAATTGGAAAGATAGAATTAGTAGAACGTAGTGGGTCTGTCTGAGCTGCTTTTCCCCATCCAGCCCTCATGCTGCAGCACTGGGAGCTGGAGGGTGTTGATAACACACCCGTGTTATGACTGCCAGTGCTCACATGGCACCAGAGGATGGGGGGCAGGATGCGGGAGAAGATACAGCCAACCTGAGCTGACCAGTGGGATATTCCATACCATATGACGTCAGCTCAACTATAAAGGAAGGGGGCAGGAGGAGGATGGTGGGGGGGGGCATTCTGCTTTGTCCTCCAAGCGGCTGCTACGTGTTCCTGGAGCCCTGCTTCCTGGACTTGGCCCGACATTGCCTGTGGACGGGAAGTAGAAAATAACATCTTATCTATCATAACCCACACCCCTGTGCTTTGCGTCTTATTCTCTCCCTGCGTGCCGTGCTGAAGGGGGTCGGGGGGAGTGATAGAAGGGCTTGGTGGGCACCTGGTGCCGTGCCAGGGTCAACCCACCACATAGAAGAAGAAAGGAAAAATTAAAATGAAGAAAGTAAATGACTCTGGAAAAAAAAAAAAAAAAAAACAACAACCAAACAAAACAACACACAAAACCACAAAAAACCCCACAAACAAACCAAACCAAAAAAAAAAAATAAAAAAATCCTGATATGGTACAGTTTAAAGGAAGAAAGTACAAGACTGACGCAAGCAGAAGGATAGGACATGTTTACAGCTCTAGGGGAAAACAGGGCATGAATACAGTCCTGATAGTCTGCTTTTTGCTCTATAGAGACAATAATGTATACCATGTTTTGATGTCCACAGATATGCTGATTCTTTTGCTCTCTGAATTAAGAACAAATGTAAATTTTCAGACACACAAAAAAATTGCTTAGTTACAAAAAGCATACTATACGTCAAATAGTGTTCAGACAAAACAGTCTCTGAAGAAGAATGTGAGGGTTTTTACCTCATCTCAGTTCTTTTGCTGCCTCTTACAGTATTTTTTAATTTCTAATGCATAGAATTAATATAAAGCACATACAAACCATCAGTAAGTATTTGTTGATGTACATTTTGATGAACATCACATGGAAATACAGTCTCCTTTGCTGCTAGGGAGTTAAAAGAAAACAAATCGTAGTTGGATGAGACGGTAAAAAAAGGGAGAATGATTTGAAAAAGGATTAAAGAAAATATCAAGATGCTAGATCCATGATTTATACATGGGGAACTTTTACTGGTACCTATTGTCCCTGAACACAGCTGCCAACGTTGCAATTTTGTTTGAGTACACTTGGCTGCCTTTGTGCCTTTGTCAAGCCAGCACATTTCACAGCTATAAATATGTAGGCACCCCAGCATTGCTCAGCATTGTTGCCTTTCTTTCTTGTATATTTTGCATCTCCATTGCAATGTCAGACTAAATATATATTTTTTGGCAGGTATTCCATGTCCAGGTTTGCTCAAGGAAATACAGGGCATCTTTCATGGCCTTTGTGGAGTGGGGAAGGGAACAAAAAGCTAGCTGTGTTTTTTCACTGAGACATCACAAAGATGGACTTGCTGCAAGTGTTTAAAACAGATTTGATGCCCAGTCACTGAAATACTGATGCATCGAGTCCAAACATATAAAATAGCATCTTTGATGCTGGAAAAACTGATTATTATATCAGTTTTTTCCAGCACAGAAGATGCTGGTTTATTGTTGTTATAGGATAGCTGGTACTTTGTTATGAGGAAAAAGAGCTTAACACATGCATAATGATATAATTAACCAGCAGACAACTATACATTCAAGATAACTATTAGCAATACAAAAGATAACCCCCCTGTTGCCCCCATACCAAGATAGCCTCCCAGCACACACCAGTGCATGTCCCTGCCTGTGCTGGGCCAGAACCACCCACCCACCTGCCCACCCTATTTCCTTCTCAGTGTCTTTCCCTCCTTATAGATCTTCATGTTTCTCCTATATTGCTTCTGAAGCCTACCCTTTCTCACTGAGTTTTATTGCTGGTCCTCTGGTTGCTCTTCAATTCTACTTGTGATCAGCTTAAGCAAATTTTATATTTGTTCATTTCCTTTTGGTGTTATGAGTTTTGATGCAAAGCCTTTCTCAGAACAAATAGTTTGGGGTGCTCCTCACACACATATACATTGCTCACAGTTGATCTTCTTACCAGGCCATGTTATCAAGAAGAGGCTACACACTTTTCCAGAATACTTGATATACCAGCTCATGTAGACTGATTAGTACAGACTTGTTCTTTCCATGGGCCAAGTTTAAAATAAAGTAGTGTAAATCCATGTTTTCTGAATGCTTCCATAACATGGATGCTTTCAAATAACTGTTTTCAGAAAAAAAAGATCTTGTCAGTGTATACCGACTCAAGCAAAAGCATGACATATCCTCATTTACAGTCCCCTGGTAAAAATAGATAGAGCTTAACTTTTTTTTTTTATTCATTTTTGGCAATGCAGCTTGAATTTCTATTAGGCCATTGAACAGATGCAAACCTTTGGCTTATGGCTGGGCATCGACATGGGACTCAACATTTTGAATATTACAGTTATCTCCCTTGTACAGCATCTGGCAAGTCCAGTCATCTGCATTGCTAACTAAAGAATGGAAATAAAGCCATGAATTTAGAGTCCTTTAGTCTGATTTCAATTCAGTGAAACAATGACAGTATATATCAGTTGAAGTTTTGTTCCACAATCTTTACTCCTTTTTTTTGAACTAATTGTTCCTTTGAGAAACTGGATATACTTCAGCAATCACAACTGAGGTGGTGTAAAACTATCTGTGAAGTAGAAACAGAAAAAATAACTCTACTGATCCTCTGAAGTGAAATTAGGCATCTATTAAAAGAATAACCATTTAGGTATTAGAGTGTATGAAGAAGAAAAACAAACAAACAAACCACTACATTGGAAAATGCAATAGGGCAGAAAAAAATTCTGGAAAAACTGGGTAAAATTTTGCCCTTGCAAGCTTTATGAATTTGTACTTGAAAGTATGCTGAACTGGTGTATCTCTTTGCTTACTATACCAGTAAGCAAACTTTGCTTAGTGTATTAGTAAGCAAAATTTTCACTAAGAAAACAAGGGAAGCAAGTTCATTCTGATTGAGCAACATCTCAGATGTGCATTGAACTGTCATTTCCATACAGGATACATTAGCACAAAGTATGTACAGCCAAATTGCAAACATTTATTCTAAACATCACCTCACACCTCTCAGTTCCTGACACCTCCATGCACCTTAAAATTTAGGTCACACAGTATCTTAGACAGGAAATCATAAGGAAGTTTAAGCAGTACTTGGAGAACCAACTGAGGTCAAGCAACAAGCAATCTCAAAAATGGTAAAAACTAAAGGGAGATACATTCATCGAGAAAGGCAGAAGGAATTTAAAACCCAGAGACAAATGAGGAACTAGAAGGGATTTGAAGATTTAGACTGGAAGATTAAGGATCACAAGCAGAGAAGGTACACCAGACAATAAACATCATTTCATCTATGACTTTTAGAAGAAACATAGAAGAAGAGGAAGAAAGATAAAGAAAAGTGTTTGAAAAGCAAAAAGGAGGAACTAGAAGAGGAGATACATCATCTCCACATTCTGGGTCAGGACAGAAGATCAAAGATGGCAAAATTTCTGCAGGAGAGGCTGACTGCAACTTCAGAGAAAAAGACCCAGGTTGCCCTCATTGAGAGTCATGAGCTTTGGTGTACATATGGATGTGTGAGATCTTTACACAGTGTGGAGAGATTAAATGGGTAACACAGACACAGTAGTCAGAAGTTATCCCCGATTTAGTTAAATACCACCAGGAATGAACAAGAAGGATGTTTTGTGTGAGAAATATGAGTATCCACTGTGGATTTAAAGAAAAATGGACAAGGCCATATTGGGGATTAAATAGTGCAACATTTAATAGAGCATGCTTAAGAAACAGAGTGGATGTAACCATTATATCCCAGCCCCTTTGACCATGGACTTTCCTAGGGATCAGATCAGAACCATCATCAAGAATAATACACAGCTGAAATCATTACAAATAGTTACAAACCATTGCCTGATACAAACCTAATTGCAATCACCAGTGTCCAGTGAAACAAAATGAACTAATACCCATGGGAATTTTACTGCTCCCATCTCAGTGAATAAAACCAGCCTGTTCTTGAAATATCGCCATTTTTAAAATCGAAGTATTCTGTCAGAATTAGTGTTGTGTCAGACACTGATTTCTCCCAGACAAAGTGGGAATTACTTTGTCTCTTTATCCCTTTTTCCAGATCCCTGAAGTATAGCAGCCTACTGTAGCAATGATACAGCATAGAAAATGAGCTTCTAGGCTGAACAGCATTTACCAGCTCTGGCATCTCCTGGAAGTGTCTTGCAGGTGAGACCATAATATTGTGCTCAGAGAGATTCCCAGTCCTTTGATTTGTGTCTTCTCTTACTCAGAGGCACAGCCAAAGCCGCTGGAGTGTCTAACTTCTTTTATTAGCAAAATGACCACCAAATACAGAGAGTGAAATGGGGAAAGCACAGCAGCTGTCATGAGAGGGAACATGACCCCTCTAAAGCGGTGTTCAGTCCCTTGAGTGCAACTAACAGCCCGCTTGTGCAATGGAAAGAAAGTGTCATAGGGAAGTGATGGTACTGCCACCCAGGGACGTGATCATCCCTTCGCTTGCCACAAGAGAAAAGCAGAAAAAAGGTTTCATCAGCTGCTTTAGCTGAGTGTGATTTCATCTGCAGGGTGCGTGTGTGTAGAAGACAACAGGAAGAAGCACTTAGTTTGATTGCACTCTAGCCATTTGCTGATAATGTGGTTGAAAGCAATTGTGTCTGATAATTTATGTTTTTATGAGCTTGATTTGCAATAACAGCTTTAAAAACACCGAACAAGATTAAAAAAAAAAAAAAAAGGTGAGGATTGGAGAATTAAATCTGTAAATGGAATTTAGAATTAGTAACGTAGCATGCAGTGGGACAAAATTATACACAAATTGCTTTATATGCTAAAACTTCATATGAAAACGAAGGTTTTGTTTGTCATTTCATAGTCTCAAAAAAGGCATGTCTTTTCACCAAAAAAACCCAAGAAAGTAATAGTTTGGATGTTTGTTTGGCAAGGGGTCTAAATATAATGAAGTAGTTATATTCTTGACTACATCATACCAAAGTCACAGTTCAGACAGATCAGAACAATGGGGTAGATAATAGCTTTCTAAGGGACAGAGTCAAGTTAATATATTAGCTTTCATTGTACGAGACTAGAAGGAAAAACTTCTTGGGAATGGATAAACAGAGGACAAAACTTCCCATGAATGGGAAGGAATAACAGGACTTGGCTTTCTCACTATCTGCAGCTTTAGGGAAACGTAATTCCCCTAGAAACCCAAACTTCTCAGCTGCTTTCAGAACAAGTTTTACAATAAAAGTATACAAAACTAATTTTACTGTCCTGTCCACTGTCTTTACATATATGGGCTTTTGCATATCAGCAGAATGATTCTTGTCTGTGGAAAACTGCACGTTTCTTATGAAAACCTTACCTGAAAAATGGAGTTCCTAGATGGAAACAGTCTGCACAAACACTGATCCCAGGGCCACAGAGTTTTAGTTAGGATTTGTGTTTTAAATGGGCAACCAAATGCCCATGCATTTTTCTAGAAAAAGATAACTAACTGATGTCATTGCATCCATTTTTAAAGTGAAAACAATGTCTTTTACTCAGACTCTTCTCTGTATTAAGAAAACCTAATATGATATGATATTATGATAGTAATAGTATTACAGTTTAACAGTATTACAGTTCAAGTTCTAAAAACTCAAAATATGTAAAACCTTATGTTTGCAAATCAGTACAATTCAAGTCCTTTCAAAATCTTAAAAGAACTTTACTGTTTGAATTAGTAGTCTACCACACTTAAAAGCTTCAAGGCATAAATTGTATTCAGTTGCAGAAAAAAAAAACAAAAACATAAAGCAAATAATATAGGGAACAGAAAATAAAAGGAAAGCGAATAATTTCTCTCCTGATAAGTCATGCAATGCTTGTGGATATTGTAATGAGAAGCTTCTTCCATTAAATAAAAAGAATGTAAAATTTTAATTCTAAAAGGCCCAGGTAGTTGTAGGACACTTACACAATGCAATATATATTTTGTAGTTTTTTACAGTATTAAGTAATTTAAAATGCCCTTTTAAATTTTGAAATGAAAGCACTGAGAAGCTCAAAGACCATAATGACCAGACTCTGCCACCTCAGGAACACTTAATTCAGATTACAAAGAGCTTCAAAAAACAGTTTCCTTAAGCATTCATAACTTTGAAACATGAAAGGGTGTTCCCAAGCTATTGCTTTCCCTGTGAGGAAAAGCCTAAGAGGCAACTGTATGTCACACAAGTGCTTCTTGTCACAGGCAGGACCTTTTCCTGTGCTACATTGGATGCAATTCTCCAAGTCTATTGTTAATGTCACTTTTGTCTTTTGCATTCTCCTTGAAGTGGTTTGATGACAAGATGAATACAGGCATTTCTCTTACTCTTCCAGATGTTTCTTTCCATCAAAGACATGCATCTCTTTGTGGTAACCCTGCAGCCTAGCCACCGTTCACAGATGTTTAAGGATAAACTCAGAAATTTAGGCCAAATAGCTTAACCAAGGTTAAAATGAATAATTGACATACCTAAGCAATGTTTTGAAATTATGCATATGTCTTCAGTGACAGAAGAGCTGACTTCAGTAGTAAAGGATTTCCATTTTCTTCTGGTGTGTATGAACCAGGAAAGACCGAGTGGTTTCAAATACTGTCAATGCTCTCAGCTACATTTAACTTCAAGAAATCAGACAATATCTCACCTGTCAAGGTGGAGTTTTATTTAATGGATCATCAATGAGATCTGGGTAAATATTCCAGTTATCCAAACTGCCTCCCCAATGGATGTAGCTCCCAAGCTCAGATGAATATCCCATTCTTGGGTGATCAGAGTTCGGAAAATTTCTTCTTATATTCAGGTTCCTTATCCTTTATACTTCAGATAAAGCTTGACATCTTAACTTTTTTAATCACAACACTTATCTGTTGGCCAGACATATATAACAATCAGCTGCCTTGATTAATTTTGTTAGCCATATGACTTAAGCACAAGCTGTTCAAATTTAGGAACAAAATCCAGGCCATACAGGGAAAAAAAAAAAACAAAACAGAAAAACAAAGCAAAAAAACCCACAAACAAACAAGAAAAAAACCCCAAAAAGTACAAAGAAACCCCAACCAAACAAACAAAAAACCACAAAACAAAAACCAAACCAATTAAAAAAAAAAAAAAAAAAAAAACCAAAAAACCAATTCCTGAGTTAATGGATGAAAATAAAATTCCAAAACCTCCCCACTTCATACACATATAATAACTCTGCAGGATTTTTTTACTTTAGGGATTCAGTAATCAGACAGAAATGCACACTAGTGAGAGTGAGGTCTGGGCTGCATTGTCAATGTACAAAATCTAAAATTATGTCCCATCTTCACTGTTTACTGGGGAGGATGTCCAAGCTCGCAGACAATATTGAGTTACTAGAAATGGCACATATATGAGACAAAGACTCTGCTCTGGTATTATGACTACAGATTTCTTGATACTCTTTCAGAAGATAGTGTATAGTGCCAACTATTTATTCCTCTGACCAATGCTGCCTTTTTATTGCCTTCTGTTCCCTCACTGGCACATCGTCTCCACCTGTTGCCTCCTTTAATGTGCTTAGGACTTGCGGGGAGGGTTCCAATGTGGTATGAAACATTCAGCAGGTGTTAGCGTTATGCACTCAGTGTAAATCTGCTTTTGATAATAAGGGCAACTTGTGTGTGTTTAGGAAAATCAAGGTACATTATTCCTAGTATCTATGAGTTCCTTCCCTGAAGAATTTGCATGCCCATAGGAGAAGGCAAATGAGAACAGTTATTGCTGCTCAGGTTTGACCTCTGTGTAGCAGATTTTTTCCTTTCCAGGTAGACAAAGCAATTAAAGAGGACATTTCTTGGTTATATGTTTGTATAGTGAGGACAACAGTGACAGGGTGGGGAAAGGGCTGCTTCGCAACTGGGATCCTTCATGTCATTTAAAAGAACATAATTGCTATGGATAATTTTTAAAGGACAAAGTTCATTGATGTGTCAAGAGACAGCACAGGTCCTACACCACTGGATATATTTTATCCTGCAGAAGTACTGGATATTGTTATATACTACATAAAGCTTTAGTCTAACTTTTTCATCACTCAAGCAGTTTATATGTTTGTATATTCATCTATCTAGCACTCAGACCACTGACCAAATTAACAATATTTCATCAGACTTCACAGTGTGTTGAGAGAAAATGTATCTCCTGCAGGTCATCACTAATACCATTGCAATGAAAAGTATTCAATCACTTTTTACGGTCAGTAGTGTAATAGGAGAGGTGTTCACCTTGTAGATGATCTATTATATTTTTGGGGGACTGTCTGGCAGATTACACAGGTCTGAACATACTCTAGGTTGCTAAATTATGTGAAGCTGGTCTGAGTGAACAATTTTATGTTTGAATAGATTTAAAGAAAAAAATGTTATTAGCAAACATATTATATCAACTTTGATTAGTAAAGACATCAGCAGCAAATACAAATTACCTGAGTAATCTTTAAATTAAAGAATGTCCACAGTTTAAATTTAAGTAAAACTTATGTGATCATACAACTAGGAAGCTGAGTTATTCATCATCATTTTGCACAAGAAAATATTTTTAAACATATGGAAGTATATATAAACATGATATACTGAAAGGATTTATCCTACTTAAAACTAGTGTATGCAATTTGTGTGCATATACTGTGAAACTTTCTCTGCTTGGAACATAGATGTATGCTGTACACATTAACCACTGCACAATATGTTTCAAGATACACATTATCCAAATGAAATATCTCAGTTCTTTAATATACAGATATGATGTCTGCTAACACAATGCAAAAACCCCCAAAGAAAATATAACCCAAGGCACATCATTTCTGTAACTGATGATGTCACCTGGAATAAATTATGAAAACACATTGTATCCTAATATTTTAAGGCACCAGTTGTGCTTATATTTGAATGTCAATTATTCAAAGTAAAGTGAATTGAGTCCCACACACTTTCAAAGCAAAACAAGTGAACAGTTCTTCCTATAAATGAATTTATCCAATTTTCAAAGGGAAAAAAATATTATATAGTCAGGCTCTGTTATTTCAAATGCAGGCTAGAGATGTTTATTATGCTATAGAAATAAAGAAAACAGGTCTTGCATGACACACATCATAACTGAGTATAACAGAAACATCTAACAATAAGCTTTGCCTAAAGCTTCTCATTTCAGTTCCCTTGTACATGGTAGAGTTTTCTTTAGAAGAGATGCTGTAACTGTCAGTGCATCAGAGGCAGTCCCAGAAAACTTGTTCCCGGAGTAAATACTGATGTGTTCTGCTCTTCAAACAAAAGAAAAATGCAGGTACTCTACAATCAGATTACAGGTTTCATATTATTTTCTTTATCCTGCTCAAGGGAAGAGTAGCTTCAATGCATCCCAATCAAAACTTCAGATGGCTTTCAAATGAATAGAGCATGGTAATTATGGTGAGATGAGAATTGCTGTATAATGCAACAAATGTAGACTTGCATCTGAGACTTCAGCTTTCTAGAAAAAAGAGGCAGCACAGTCAGAGCAGTGAGTCTGAATGTGTTGCCAGAACCCTAGGAATCTCAGAATAAAGTTCCTTGCTCATGTGCACATGGACTTTACAGGATACCCAAGGAGTCCAAAGTCTCAGACATACTGAGTACACACCACACAGGTGGTCTGTGCATGTACAGTAAGACCAGTATGCCCTATGTGTGGTGAATTTACTACAAATGAACCAGATGGTACCTGTGAACATCTCTCCAGAAGATACCAGAAAGAAATTAGGGAGCCTAAATTGAACTGTCAGTAGTATGCTGCCCATTTTTCCAGAGTTACTTTTTATTGCAAGACAGCATCTTCACTGGAGGCAGACAGCCCACATCTCTTCCAGGAAAAGCTGGGGGGAAAAAAAAAACCCCAGAAATAATATTATGGAGCAAGGGAACGAATGGTGAGCATCATAAGTTAGCAGAAATCCTTGTTAAACATATGACTCATGTTTCACAGAATCAAAGAATCACAGAATGTCAGGGTTGGAAAGGGCCTTGAAAGATCATCTGGTCCAACTCCCCTGCCAGAGCAGGACCACCTAGAGCAGGCTGTTTCCTTTATTAGCCACACAAGGACCAAAGTGCAGGATCCTGTGGGTTTCAATAATTGGAAAAAAGTGAAAATCTGTGCTAATTCTAGAACCCCTGGATCTGGGTACCCATCTATGGGGCATTTTATACTTTATATAAAATTAAATCAGTATGCATTTACATATTTCAAGAATTATTTGATGAAGTTGGAGACACAGCTCAAAAATTTCAGTATTCAGATAATTGTTAGAGGATGGTTGCTTATATGGCACAGCAAGCATATTTTAAGCTTTTCTTAAATAGTTTAAGCACAATTTACAGTACATTTACTATGTCAATCTCTCAGCAGTTATAAACCAGCATGGTCATTTGCAGTTCTATGAACTTGCATTGATTTATCCCAATGAAAGAGTTGGCACTGTCGTAAATTCACAAAGTCCTTTTGCATTCTATGGACTTTTTTTTATGCCACACAGTTAATGCATTATGCAGAGCTGTTGTTTACAGCCAGTCTGTGTTACAAGTATCAATCAACATAATGTATCTCAAAGCTAGATTTCTAATCTAAGCTAATCATCTAAACACCCAGGTAGTCAATGGCAAGAAAGTCATTTTCTCTTGTGCTAGGGTACAGTTCTCCTGTCCTGATGTGGATTCATTTGATCTGTTTTAGCTGTTTACTTTAAGAGAAATGAATCTTGCCCTAAAATTGCCTGTGTCTCACTGTGGACATTTACAGGTATCTGAATAGGTTAATTCCACCTCTAGTCTTAAAATAAGGTGACTTGCATTTTGGAGGTGTCTGTAGCTTTTACTGTGAGTGTAGCCTAGGGTATGAATCAGAGGAGTAACTTTTAGTCATCTAAGTTTAGGATAGATGAAACTTTGCCGCAAGTTCAGGAGCTTTCAATAAATCAAGGGGAACCAAAGTTCATCAGTTCATTAGATAATTGATTCTGCTTTCAAACCTAAATGCCATCCAAGAGGATACCAGAGTCCTTAAAATATGGAAAAAGTGCCAAAAAACATTGCCTTTAGATATTATTAAATGATAAAAATGCAGTGCCCAGAAGTTCAAGTATACAGAAACATACAGAACACCAAACGGATGTCCTGAAGGAGAAGTACCATTTCCTCTTTTCTCAACACTCATCATCAATTTAAAACAGATTAAAAATCTTCAGTACATGTACATACTTATGAACGGCAGAGATTCTGATGAGATCACTTCAGCCACTCTGTGCTCATTACCTTCTGCTATACTGAACATATCAGAAGTGGACAGTAATTGAACAAACTGGTATGAAAACTAAGCCTAAGAGATTTAATTTATTCCTCCAAATGTACCCTGATATAATAAAAAAACACATCATTATAAGAAAATTATAAAGTTATCATTCTATGAATGATTAATGAAATTATAACAGACATATGTATACTTTTAGAAAAATAATACATTCAAAGTAAAAATACCAAAACAAAAAACAAAACAGAAAAACAAAAACAAAACAACAAAAAACCCACATAAAAACAAATAGAACAAAAAAAAAAAAAAACCCAAACAAACAAATAATCCCCCCTTACAGTGTAATAGAAACCTTTAATATTTGAACACACCTGCCTTCCACATACATACCACAAAAAACAATGGTTTAGGGTTAACACTGTATCCCATTGCGAATAATCATCATTAGGAATGCAGTATTGAGAACATTATGAACAAATATCAATTGCTGCTTTCTGTAAAAGGCTCCAATAGTTATATATTAAAGAAACATTTTTATGTTTACCCTAATTATTTATGGGATTCTCTCCAGCTACTGAATTAGGAGAAAAAGAGATTTAAATAGTCCATGTCAGAACAAAGAATGAGTATTTTATGAGTTTACTGCAATATTATTACTCTGCACTGGCATACGCCTTACCACCTTGACAGGCTGAATTAATTTAGTAGATTGTATTCCATCACTTCTTTAATTACAATGCTTCACTGAGCAGTGACTTGTGCACTTGCTAAGGATTTTCTGCTAAGGAATTGTTCTGTCCACTGCCATTGAGCCATAGCTTGAGGACTTAATAACAGAGGTACATGTAGCCAAAAGCTAGTCATGTGGAGAGAATGACAACCAGCACCACACAAAAAACCACTGCAGTCAGATACAAAAGTTAAGTGTCAGGCACCAAATCAATCCATCAACATTCTGCTAAATGGCTGTATTAGATCTCAGTGCTGCAAAGATCCAGGCAGCCTCTTTTTACAGTGCAGCTTTACTGAGGTGAATATTAGAATTGATTTGCCTAATCTCAGGCCCTCTGATTTTCTCCATAAAGATATAAATTGTGCCTCGCACTCCAGAATCCTCTATTCCCTGGAGGAATTAGTCACCTAAAAAGAAGGAAATTGGGTATGAGAAACAAAAAGGGCATTAGGACAATCACAGTATCATTTCATGTTAATAAAATCTTCCTTATGAGAACTAGAAGTAGCTCTATAAACGCTAATGAACAGCTTGTTATTAGCCCTAAATGGGGGTTTATTTGTCCCAGGTTCAAAGATAGAAAGGCACAGGTTGTTCATCAACTTGTTCAACATTACACAGGGTAATTGTGGCACCCACTCTGACTCAGATTTATACAAGAAAACCACATCATTACTTCCTAGCATCCATGGTAATGATAGGAAGATGATTTGGAACTTCTGGCCCCCTGGTCTGGTCCTTTATGCACAGAAACAAAATCCCGCTTCCTCTCAAAACCAAAGGTTTGTATTTTTCAGTATGAAGATATGTAACCATAAACTTTCCTCTGGCTATTTGGATGACAGCTCAGTTCAGTTTGGAAATGGTTCAGGGAATCTGGCAAGATATGAAAAAGAAAATCTCTAAAATATCATAACTATAGGGAAAAACAGTTCTTCTCTCATAAACAGTTGCATCTATGTAATTAAGATAAGGTTTTCTGGTCCTTTTAACAGAGTTCTCAGCAGAGAGGAACTTTTAAGGCTTGTGAAGTAGGACAGAGGCTCCTCCTTTACCCTGGAATATGCACTCTTCATTAAAGCTAACACTGTTAGTTTAATACAATTAAACTTAGCTAAGTACAGCTAAATAAATTTATGTTAGAGATTAGAGATTTTCTGCAAAGACAACCTTGAAAAAATGATACACTGAAAAAAATTGTTCAGACAGAGGGCTGAAACTCCTTTGTTGGCACAAGGATGTGGGCACTGCACTGCATAGCAGCTCCTGCTCCAGGGTAACTGAAAACCTAATTGAAACACCTTGTGTTTTTTACCAGTTTGTGTGACAAGTCCAGTAACTTAAGGGTAGCAATTACATAATTCACCACTCCAGACCAATTTAATTTCTTCCTATGTATATCAATATTAGTTTCACTTAACATCTCTTTCCTGCATATAAATGTATTTTAAATGACTTATTTTCTCAGCTCTCTTCCAAACAGATCCTAATCCCTCAGCTGGTTTATTTCTTTCAAAATACATTACTGTAATTAAAATGTTCATTTTGCACTACTTAGCAAAATACAGTTTATTTAAAGAAATTAGATATCAAATTAAAGCAGAGGTGAAAGAACATGCATTACAAAATAGGAATTAGCAATATTTGCCTCAGAGTTTTCTATTAATTTTTTCTTTCCAGCTGGTATCAACTTTTTAGCCACACACACAGTCTGTTGTAAGTACTTTTAAGATTTCCTATACTAATTAAGAATCCTAACTATGAAACATTTATGTGTAGGGAAAAACAGACATTAAACAGACACTTATATCAACATTTGGTTTTTTCCCCCATATTTCACAAAAAGCTAAAGAAATGGCATGTCAACAAAATATCATTCTTACAAGAATGAGTTCCTTACATATGAGGAAAAATTATTATCTTTGAAGTTCAAGAAACAATAGTTAACTAAAATCCTAGTATTCTCCAGTATTAATTGTCCCTCTCAAGTTATTAGCAGGACTTTGCATCTCTACTTCAGTTGTCTCTGAAAGTACAGTTATAAATATACTTCCTCTGGTGACATCGATGCTTTAAGAAACTCATCCACACCACTTTCTCCAATGACGTGGGAAAATCGTTGCTGATTCCAGAACATGAAAAGTATCAGTGAACAACTCTTGAACAAAAATAGCTCTGCAACCAAAAAAAAAGTTTTTTGTCTCAGCCAGTTCCTTGTTCAGTTCATTGCATAGTGCCACAAAAGTTATACCAACACAAATGATGATGATGATGAACATCTGAGAAAGGGAAGGTGCATACACTGGCAGTGGTACCAATAGGTTTGTAAGTGTAACAATAATGAAGGAGGGATTTCAGTGTCACCAGTGCTGGTTCAGCAAGGCTTCTCCTGCACATTCCTAAGGGCTCTGCTGACATGCTAAGAGTTAAGCTAGGGCTCCAACCAAATTGTGACATGTAAAGCCTACCGTCTATACTAAGACAACTGTCTTTGGCTTTCAGAGATGAAGTCAGAAAAAAAAAAAAGTATTTTTTTGTACCCTTCCGAATCCTTAAAGTATCTTTTATCTTAAGAATAATTAATAATTAATGATGATAAAAACAGAAGCAGACAGGATTGTTCTAAAATGTTTTACTATAATCAACGTGATAAAAAGTACTACTATGGAAATTCAAGTTGGTATTGTTTCCAGTTTTAGCTAGGTTGAAAAGAAAAAAATTAAAGTTTGATATTTTTAATATGTTCATCAACATTTTAAAAATGGACCTATTTAGATAGATTTCTTGGTTTATTTTAAAGAATGGTTACATCTAAATTTTCTTATTGTAAATGCAACCACTTTATGAAGACAATAACCTAGAAATAAGAGAAATATTGCAATACTTACTTCTACGTTTTGATCACCAAATTAGATACACAAATCTTATGCATGTAAAAATATTGCAATGCATTGTTGAAGTTCCCTGTGGCAATATCATTACAAACACATTTAATGTGTGGAAGAATTCCAGTACTGCATTGAAATTTAAGGTAATATTGCATAGCTTCTTAAATTAAAACAATGGTATCATTAATACAAAGTTCCTATAGAGTATGTCTTTACGCAGATAATGATAATATCAGAGAAAGCCTGGAACCATTACTTTGCTTTTCAGTGTATTCTAAAAAAATCAGATATATTAAGTAAGGCCATACACTTCATGTAGTCAATTCTCAGTTGTATTTCAGGAAAGATTTATCGAACCAGTAGATTGTTTCCTCTCAGATACCACTGAGACATTTCCATGGAATTCTAAGATGTTTACAGTAAATTAGAAGCTAATTAGTTGAACTGAAATGCCTGCACCTGCTCCTGCATTATTTAAAAGAAGAAAGAAAGAGGAAAAAAAACAAAACACAAAAAAACAAAACACAAAAAAACACCAACAAAAACACAACAAAACATTTAGTGTTTCACAAATGGAGATAATACTTCAGGGCTTGGCTTTCTCCAAGCCTATTTAATCATTTGAAAAGGTTGTCAGAATTATTGGGTTATGAAACAGAATCAGTGCATCTTAGATATTTTTCCTTCCTGCAGCTTTATAGTCATTATTGTATTAAGATTCTGGCAAACAAGGCCAACAATATTTATGGTTCCTGCCATAACATTAAAAATGCATATCCCATTCAGATTTTATGAATCTTGAATTGCAGCAGGAAATGAGCAGTTTAGATGATAATTGACTTGTAAGGATTAGAGCAGTTCAGGTTCCCCCCTGTGCAAAGAGAAGGTTCATCTGAGGTCTTACAGATAGACGATAATTCCTCCAAAACATCACATCTGTCTTTACAAAAAGGTGCTTTTCTTCTGGTACCTCTATATTGTAGCAATAACAGTTATTAGTGAATCAGATAGAGCAGGCACAGCTAGCCAAATTGTGATGGGAAAATGAGAGTAAAATCCAAATCAAATATTAGATACATGTGGTATTTTGTATAATGCATAACCAAATAAACTGCCAATCCTAATGAGCTTGTAATTTAATCAGGAAAGTATGTTACACAATCAGTTCTGGATGAGAATGTGTACCATCAAAGAGAGCATCAAAATGATAAGAATTCACTGAGGAGGAGCTGAGTTTCATGTAAAGAACAGAGGGAGAAATTTTCATATTATAGGAATTAAGAAGCTTTTCATATGAAAGATGATCCCCCAAAGTAAGTTATTGTGGCACCAGGTGTGAGGAACCTAAAAAAGGAGAGTCATGGGGAGAGGAAGATGGTGAGTAGGAAGAGCTGTAATTTAATAGAGAACATTAAGAGCAAAATTGCAAGAGGCAGAGCTGAAGAAACTGGGAAAGATCCTCATGAAAGGATGTGAAAAGAAGGGTGTCAGAAGAAAGAAGGTTAAAATGAGGACAGTCAACCTGCTCTCTCTTACTACAACCAGAGCGCTATTTCCTAGTAGAAGTTTCACTTCTTAACGTTATGTTTTCCTGATGTTCTCTCTTTCTCTCCTCCCAGGGGAAAGCCTGAGCTCTCATATAGCACTGAGATGTATTCATGGAACTCTGAGCTTGCCATAAATTAGAAGATGATTAGTTGAAGTGATTTTTGGCTGTTTCAGACTTGCAAGCACACAAACGTACGTGCAGGCTCCTGGTACTATCTACAGCAACTCATCTTGAAATCAGTCTTAGCTCTCCTGTTTGCACTCCCAGGCTTTTCAGAGGGCTAGGATTAGCTCTTGAGCATGTGCTGACTGCATCAGCAGAACTCCAATTTCACAGACTGGAATACAAAGTTTTGTTCAAAAAGGTCTGAAGAAACCACTGCCCTCTTCATTGCCCTTAGAAATGTTTGGGGACACAAAAAGAATGCAAACTTCACAAGGAGAACCCTGCTGGGGAAGTCCTTGGTGCACTACTCCTTTACTTTTACTTACTACTTTTGCTTACTACTTGTTGCAGTATTGTTCTCATATTCTTGAAAAATACAGATGCACCAAAGCTCTTTCAAAACCACTAGCATAGAGAAAATACCTTTGTAGTAAGTTGAAAGAGGAAAGCTCACATGTATGGTGCTCTGGTTTGGTAAAAGCTATCTAAGAATATTTTTCACGTTTCAAAGTTAGATCAGACCTCTAGAGTTATGCTTCAGCTAGGAAAGAAGCCAGCGAACAAGGAGTATGGTTTCCTTCTCCTTGGACTGCCATAAAGGTAAGCAATAGTGTTAAAATAAAAACTGTTATCTTTTGTGCTGATTCCACATTACCACTGAAAAAAGTCCCTCCTCTTCTTGTCACAGCTTCTTTTTTTGGTCTGAGTCTTTACATTACTTTTTAAAATGCCTCTCTGGTCAGCCTTATCAACTGGCTGAGCTCCCCACCCCTAAAACCAAACTGAAATTACAGAGCTTGCAGGGGGGAAATAATCTCCCTTTTCCTAAATTATTTGGATTATAGACAAATTTAATTATTCCATTTCAATGAATAAATACCAAAGTTAAATCATCTTTTCTTGCCATCAATGAGCAAGATGCTAAAATTTATTCTTTTATTACTTTTATATTCCACCTCAGTATAAAGGCACAGGAACTAACCAAATACTCAAAATGGAGCTTGCTAGCTAAAACAAAAGCTCAGAAAGCATCCTCAATAGTAATATGTTTCATTAATTGCCCGAGATCATTGTCAAAAAATTACCTTTTTTCAGCATAGTTCTCTGATCATTTTCCTACTACCCTCTTCTGTGCTTCTCTCTCAGTTTACTCATATGTCCTCTTATATTTTTTAGCTACCCTAACTGTTTAACCCGACCTTCAATCACAACATCTAATCTACAGTGGTGCTGTGCTTAGAAGCCCACAACAAGCAAAAATACCTTCTGACTATGAATTATGCTGTGACTTTGCTTCAGATGTGGCTTTTAAATCAGACATAAGAATATTGCTTTTTCATGGTAGTTATTCTTCTAATAAAGATGAATTTGCAAAGTTCTTAAGAAAAATAATATTATTATAATATTCTATTGGAACATGAATAAAAACATGTTCATTAGTTTAACTGAACTGGACCATTTCACTTCAATGCAGTATTAAACTGGTTATAGTACCGTGACATCTCTCAGTATTCAGATACATCAGACCTCCATTCTCTCCCATCAGTGAGTCTGATGAAAAAACACACCATGCAGTGTTGTACTGTGTTCTCCCTGCACACACTGTGTGGTGTTTCATGGAAGCACCACAGGAGATGAAGACTGAATTTTTTCCTTTCTCAAAGAGCAGGAACTCCAAATTTCACTCAATAAACATCCCATGAATCTCATACATAAAGTCAAATATGTGGACACCTGTGACACCGCTTTAGAGTGTACAACTCTAAATTGTGTGATGAATTTGAGGGAGCTGGAATACCTGTGGATTATGTATGTACCATCCTAACCTAAGTTTGTCATGGCTGTAAAATAGAAGATTGGTTTATGACAATATCAAAACTTTCAACTGAGGTATTTTTTTCCTCAGAAAAAAAGGACTATGTGGAGAGAAGGCTTTCCACTGCCTTTTGTTTTTTGAGTGTGCTGTTGGCTTTGGAGCAGTTTTACTAAATAATAAATAAATAAAGGAAAACACTGCAAAACATCATCAGGCATAGGTTAGTAACATGGATACATGAGAAAAAAGTTTAAAGATAAATAAATGCTTTCTTAGAATAATAACAAAGGAGACTTGAAACTATGAGCAGAAACACGGGGTCTTGTTTTTATGAATTTAATTAAAAATGAAATTTGTACATTCTCTGGGAAAAAACCAAAATGAGGATATGAAGTAGACTGAAGTTTATCATCCCATTCAAAGTCATGTTTTACCTCAAACTGGAAGTGAACCAAGTTCCAAGAATTTGAAGACTGTTGAACACTCCCATCCTCCCACAATATTCAAGCTTGCAGTTCCGAAGAGTGGGTTGACCAAGTGTTGACATCTTTGCATCTCTTCAGCTCTGAGCCTGTCTACATTCCTTGGGATTTCCTTGCTCTAATCTCTGTCTCTCACCACATGCACGGCCAAAATCTCTGGCAAAAGCCAACATCTTTCTACTGTTCATCACAGTTCTGCAAACATTAGCAAAATGGTCAGAGATATTTGCAGGTACTTAAAGTGAGTTTTTACTGCTTCTAGCAAAAGGGGTCTTTAGTACCTGTTCTCCTACAGTGGGCACACATGTCTAGCTGCTAAAACAAAGCCAGTCCCTCTCCTTACTCTGGTAAGGAGAAGCTTAGACTCACTGCCCGAATGTGAGTGCATGCACGCATTGAAGTTTCTCAGTGCATGTGTATGATCAGGGGTGAATATAGTGGAGGGGATAGGCAGAAATGTCTAAGAAGGTTTTAATCCTGTTGCCCAGAACTGTGGAGCGATTCTTATTCCAAAGGAAACATAATACTGTGCTTGCCTTCTGCTACCAAAAGACTGTATGCCAACTTCAGGGAGCTTCAAAGAGACTGTGATTCTTCCTTGGTGAGAAACATTGCCTTTTTCCCAGTGGAGATGCAAAACTCCTCCTTGGATGAAGCCTGAGCAGCATGACTGACCACATCATATGGCCCTTTTGTAAAAAAATATTGTAATTTCCATTATGAAACCAGTTTCTGGACTGATGTACTGGTTGAAAAAGTAATATTGTTGTCTTGAATCCTAATGAAAAAAAAAAAATAAACCAAAACAATTTAAAAGGCACCTGAACCAGACTGGGAAAAAAAAAAAAAAAAAGTTTTGGCTCTATTTCCCAAAACAGAAGTAATTCAATTATTGCTTTATCTCCCTAACTGGAACAACCACAGATAAAGTAGAATCTTGGCTAATCACTTGACAGCTAAATTAGAAAACCCCATCATGCTTTATCAGCATGTGATAAACAATATAAGAATAAAAGTTTCTGTATCTAGCAATGTCTAAGGAATTTAGGAATGGAGATCAAACCCTTAAAACAATACTTTCAATACTTCAGCCAGCCATTACTATGAACATGTTTTATTTATTACTACTTAAAAATGATGTTCTGGTTTGAGTGAAAACAGAACTAATTCTGTTCAGTAATTTTACTTTTCAGCTCAGTTCTTCTAATTAACTGCCCTTTCTGAAGTTAGCAGCCTGTTTTCCCAGGCAGTGTCTTCTTCTAGCAGTGATAACACCCCATGTTTAGAGTTACTACCAAGGATTGGTGTGCAGACCAAGGCCACTGCTGGGTCCTGTGTACCACACTGGGGGGTGCAGAAAGTGAAAGGCTGCACCTGCAGGGAGGAGCAGACAGGACAGGTGACTCTAAACTGACCAACGAGGTATTCCATCCCATATACGCCATATTTGGTCTAGAGCTGAGGGACCCGAAGGGTCTCTGGGCTCTTCTCTCCCCTCTTGGACTGCTTTGCCAGCTTTTGCTTGGCTTGGCTCGGGTCTGTTTCGGTTCCTTCCTCGGAGCACCCAAGGAGGACTCTGTCCATTCTGCCTTCGATCTGGTCTGCGTGTTCCTGAACCCAGTACCAGAATCCAGCTCCTGAACACAGCTCCCATCTTCTGCGGGGCCCAGTCTGGTACTGCCCCAGTGCCTCCACAGCATCACTGGTGACGGTGATGTAATTACCATCAGGGGGGTTGGGTTCGATACTGGTTTTGTATATATTTGTATATATTCCATTTTTATAATTATTAATTTCATTTTCATTAAAGCTGTTCTAGTTTCCTTTTCTAATCGCTAAGTCTCTCTCCCTTATTCCCTTTCTCTTCCCCTCTGGGGAGGGAGGGGGGGGTTAACAGAGACCATCTGTTATAGGTCTAAGGGGCTGCCCTGACCCTAAACCGTGACAAATGACTAAGATATTTTTCATTGCAATTAAGTAACATGTAGAAAATTTGCATGGGAATTTCAAAGCACTCTCTTCCAAAATCACACTGCTACATTTTTAATGTGGGTGGATTAACTCTTCCTCCCTTAAATTTTTCTGGGTATTTCTTTTTTCGGAATACATATGCTTCTTCCCAACTGAAGTCAATGCATTTGTCAGGCTATCATCATGATAACAAATGTAATCTATTTCATCCATTAATTAAACCAGTAAAGCCTGAAGGAACATATCACCATCCAGGAAACCAAATGGGTATTTATAACTTCCATTCATGCTCTTTTTGGACACAGATTGTGAAATTGTACAGGAGGTGTTTTGGTTTCTGAGTTAATGTGTTCAAACAGAGGGACTGGTCAATTTTACAAGAGAAGCTTACTATAAAACTTAAATAAAAGTTGCAAAGTCTAAGATTAAATCTCCCAGTAAGATGTTGTCTACTTTAGCGTCAACATTACACATATTCCAGTCTGAAACTCGAAACACACCTGTCTTAAAGAACATTTTGCTTTGCCTTCCTTCCCAAATTTTCACGGATGAGATATGAACAAAGGAAGGAAAGGATTCTAAAGAAAATGGAGACTCATACAAACTTTGCACAGCTAACCTACATCCATTCCTCAGCCCTGTCATAAGTCTCCCTTCTCCTAGCCACAGAACAATGAAAACTTCAACATAGATTCCCTGCTATCTCCTGACACCTTGGTCATCCCTCCCATCTCAGAGACACACACATACACACACACCCTCTCCCAAAAACATTGTTCCTGCTGTATCCCTATTCTTGCCTTGTTATCATTACAGGTTCCTCCATTTTTCATATCTTTGAATGTATTGTTAAGGACCAGGCTTACTGTGTAACCAAGATGGCATGTTGTTTGGCATCATATGCATGGATCAGTGGTTGCTTTGGGAGACCTTTATGCCATCTGACATTAGGGATTCCACTTCAGGTATCTAGTTCAGAAGCAGCTAACTGCAGAGCAGATGCCCCGACCCATCCTGTACAGGAGCTTTATCATTCCTGACAGCTATCTGAGGCTGGGAGACTCCTGGACCTCACTGTTGTCACTGGTTCCCCCATCCATTGCCCTAGGAAACACAGGGAACTTCAAGAGATGACATGGAGGACTGACAGGAGGAGAGATTAAACTGAGCATAATCCACACCTCGTAGATCCTAAGGGGATGCAAATGCACATATTTCCTGCACCTGTTTATTAAAACTGAATACTCTTATACCTTGTACTTATACTCTTGTACAATTTGCAAATACAATTTAACTCCTCTAAATTTTCATTTTCTGAATGAAAGAATTTTGTCAGAGCTTTAGAGCCTTCATTTCATTCATGTCCAATCCTAGAGGTTTCAAATAGTTCAGAACCTATCTGGGATCACAAAGGATTGTAAAAGAAACTGTGGGTTTGGATTTGTTGTTGGTGTTTTCTTGAGGAAAGCAAGAGTTCACAGAAAAAAGCTACTGTCTTCTCTAGAAGACTTTATTTCCACAGCCTTCTGATCAGGGCCAAGAGTAGCTACATAGGAGACTCAGAGGAAAACTTGGACATAGTAGTCTCTCCTTTTTTGTAAGCTTTTGCCTGTCTTGGAGAAGAAAGTATAAAATGGTTTTGTTCATTGTATTTTTTTTCTTCACATTTCTTTATTTTGCCACAAAAAATTTACATGAAGAGACAATAAATGACATAACTTCTTGTTCAAACGATTACATTCTGAAAAAAACTAAAGAAAACCCCCAAACTCTGAATGACAAAAATCTTCATCTCAAATGATAAGAAAATACTTCGAAAAAGTACAGAATGTTTTAAAGATAAAAACAAATCAAAGGAATGGCTAATATTATTTCTGATGTGAAAGAGGGAAGGGACACAATCAGGATCATCTGTGTTTGAAGTGAAAGGAGAAAGTGACATTACCAACTTCTGTCTCACTAAAATTCAAAAAGCTTTGATAAAGACTCTGGTACACAGTAAAGTTTGCTTTTAACCTGAAAAGGTGCTTAGGTTTATGAGTATCATAACATCAAGTTTCTGGTTAGATATTTTTGCTTCTAAAACTAGGTGCATCCATAATGTCGTTACTGGTTAGGGACTATTGCTTTTAAAAACCTACTAAATGACACAGTTGTTGCTCAGAGCAGAAACAGGTGAATTATTTGTAATAGTTATCAAAATCCACATACAATATTTTCAGAGTCAGTATGTTGAGATACTGAAACAATAGAAATTGCTAATTCTTCCAAAGCAAAATGTAAATATTTTTAAGTGTAAAAGGATAAAGAGGATATTTCCACTCAGGAAATATAATCTCTTATTTTGGATTTCTCAAAATCAAAGACGTGATGTAAGACCCTACCCTGTAGCTTCTGGCAGCTGTTCCATATCAGCTTTGGGAAAAAAATGAAAGTCTGAGGGTGGCAAGGAACTCTGTAGATCATCAAGACCAGTACCATGCTCACTACAGAATCGGTTGTCCAGGACCATGTCCATATGCTTTTGTATATCTCCAAGGATGGAGACTCCATAACATCTCTGGGCAACCTGTGCCAGTGCTCAGTCACTCTCATAGTTAAAAATTTTTTCCTCATGTTCAGATGGAGCCTACTGGGTTTTAATTCATGTCCACTGTCTCTGGTACTGTTGCTGAGCACCACTGAAAAGAACCTGACTCTTCACTGTCCATCATCAGGTACTTATATACATCAATACGATCCTCCTGAGCCTTTTTTCCTCTAGGATGAACAATCCCACATCTCTCATCCTCTCCTCCTGTGCCAGAGACTCTAGTTTAGTAAACTTCGTGGCTCTTCACTAGAGTCTCTCCAGTATGCCCATGTCTTTCTCATATGTCTTGTTAGCATATCACATGCACAACTGTGTTCTCCATTTGCTACATAAGGACCATTGGACACACAAATTAATGAAGAAATAACTAAATAATAATAATAAACCAAAAACTAAGCACAAGTCTAAAAGGCTATATATTCCTAAAAGAGCTACTCTTAGTTATGCATAGTTCTAGCCTTCAGTTATTTTTACTTGCTTGAAAAGAAAACATTATCACCTCAACAAATTATATTAATATTTTATTTTTGTGTGGCCTATGCTTTTTGTCATTTAGGTATGTTGTCAAAATTCTATGAAATACATGTCTCTGTGGATTGTGGAAAGGTAGTCCTTTGCTTTTTATGCTGTGAAAGCAAAGCAAATGTGCATCTATGATACAGGAATATAGATTCCTCAAATAAATATTAATAATAATTTAAAAAAATCTTGGAGCTGCTTGCATGTATTTTGGTAGTGAAATATAGTATGATTTGTGGGGGTTTTTTTAAGAAAAATATTACGTGTAAAGATTGCACTGAGTTTATGTGTACCATATCAGACAGATACAGTATTAGATACATAGCTCATGGACTAATAGTGTGTTAACCATACTATCTACAATTATATTATGTATAGGACTAAATCCCATCTATAACACTTTTATATTGAGGTGTGGGAGAGAATTTTCAAATGAAGGAATTTTATTTTAACTGTGAACTGAAATAGACAATTTGGAAATATAATTTTTGATGTGAGACTTCTAGCAGATGTATCACAAATGGTTAGAGCAAGTACATTCTTCAGTAAATCATTCTTATTCACATGTTGAAATCCAATAGGTCTTCCCACACAATTAGGCACCTAATTGTGTTGAAAAAAAAATCCTAAACAAATGAATACTTAGATAAATAACTGCAGGAGAACTTCCCAGTCATTTCTTGTTTACATTCTATTTTTAGTAGCATACTCTTGGCTGTCCTAGCTATAAAAATATTAAACATGTGCCTGTGCAATGGGCATGTGCTTAATATTTTGGTTTAGATCAGTAATAATTGTTTTAGTGTGAGCAGCATATACAGTATTTCTCTGGGTTCACACATTAAATGATTTGCCAGAGTCTTTGACCAGTTAAACCTGGTTCATTCTGTTGACTGATTCTGACCAAAGCAGCTAGCACTGCATTTTTCAAAACCTAGACTCCATAAATTCACAACTACACCATTGAGCTGACAAACCAGAAGCCATACAATACATTTACATTCACAGCTGGCATGCCTTCTCTGATCTTTTTCCCCCAGACATGAGGCTGTAATATGATTTATTCTACTCTATTATTGCTTTCTATGTCCCAGTCCATGTTTGTGCTTAGGGACGCATGATGAATCAACTGCCAGGGGCCAACACACTGCAAAAGTGAGAATATGAAGACGTGATGAGGTGAAAATGTGATTACAGTTCCAAACCTGCCCCAAAAGAAAGTCCCTGTCACCCCAGCTTGCAGACTGCAATTCAGAAAACTAATATGAACTAAGAGTGAAAAGTCAACCAGAAATTTTAAACAGACTATTGAAATAAAATCACATGCCAAAGGAAAAAAAAAAAAACAAACAAAACCAAGAGTCTAAATGAGAGGGGAAAGTAAAAATCCCTGTGTTTTACTATGTAAACTGATAAAGTCTGGTCTGTAATTCACCTAATTTATCAAACATTTTCATCCCCTTGGGCAGAACTGTTACCACAGCATTTGCATTTCCACGGACTGCCTTCAGCTGTGAAACAAAATTTTAGCAACACAATGCTGACAATAGCCCTTCTCCTTAGCACCGTTCAGCCCTCGGGAGCCCCTGCTGCCTGACCTGCTGTGGGCCATCGGATGCCCCCGGAGACGCCGCCGCTCTGCAGTATCCCCACCGCAACAGCATCACCCCCACACCAGCATCCCCTTCCCTCCCGCACCAACATCCCCTTCTCCCTGCACCAGCGTCCCTTCTCCCCGCACCAGCGTCCCCTTCCCTCCCGCTCCAGTGTCCCCTTGCCACACTGCAAGAAGCGAGCCAAGGGGAAAAGGCTGAGTGCTGTTGATAACAGGAGATGGATTGTGGACACTAAAGGCAGCGCTGGCGCCACAACTTGCTGCCGTCATTATCACCCTTTATTAAGAAAAAAGAGAACCTTTCACGGTAACGTGGAAATATTTCCTGGAGCACAAGGCTTTGCTGGAAGGCGTCATGTCCAAGTACTGCTTTGCCTCTGATGCACTGGAGTTGTGATCCTCAATGGGATTTCAGTGATAATCACTTTTCCCTGAAGGCAGGACAAAACAAACAAGGGCAAAAGCTCACCAGATGTAAACTGCATCAGCCCTCCTAATAAAGAAGGACAGCTCAGGAAGCTCCTTTCTGTTAAATGGTTGAGTTCACTGTTGTTCCTGTTTACCAGGGCAATAAAAGTAAATCATAGTGCACTCTGTGGACAAGATCCCAGAACAGATGCCAGACGTCCCAGCTAAATGATGGGAATCACTTTGAGACAACTTAGATGACAAAAAATAGGATATTTAGATCTGAGTTGGTTCCCTAGATTCTCACTATTAAAAACAAAAATACAAAAAAAGTGACTCAGTCCATATGTTTTAGATATGTGTCTTAAGCTGAGATGAATGACCCCGTGGAACATTTGGATGAGTTGTTATCTTCTAACTATAAAGGAGAGCTGGTGACAGCATTTCTACTTTTTGGAATACAAGATAGGGACCACAGTATGTAAAAGCAGAGCAAAATTCCTGTTGGAGAAACCACCTGGAAGTATAGGCTCAGATAAACTATGCTACGCTTTAGCTTTATCTGGAGAGTTGAAGGGCTCGTGGGTGTTTAAGAACAGACACCAGAATAGGGAACACACATTCACCACGTGTGTCCCTCAGACAGGAGCCACTACTACAACAACCTGCGTTGTTGAGTACATAAATAAGATCTGGAGCAAGATTATTTCTGCATCTGAATGTGAAGTGATACTGAAGGCAAGCTAGTCTTTAGAGAAGTCACTGAAAAGGTACATATTTTTCACTATAACATCATGGGTTCATGCATCAGTTCCCTGCCTGTCTCACACTCAGAGCATGTGTGTGTTGAGTTGGGTGTGAAGGTAGAGGGATTAGGGAAGGACTCTAATGCCTGCTCTGAATTTTTGTTCCCTGAACTTTGTTACTGCTATGTCAGGCACTCCTGCTCTGCCTCCCATCTATCATCAGTTTTTAATCTGACTTTTTTGCATGGCCAATGGGGGTGCTGCACAGAGCACTTCCAGGAATATGGTTTCCAAACACCACAAGGCTAGTAGTGCTGGTGTAATGGCTGCACTTTTCCCCTTTGACAGCTCACATTATCCCAGAATTGTATTTCTCCAAAAGTAGCACTAACTTCACACTTAATTTTTAAATGAAATTGTTCCTAAAGTTGTCCTAAAAGTTTCCAATGAAACTTTTCCAGAAAAATAGACCATTTCATCTCCAAAATTCCTTTGGCTGAAACTCCAAATCTCTGGAAAAGACTTAAGGAATGTACCTAAGGAATTTTTAAACCTCTAAACTTTTCACAAAGGAAAGAAGTTATTTTCTGATCATCTCTGTTCACTCCTCATTATGTCAGGATTCATTAAAAATAAAGATAGTTTTCAATAAAGAACAGATACCTCTAGTCAATATCAAACAATTCTCCAAGAATTGAAACAAGAAATGCTTATATAACTAGAGATCATCTTAAATATTTATATAGCCCTCCACATTAAAGTGTTTTATATTAATGTGTCTAGAAATAAAGGGAGAAAGCAAAAGTGATGGAAGACAGAAGACTGACAGAATAGGATATGATATAGGCTACTATGGAACTTCTATTAGTTTGTGAGTAAAGCAGTGTGACTTTTTCATTGCATATGACTTTTAGTTTGAGAACAAACAGTGACAATGAAAATGAAGAAAAGAACAGAACATAAATAAAAACACACTTATTAAAATAAAACCAGCATTCCTACAATTGACAGACATATGGAAAAATCCTGAGTTAGACCTTAATATGGTCCAGTTGATTTTCTGCAGTTAATCAAATTACATAGCTCCTAACAGCACAGGAACTGTTCCATGATCGCACAAATGTGTGCCTGTGTACATTTATGATGTAGGCAATATTATGCACATAATATAACTAACAATATATGTCAAGAGTATTTTCAGACCAAATGTCATTTGCTGTTGACCCTGAAGGTGATTTTATTTCTTTAAGAAGGAAGGGAGGAAGGGAGGAAGGGAGGAAGGGAGGAAGGGAGGAAGGGAGGAAGG
>JANVCC010000010.1:20149424-20318313 GCA_025345505.1 Todiramphus chloris collaris
GGAAGGAAGGAAGGAAGGAAGGAAGGAAGGAAGGAAGGAAGGAAGGAGAGAAAGAAAGAAAGAAAGAAAGAAAGAAAGAAAGAAAGAAAGAAAGAAAGAAAGAAAGAAAGAAAGAAAGAAAGAAAGAAAGAAAGGTGCAAGTATCTTTTAAAGCAAGCAAATGTGCTACATTTGACTACAATTGAAAAACATATTCTGAACAAAAAGTTTAAGACATTTGACTAGTTCAGGATAGCTCCATCTGAAAAACTGTGCCTCAGGAAAAACTCTTTTCTCCTTTCCTATGTTCTTTCTTCTTTGTCCTTTTCCAAGGAGGAATATGTGACTCTGATGAACCAGTGATAGATTACTTACATGTGCTTATCATATTTCTGTTAGGATGTAAATACAGTGAATGCATAATTTCTGTTGAGCTTATGCATTTGTTATTAATTTTTATCTAACAGGTCTAGTTTTATTATTTCAACCATTAAAAATTACAGGAGAACATTTGCACTCTAAATTCATCTATTAAATAACTTACAACCATGGCAAAGGCTTGCCTTGGGTTTAATCACTTTTGGTAGGCACCAGCACAAAGATTTACAGATGTAAACCCTAAGGTCTCTTGCTCAGTTGCAGAGTAAATCCACTAAAGTTTGAATGGCTGGTAAATATTTAATGAAACAATAAGCTCCTTGGATTTTTTTTTATGTAATATTTCTTTTTATCTGTTGTGCCTCAAGAAGAATTTCATACGTCAAAATGCATGAAGTAACTTAAAGCAATTTTCAAGTGTCACATTGATTTAAAATACTTCCTCTCACAAGATTCATTCCTCAAATTGTGTCATGATTAAGCAATAATTGGAAGATTCTCTTCACTTCCCTAATTCTCCCTTTTTACACTAAGATATTTGATGATCCGTATACAAAGAATTAAAATCCTTCTGTAGTATATCCTTTTGTGAAATTAATAACTGATAAAGATTATGCATAATGAAATTTCTGATTTAATAGAGGCTAAATTTACTAAGGGAAAAAGTAGGATAGAAGGGTGTCTTGAAACCACTACCCTTGATATACAATTTTAAATCAATTGGCATTTCTGTCTTCCTTATTCTACAATTTCATATTATTAAATGCAAGCCCTGGCAGCAACAGAGAATGAACTAAAAGCCATAGTAAAGACTAGAAGGGGAAAAACTTTTGACAAATGTATACTTACTAGTGAGTTCCCTATGAACTTAGTTTCTGCTTTTCTTTGTCATAATTACTCTTTTGCTTTGATGAGAAAAGAAGCAAAAATTAAGTATGCTCTGAGCATAAGCTAAAGCCTGTATTTTATCTGGAACTAAACTTATTTAAATTTTCTGTGTTTATGGTTTCCCCCATGGCTTTAAATGTGTAACTCTTCAATGCAGACATGGTTTCTTTTGAAAACTGTTGAAGAAAATCCTAGCCACATATGTAAAACCCACCTGTGCTTACAGTAAAATCCACAAAGTTTAAGGAAATTTGATGAACCCACTTTACTGCTCCCATCTCTCACTTCAGTGACAATCATATATGTCAGGCTTAATTAGGAACTCTAACTTTAGGACACATGGCAAGAGATCATAGAATCACAGAGTGTTAGGGGTTGAAAAGAACCTTGAGATCTTAGAGTTCAACCCCCCTGCCAGGGTAGGATCATATAAACTACCCTACAACCTAATCTACCCTACAACCTAATCTACCCTAACACAGGTCATTCAGGAACGCATCCAGGTGAGTTTTGAAAATCTCCAGAGAAGGAGACTCCACAACCTCTCTGGGCAGCCTGTTCCAATGCTCTGTGACCCTTACTGTAAATAATTTCCTCCTCATGTTAAGGCAGAACCTCTTGTGCTCCATCTTATATCCATTCCCCCTAGTCCTATCACAAGGCACAAAATCATCCATCCTCTCTATTTCTTCAAATACTGTAAAGGATTTCTACACAGCAAAGAAACAAGAAGCTAATATATATCTAACCATGAACTTTCTGGCCTGTCTTTATAAATAGCCAGTCTCATTCAGCTCAAGTTCAGAAATGACTATACAAATATGGGTAAGGAGCTGAACTGAAAATATCAAGAGTAATGTCCAAAAACACACCTTAGGGACATGGTTTCTATTTACTACTTAAGCAACTTGGAACACAGGGAAGCTCACTGATGTCTCCTTGCACCCATTCTTACATCCTTAACCAAAATGATAACAAAAGCAAGATAACACAAAAGTCATAAGGTAGAAAAATGTGGGGTTGTATGCTTTTGATGTCTTTCTGTAACTGCAACACAAAAAGAAATCATGAAGCCGGTATATCTGATCAGAAAAATATTCTATGCTTGGAGGAATCATTAGAATATATAATATCACAGACATGACTCCAGCATTACTTCTCTACCTTGTCATAAAGACAGAGATCATAAAGAGAAAAAAGAAGGCATGGTCAAGATATTAAAATACTGCCATAGTTCAAGCAGGACACAGTTCTGCTACTTTATGCCAAAGACCAAAGTGTAATAATTTAATTTTTTAATTGATCCTTCTCTTTTCCCTGCACCCCCTTGAATGACAGCAAACACAGCTTGTATATCATTCTGAGATTGACAGGAATAAGATCATGAAAAATACACACTAGGGTAAAAAAAGCTACTCAGAAGTGTAAGAGGCTTGGATGGTGCCTTCAAAAAGCTGATGCATCTGTTGTCAGTGTCAGTCTTACCACAGTGTTTAAAAATGCAGTCTTACATCTTTGCAAACACAGATCCACCATTAGAGACAAGAATTGGTATGTGAACTATTGCAGGAGCTTGACTTGTACAAATCAATGGGCCCTGACATTATCCACCCAGCTGTGTAAAGACAGTTGGCTGATGTCATTTCCAGGCTGCTCTCCATAATCTTTGAGGTTTCATGGAGATCGAGGAATGTCCCAGAAGACTGGAAGAAGGCTAATGTCACTGCTGTCTAAAAGAAGGGCTTAAGGGAGGATCCAGGAAATTGCAGGCACATCAGACTCACTTCAGTCCCTGGAAAAACTGTAAAATAAAACCTCCTGTGAATTATCACAAGTAAAATGTACAATGTGGCTGGGAAAAGCCAACAGAGATTCACCAAGGGCAAATCATGCTTGAAAAACCTGATCATCTTCTATGACACAAGTAACCTGCTTGGTTGATGTAGGGCGAGCAGTGCATATTGTCTACCTGGATTTTCCAAGGCTTTTGATATGATTTCCCACTGCCTTGTCATAGAGAAACTGATGCATTACAGTCTAGACAAGTCTGTGCAGTGAGTGGGGAACTGGCTGACAGGCTGCACCTAAAAGGTGGTAGTAAATAGCTCCTTTTCAACCTGTCAACCTGTCACAAGTGGGGTCCCCCAGGGATTGATAATGGAACCAATGTTGTTTAATATCCCCATAAGTGATCTGGATATTGAGATCAAGTGTACCCTGACGAAGTTTGCCAACGATAGCAAACTGAGTGAGGAATTGGATCCTTGGGAATGGGGACCTACCCTTCAGGAAGAACCAGATAGGTTGAAAGAGTGGGCTAAAAAGAACCTTGGCAATTTCAAAAAAGACCAATGTTAAGGTCTTGCACTTGGAAAGAAAAAACCTGAAGTGCCACACAGGCTGGGATCTACCTGGCTGGGAAGCAGCTCTTTGGAAAGGTACCTGGTGGTCCTGGAGTATTGTGGCAATTGCAGCCTCCATGACAGACAAAACAGAAAAAAAAACCCAGGGTGTGCCAAAGCAGTTTGGTGCCTTGTTGGTTAAGCTGCTCACAATCATTAATCGGCACCTCAAGGTCTGGACCCTTAGTTAATAGACTAAGGGTCTGGGCTTGTTTGGGCTTGTCCCCTCAACCGGCTTGTCCCCTCAACCGATTAGAATGACCCCAGTGCACCCTTGACTAGAGTATAAATGGGGTCATGCCTAAGAACCAGTTGAGTTGATTCTTTGCAGAGCAGCACACCTGGCAGTTGGACCCTCCCACTGGACATGCCATCCAAGGATACTTCAATGGATTGAGTGAGTCTCCATGGATTGAGTGAGCCTCGCTCTCCCTTTGGGTGACTTGTATCTTGGGCACTCTGGTGTGGGAGGTTTCCTCTTGATGAGTGAGTGTGTGACCATTTGGGTTCATCTTTCCTTAAGGTTTAGCAATTAGTTATGTAGTCATTAATTCCCAACAGACATACAAATTTGTATTTGGTCAGAAGTAGTGCTGGACAACTTTGGTTGCAATAAACCCCCATTTTGTTTTGTAGGTGTCTCCATAACAGGCACAACAAGCTCAATATGTACAACAGTGTGCTGCTGGGGCAAAGAAAGCCAACAAGATGCTGGGTTGCATCAACAAGGGTATCACCAGCAGAGTTAGAGAAGTAATTATCCCAGTCTACTCAGCACTTGTCAGACCACACTTGGAATCCTGTGTTCAGTTTTGATTCTCACTAAGCAAAAAAGATGTGGTCAGGCTGGAGAGAGTCCATAGAAGGGCCACAAAGATGATCAAAGGACTGGGATGCTACCATATGAGGAAAGGCTGAGACAACCAAGTTTGTTCAACCTTGAGAAAACAAGGCTTAGGGTGAAATCTTAACACTATATTCCAGTATTTAAAGGGAGGTGACAGTGAAGATGGAGACTCCTTTTTATAAGGAGCCACCTGAAAAAGACAAGGAGTAACAGATACAAGTGACTCCTGGGGAGCTTTCCACAAGGAAAAGTCACGAGAACAGTCAGACACTGGAAGTGATGGATTCCCCAACACAGGATTGTGAGGTCCCTTCCAACCTGGCAGTCTATGATTCTATGGTTTTCTTCCTATTCTTCTCTCTCAAGTGCTTAGATAGACAAAATTAATTTAGTCCCAAGTGCTTCATGAATCTTAAAGAACAGAAATGAATGTTGTGCACCCCTTAACAGTGAGATTTTGAGCTTTGCAGTGATATGCAGGTGGGTTGGTCTGAATGCTTCGGTTTTCTGTCTCTGATACTGCATGACATGTAACTAACCTTAAAAAAAATCTTTAGATTTCATAACCAGTCTGTCTTACGTGTTTTATTTGCATCCTGGTGTGTGACCACTCAGGCTAACCTACTGGAGTGGTCACTATCTGACAGCAATCTCCGTATCTCAGTTTTCAAGAGGATTTGTCTGCTCTTCATTAGCCAAGGTCAAACAGGACTAATGCTTAGAAGATTTGTACCTCATTAGCATTATCTTTATTGCCATTATTTCACAAGCTAACAAAACAAAACGGAATTATTCCCCAGTTAGTCCCAAACATTCCTACCCTTCTCATTAGTATTGGCATAACCCTTTTCTCTAGGGCAGCTCAGAGCTTAGTTCTTGAAAGAAAAGCTGACAGCAGGAAAATTATGGTACCAAGAGGAACAGGCAAAAAGCACTCTCCTGATTTATAATCAGATTCGCTTATTGTAACAAGCATTTCCTCATTGCTGGGCTACTTAGATCACCTCATGTAATTTGTCACCTACTAGACACTACGTCTCATCTGTAGCTGACAAAGAAGTGTGTGTTTCCTCCCTATACTTAGTTAAGAATTTTAACCAACAAATGTTATAAAGGATCTCTGGGGTGGCATTTTAACTCAGCTTTTAATAAAAAAAAGAAATACCATTCTGAACATCACTGACCTATGCAGGAATGATCTGGTTTGCCCATCTGAGTGACAGGCAAGGAAGAAGAATGGTTTCAGAATGAGATGTGACATGGGGTCTCAGATGCTCTGGATTCTCAGTGTGCTTCCCATATAAACCTTGGTGTTCCTTGCAATTCACTCATATTTAAATGCACCCAAGAGATACATTTGAGGTATGGCCAGCTTTGGAGTAGACAGACCTAGAAATAAGGCATGTCAACTGAATAGGATTTTCTACAGAAATGGAGATTAACATACCCTCTTGACCATCAGTGGTCCTTCTGTGGAACATCAGAGGATTTTTTCCTTGATTTTTAGATTCTCATACATGGAACCCAGCTGCCTAGATCAAGCTGACACATATACAGGTAGAAGTACAAGCACATAATACTTAGCTATGGTGCCTAGGGAGTGCTCAGATCATGGAGGTGTCAGGCATTTAGCTACAATTAGTTGAAGCCAAACAGATTTTTTTTTAGGTAAAGTCAGACTCAAGAGTGTGACTTTCCACACTGCATTAATCAGTGAAATAGTCACCTCCAGAGTGTCATTCATCGGGTAAGATATTGTACCATAATATAGATCACACTTTTTAGGTGTTTCTTTCATTGACTGTGAAAGAAGATTAATGACTTGCATCCACATTTTCAGATGTCCATGACAGAACACAAAAATCCCCACCTTGGGCACCAGCAAGGATTTTCATATCACCAGACTTCAGGTGCCTAAGGATCTAATTTCCCTAGGTGTCGTTATGAAGAGATAAGGAAATGCAGAACACCAATTTTAAAAGACAGCCTTGCACACTTACTTTGTTGCTTCTTTTTGAGCCTTATTTCTAAGCATAAAGTGAATTAATCTCAGGGCGATGTTTTATGGGAAAATATCTGTGTGAAACAGTCTTTCAGCATAGTGTTAAGTATGGAAAAAAAGGAAAAAATCCTCAGTGCAATAAGACTCCAGTTCAGTAGTGTCCTTAAAAATGATGTCTTAGAAACACAAGTGCCTAAAACCATTGCTCTTCAGTCAAGACCTCAGCACACATTTAAATCTTACCAAGAAAAAAAGTTGCAGAAGGCCTTACAGACAGCATTTACACATAATGAGGACTGTGACACCTGCTCTTAGAGTGAAAGATGACCTACTGCTTTTACATTCTGTTTCACTGAGCAAGATAGCTGAGGATAAAATCATATCCCACCAGTTAATTCCCTGATGCCAATGACCTGAAAGGTTCATAAGTATAGCGCAGGTTTCACTGAACTAGGCACAAGGGAGCCCTCCTCATTAATGGCCACAGATCTGAGGGATAACAGCTCTGTGATAACCTTCCTCTCCTAATGCCCAGCTCAACTGGGGCATCAACTCCATGGTAAGCCTTTCAACTCCACAGAGCACACATAGCTGCAGGGTTTTAGCTTGTCATTGTGTAATTCTCTTGCTGTCACACATAAATAAATGGGCAAATGTTATAAATAAAGGTCAACTGGAATGCAAAGCTGTAGCTGTCTAGCCAGGATCTCACAAAGGCCTTCTCCTATTTATGCTCCAGGATTTTAATTTTTTTAAAATTTTTTTTTCCCTGTGAGAGTGTTTTCTAGATTAAGGGACTTCTGTTCAGGCTCAGTTATAACATGGACTGTAAATGATTCTGTCCTTTTACCATCATTATTATTTTTAAGAGTCCAAGTTACCAAAGACAAAACATAGTAAAGTTATATTTGCTATTTAATATATAAACTTTACATTTCATAGCATAATAGGAAACCTGTAAGGAAAACAAGGAGCCTACAGCTGATATGACTGACTGACACTGCTCCCACATTGCTTTCATGACTGGTAAATAAACAATGCACATAAAAAGCAGACTACTGGAAGGAAAAGAAGGGCATGACAGAATTCAGCTAAGACAGAATTTCACACTTTTTATTTGTTGTTTTTACTATCTTGACTGGCTTAAGGTCATCTAACTGACTAGTAATTTTACTGTAGGGTTGATTGAAATAACTTTTGTTTGACCCTCCTCCCAAACCCTTCAAGAAACACTGAAATGGCAGTTTTTCCTTGCAGCTACAAATATTGTATTAATCCACTCAGGAGAAACAGTTTATCCAGCACTGACAGTCTGTCATGTCCTTATCTGACCTCATCAACTGCTGTTGTAGAAGACTACCAGAGGAATCAGTCAGTGCCTCTCTGATTGATTATAGTATTGATTTTTTCTTCTTCTTCCACTTAAAAAATAGTACAAGCCCAAACCCAAATGATCCATTTTAACAACTACAAAACCATTTCAGAAGTTTCTAAAGAAAAAGCTGTGGTCTCCTGACAGAAATACACAGCTCTAGAGTGACAAATATTGAGCCGATATTTGGAGTCTGTTCCTCACATTAGATTTTGGCCTTTAGTATTCTACAGCCTACTATACTCCACTGAAAATACGCAATAGCTCTTTTTTTTTCTCCAGCTGGATATATTAAGCACTTTTTGAAATTGGTATTTCTTTGTATACTGAGAATAAGCAAAGCAGATTGTAACCTAGAAAAACTATGACACTTTTCATGTCCCAGGTATAGGGATCTTAAAACCATTCATGAATTTAAAGAACCAACAAAACCCAGTTTATTTCATATTCCAGTAGTAAAACTGCTTTTTTTTCCAGAGTATACTTTATTTATATTAGACAAGTTTCCTAATACTTGTGAATAATTTTCTTCTATCAAAAGTTCAGTGGTTCTTATGTGCATCCTGTTTGTATATCATGTAATTAGAAACATGGAAGATGTTGGAATGGTGTCATTCATACAAGTTTAAAAGATGCCTGTGTAGACTCCCTAGGCCTCTCTTTCTTGTTTGTGCAGGAAGGATACAAGTAGCAATCCATCTTTTAGGATTTTCTTTTGAAAGCTATTCTAACTTGATTTTTTTATTTAAGAACTATACTGCTTGTCACACCTCCACCAATACTGGGAAGAATAACAATTAAACAAAAGTGCAAAGTACTATTTTAAGTGGTACTTTTCAGTGTTATGATTGGATTTAAAAATAATAGTTCAGAATATTCTATTAGCTAAACAAAAAACCTTCAGGTTCAACAAAATGTATGAAGGACAAAAGCTCAGCTTAATACAGAATGTCACAGCTGTAATGGAACAAAAGATTTGTATGATTATACCTGAAAATAATTTCCTACATGTCTTTTTATTAAAAACTATTTAAATACTAAGAAGGATTCGAAGAAAGTGGATGCCAGTGTTCACTAAGGAATTTCTTTCTTTAGATTAGATCACTGACCTTATTAAAACTCAGTAATAATTAATATGTTGCTCCAGGTATTATGATTTGAAATTTTGCACTAAGTCACGCACTTCATAGGTTCCTAATAAAGTATATTCTACCTTTGTACATTTGTGAGATTGCAAAGTGATTATTTTAAATTATTATATATACTTTACATATAGGTAACTATGTAGGGCTTTCTGGTAAATAAAAAGAGATGTTGCATTTAAATTTAAAGGCATTGGAATAGTGAATTTCATAGTAGTGTGGAAAAATACATGGTTATTAATAACAAAAAAAGATTGTTTTGCATTCCTGATGTATACTAAAAGAAAGGACAAAATAAAAAGACATAAATATTTGTGAATGATTTAGTAATTTGTATTACAAATCCTAAAAAAAAATCTGAAACAACCACAAGCTCCCTTTCCCTAGAAGAGATAAAAAAATCTTAATCGACTTAAGACACAAGAGGTTTCACAAGTATGCAAAAAATAATTTCTGACACTTGTACACTTTTTTTTTTTAAGGCAGTTCCATCACTTTGAAGAAACTAGAAGATTTTAAAACATAGTTAAAAACATGTTTTTCTTTGCTGAGGCAGCTTAAGTTAATTTCACAACAGGATTCAAATATGGAAAAAAAAAAAAGAAGCTTTAATTGTGACCAAATCATAGAATATGACAACATAAGTGATCTCAGAATATGAACATTAGTCAATCCAAGGCATGATTTTTTAAAAAGGCAGATGATCATTCTCCTCATTGGTATTAATGATGCTTTCTTATTAAACTGACAGTTGTGCCAAGTATGGCAGGTTAGACCCTTTGACAAAATGGATGCTTGTAGTTTTCAGTGGGGGATTAATATTGATTTTGCCTTTGAAGTCTTAAAAGCTTGTGGTAAACAAGCCATATCATTCACAAAAATAAAAAGGATCACCTCTGAAATACTTGTTTTTCTTGACATACACACTAGCACTTTTTACTGTCATAGAATCACAGAATTGCTATGGTTGGAAAAGAACTTTAAGATCAAGTACAACTATTATCCCTACCAGGGCTACTGTTACACCATATACTTAAACACAATATCTAGATAGCTTTTAAATACATGCAGGAATGGCACTTCAACCTGGGCAGCCTGTTCCATTCTTTGGTAACACTTTATGTACAAAAATTTTTCCTAGCGTCCATCCTAAAGCTCTGTGGTGCAACTTGATGTCATTTCCTCTAGTCCTATCAGCAGTTGCTTGTGAGAAGAGACCAACACCCACCTCTCTAAGCTCCGTTCAGGTAGTTGTTTGTAGAGAGCTATAAGGTCTCCTCTCAGCCTCCATTTCTTCAGACTAAACAATCCCCCCACTCCCTCAGTCACTCCTCATAACAATTATTCTCAAGACCCTTCACCAGCTTTGTTGCCATTCTTTGGACATGCTCCAGCACCTCAATGTCTTTCTTGTATTGAGGTGCCCAAAACTGAACACAGTACTGAAGGTGCAGGCTCACCAGTGCCAAGTACAGTGGGACAATCACTTCTCTAGTCCTGCTGGCCACACTACAGGCCAGGATTCTGTTGGCCTTCTTGGCCACCTGGGCACACTGCTGGCTCATGTTCAGCCGGCTGTCAACCAACACCCCCAGGTCCCTTTCTGCCAGACAGCTTTCCAGCCACCCCTCCCCAGTCTTGTAGCATTGCCTGGGGTCGTTGTAGCCCAAGTGCAGGACTTGACACTTGGCTTTATTGAAGCCCATAGGATTGGCATCAGCCCATCAATCCAGTGTGTTCAGGTCCCTCTGAAGAGCCTTCCTAACCTGAAGCAGATCAACACTCCCACTTAACTTGGTGTCATCTGCAACTTACTGAGGGTGCTCTCAGTCTTCTTGTCAAGATCATTGATAAAGATGTTAAACAGGAGTAGCTGTAGCACTGAGCCCTGGAGAACACCACTTGTGACCAGTTGCCAACTGGATTTGACTCCATTCAATGCCATTCACTGGGCCTGTCCATCCAGCCAGTGTTTGGTCCAGCAGAGCATACGCCTGTCCAGGCATAGGGCAACTGGTTCTTTCATGAGGATGCTGTGGGGGACAGTATCAAAAGCTTTGCTGAAGTCCAAAACTCAGAAAGTTAATTTTCCCAGAAGACACACGAGACTCTACAAGGTATCAGTCACACATAGCAGTTGGAAAAACAACACTCACAAAGAAAATTAAAATGCTCCTGCCTGTCATAGTTTAGGGTCAGGGTGGCTCCTTAGACTGATAACAGATGCTCTCTGTTAACCCCCCTTCCTCTCCAAAGGGGAAGAGAAAGGGACTAAGGGAGAGAGACTTAGAGACTAGAAAAGAAAACTAGAACAGCTTTAATGAAAATAATAATAAAAAATAATATACACAAATGTATAGAAACGCCCCCCACCCAAATGGTGATTAAGTCACCATCACCACTGATGCTGTGGAGAAGGCACTGGAAGAGTCCCAGACTGGGCCCAGCAGCAGACAGGAAATCTGTTCAGGAGATGGATTCTGGTACCAGATTTGGGAACACACAGATTGGGATCGAAGGCAGAATGGACACAGTCCTCCTCGGATGCTCTGAGGAAGAAACTGGAAGAGGACCTGAGCCAAGCTGACCAGAGCTGGTAAAGCAGGTCAGGAGGGAAAAAAAGAGAGGCAAGACCCTCCTGATCCCTCATCTTTATACCAAATATGACGTATATGGGATGGAATCCCTCACTGGTCAATTTGGGGTCACCTGTCCTGTCTGCTCCTCCCTGCAGGTGCAGCCTTTCACTTTCTGCACCCCCCAGTGTGGTACACAAGATTCAGCAGTGGCCTTGGTCTGCACACCAATCCTTGTTACTAACTCTAAACATGGGGTGTTATCACTACTAGCAGCAGACACTGCCTGGGAAAACATGCTGCTAACTTCAGACAGTGCAGAAGAACTGAGCTGAAAAGTAAAATCACTGAGCAGAATTAGTTCTGTTCTCACTCAAATCAGGACACTATCATTTTGAATTATACTGAAATATAAACTATTACTTATATAACTACACTCAACAAATCTAAGATAATTCAGGGCACTATCATGACAGCTGATATGTCTCTTACTGGACCCAGTTCAAGTCTCTAAGCTGCAGACCTAGTCTTAGGATTTTAGGATGATCCGGGAAGACACTTTTTTCTACCATTTTTAATTCACATGAATGGCTAATTGAAACCATCATGTGAAGTTCTCACAAAGGCAGTGGAAGAGTGATGACTGGGTAATATAAACCCCCAGGTTAATAAACATATAGGTAACTGGGTGACATGTGACCTGATTCTCAAAGGAAGACATTTAAATAGATGTATAAATAACATTACTCAGGCTTTGGAGGCATAATTAAAGCTCTTTCCTCTTTTCAGCTTCCAGACATCATTTGTCTCCAATTCATAGAATCATTTTGGTTGGAAGAGACTTTTAAGTTCATCAAACCCTACTGTTAACCCAGCACTGCCAGGTCACCACTAAACCATGTCCCTCAGCATCACAGCTATACATCTTTTAAATACATCCAGAGATGGTGACTCCACCATTTTCCTGTGCAGCCTGTTCATTTTTGCAAGACCATACTTGTAAGAGACAGAGCTAAAAATAGGCTATTCAGTTAAAAATAGAAACCTGTCTTATACTTCTTTGCTGTTTAAATTCCTCTTGTGGACAGCGAGCTGAGCATGAGTCAGCAGTGCTCTGGCAGCAAAGAGGACCAACAGCCTCCTCAGCTGCATTAGCAGGAGCAGAGCCAGCACAATGAAGGAAGGGATTATCTCCTTCTACTCAGCATTCCTTAGACCACTGCTAGAGCATTGTGCTCAGTTTTGGTCACCCAAGACAAGGGCAACACATCCATAGTCTGTATCACGTTCAGCATAGGGCCGCCATGATAGCTGGGAGATGGGCTTGTTCAGCCTGGAGCAGATGGCTTTGAGTGGACCAAACAGCAGCCCCCCCAGCACCCCCAGGTAGGTTGTAGGAAGACAGAGATGGATCTTCACAGTGGGACATAGTGGACACATAGAGTCATAGAGTCATAAAATCATCTAGGTTGGAAAAGACCTTTAAGATCATTGAGTCCAACCATTAACCCTACTCTACCAAGTCTATCACTAAGCCATATCCCCAAGCACCACATCTATATGGCTTTTAAACACATTCAGGGATGGTGACTCAACCACTTCCCTGGGCAGCCTGTTCCAATGCCTGACAACATTTTCAGTGAAAAAAATTTTCCTAATGTCCAGTTTAAACCTCCCTTGGTGCAGCTTGAGGCCTTTGCCTGTTGTTCTATCACTAGTTATTTATGAGAAGAGACCAGTGCCTACCTCTCTACAACTTCCTTTCAGATAGTTGTAGAGAGTGATAAGGTCTCCCCTCAGCCTCCTTTTCTTCAGACTAAATAGCCCCAGTTCCCTCAGCCTCTCTTCATAAGAATTGTTCTCCAGGCCCTTTACTAGCTTAGTTGCTCTTCTCTGGACCCGCTCCAGCACCTCAATGTCTTCCTTGTATTGAGGTGCCCAAAACTAAACACAGTACTCGAGTTGCAGCCTCACCAATGTCAAGTACAGAGGGACAATCACGTCCCTGCTCCTGCTGGCCATACTATTTCTAATAGAAGCCAGGATGCTGTTGGTCTTCTTGGACACCTGGGCACATTTCTAGCTCATGTTCAGCTGCTTCTTGATCAGTACCTCCAGGTCCCTTTCTGCCAGACAGCTTTCCAGCCACTCCTCCCCAGTCTTATAGCATTGCATGGCGTAGTTGTGGCCCAAGTGCAGGACTCAACACTTGGCCTTATTGAAGCCTATGTGATTGGCCTCGGCCCACCAGAGAGACACAACATTCATTAGTTGAAACAACAAAGGTTCAGACTGGATAATTATTTTCCTCATGAGAATAGTTAAGCCTTGAAGAACTTGTCCACAAAAGCTGTGCAGTCTCTCTCCATCCTTGGGGATTTTCAAGACTCAACTGGACAAGACCCTTACCCACCTGGGCCTAAGCTCAAACTGACTCCTCCTGAGGTCCCATCCAACCTGAACTAATCCATGATCCTACCATGCCCTTGATCAAGAAGAGCATCAATGATTTTCAGGCCTGATTCCAGAACAGTTCCTCCAGTGGGTGCCACACTTCTGAGACTATCCCCTCTCACTGGTCAGATCTCACATGTCTACTGCAAAATATATACAACTGCTCCCTTCCTCACATTCCCCTACAAATGATCACAGAGTTTACAAGTTCCTGCAGTGCCATGCTATGTGTCTTAGTGTCACCCAGCAGTCCTAGCTGATGAGGCCATGCCATCAGCAGAAAGTCTCATGCAGAATGCACGGGTTGTAGCACTACTGTGACTCTGGGTGGAAGAGAGAAACCGTATTGTTTCAAATCCATGTGCTCAACTTTTTCTTGGTAGGTTTTCTAGCAATGGAGTGCATAAACATTGAGAATTAAAAAACCTAAGCCATAAATACCCTGATTATGCCTTGATTCACCTGATAACCATTTAAATAGTCAGGAATCCATGA
The DNA here is from genome assembly GCA_025345505.1 of Todiramphus chloris collaris. Taxonomy (NCBI): domain Eukaryota; kingdom Metazoa; phylum Chordata; class Aves; order Coraciiformes; family Alcedinidae; genus Todiramphus; species Todiramphus chloris. The sequence continues at coordinate 20,163,960 of JANVCC010000010.1, forward strand.
CATTATCCCGGTTATCTTCAAAGTAGCATGATATAAATGCCTGGACAAACCTTAGATGGAAGTGAGAGGACTTGTAAGTTATAAAGTTACTTAAAAGCTCATACAGCCTAAGATCTGCACTCTGGTATAATTCTTAATTATACAATGGACTATTCCTGATCACAGAAACAAGGTATTGACAATGGCACAAAATAAAAACAAATTAATGAAACAAAATTATTACTATCTTACATCTAAAAAAATGTATATCAATATTACACAGTGTTATAAAAGGCTTATATTTCTACAGCACTGCCATTTTATATAGCTTAAAATCTAGCAAAACAATCTCACATTGAGAACCATGTGGACTGCATTATGACCTTCTGACCATAAAAATGTTCTTGGCTTCAATACGATTTACTTCAAATACAGCTTTTGCTTGCATTAATCACCACAGAGGACTGAAGTTTTGCTTGTCTGCTTCCAGTGACTTACTGGTTTGATTTTAGAAAAAAATAATCCCTCTGTATTCTGACCATGTAAAACTGCATAAATATAGCTATTCAAATCACACAGACATGGAAAGGAAAAGATAACTATGGGTAAGATAGCACCTCTGCAGTAGAAGAGAACTGTGATAGACAGTTAATATCTATCTGTCTGAGCTATAACAGATGATATTTTTGCTTGAACAACATTCATGAAGCTATTTGTCACTTCAAGCCCTACCAGGCCTTACTGGGGCAGTGTGCTGGGAAGGGGGGGGAGCTCACGGGGGGTGGGGGGGGTTGTCCCCACAGAAGGAGGGACTGCCTGGGCTCAGCCAGTCCATGCTAGCCCCAGTTTCAAAAATATTAAGAATCGTTTGTATACCAAGCTTTTAAATAAAGCAGAATGGTAACACATTTAGTAAATCTAAAACTTAATCAAAAGTTCAAGATGAAGGCAACAAACTCTACAGGAGCGAGGTTTTTCTTGATTTTTTGTACCTGTACAACACAGTCACCTGAAGGAGGCTTTTTTTTATTTTAAATCCTGGGATTTAAACATCAAACTTATGAATATAAAATCATACACAAGGATTTTTCCTATCTTGTTTGCTTTTCCTGTTTTCCCATCTCAGGAAGAAGCTCAGATTCACAGCTGGAAATTATATGCTGTAGGTTCGCCTTCAAAAAGTTAAGTGGTTTAATCTAGGCGTGTTAGGCTGAATTGCTATAATGCATCAAAGGAGAGTTAGAAAAAATCATGCCTCAGCTGCCAGATGTTTTTTGCATGGACAGAATCCCACCATGCTGACTCTGCCCCACACTGCCTGAAGAATACCCTTCTGTGCAGTAATGTCTACATAGATATATTGACAATCAAGAAGAAATGGCTTCATATGATAATATTATCAGCTTGAAAGAAACGTCTACTCTAGAAAGCTATAAACTTGACAGCTTTACTCCATCTGGCACCAAAAGCAATTAAGTCTGATTCAATTTCTAAACTGTATCATTTGTATTTGGCTTTACAAGTTAAAATAAAATCCTTTCCATACTGTCTAAAAAATAGCCGTCAAGTCTTTTAAGTAAAGCACAGAAAGTAGTTTTTTAAATAGACATAAGCATATTCCACAATCTGGTTTGTTTTTTTTTTTTTTGGAGCAAACGGAGGTCTGTAATGCAGGATAATTACTACTACACTCTCTGTGTGCTCAAGTTGCTCTAACAGCTCTCAAACAGGAACATGACCTACTGTTGGAAAACATCAAAAGATGGCCCAAACATTACTAATTATGAATTATTATGTTATTAGAGTTAGTTTTTTAATTTTAGTTTTTCAGCCTATTCAAACAAATTTAGAGGGACTAAACAGAATTTTTAAAGGCTGAGATTTTTAAAAGCAAGGGATGAGCCAGATTCTGCTCTTATTTCTACCAATCATAGGTGTCTGTGGTCTCATTTGGAAAGCACCATCATTGCTGAAGAAGCTGAATAAGATTTTAAAGAGAAAGTTCTTCCACTTTGGGAGGAAGTGAGATATCTTCACAACTCATCCACAGCTCTCATCAGTTTGATTCATGTTGCTATGATCCCCATTTTGCAGTCTATGTCATAGCAGAAATTCATGGGGGCTTGCTTACTTGTTAAAAAAAAAAAAAAAAAAGCCATAAATATTTAATGTAGAAGATTATTATAAGCAAGGAGGTTGATTTTTTTAACTTTCTTGACACCATAACTCAAGTCTTTCTGAAATCTAGGAATGGACAATTTGAATTATTTGCCTATTTTTGTCTTGTAACTATTATGTGTCTGAAATACAGACAAAGTTACTGTACCTACACTTTTAACGGTGGAAAGTTCTTTTTAAAGTTTATTTAAAATTTTTAAATTATAGGGAGAAAGTGCTGAAAATATGTCTTCCCACCTTCATAGGTCGCAGCCTCTGTGTTGTGTCAGTGCTGCAGCCATAGTATGATCCTGCTTATGCTACAGTTAAACCTTTCTTTTCTGAGTTTTATTTTTCGCATTTATCTCCTACTATTATCTTCTTTACAGAAATTTCAATGAGGTTTACAATCTACTTCCAACACAGAACATGTATGTATGAATGCTGGAAGGAAATTAGATGCTTACACCTTTATACAGGAGGACTCATGTAATCTATGGCCAGGAATCAGAGATCTAAACTCAGAGATTGAGCTCTCTAGGCTTTTTCTCAATAGTGTCAGATAAGCTCATTCAGAGTAAAACAAAAAAAATAAAAACAAAAAATAAAAAATCAAACCTGGTGCCTACTTTATCCATTCTGTGTCTTCCTCTAAAGATACTAGTCTCTCTTTACTGCATCACACCCTATTCAGCAACAGGTAGCCTAATCTAAATTATGGATATGGCCCCTTGTGTTTCTGTGATGCAGTCCTGGCAATCTTTGCAGTATATACTCTGGAGCTAGTTAAAGGGCAAACGGAGGCTTCTACTAATCAAAATATTGTTTTGGCATCACAAAAGTTATAAGTAGGTGTAGGACTCATCTCACCTGTGTTGTTGTTGATAGAAAGAACACTACTAAGGAACTGTCCACTGCATCTGCAAGTAGACAGCTAAAGAGGAGAGATTAATTGTACACTAGAAATGTTGTGCGTTGTTTTACAGAACCTAACAATGTGCGAGATCATAGAGATATGTTTGATCAGATTAATCCTCCCCATCATCCTCTAAGAAGTACTTCATTATCAATATTCTCCCAGGTACCTGGGAAACAGCAGACCTCAGTTCCCAATCATTGAAGGAGTGGACTTTCTAAAATAACCAGGGGGCTTTGGCAAAAATTAACAAATCTCAGCAAGTGTGACAATAGTTAATTGAATGTTTCTGTTCTAGGTGATGTAGAAGTATATACAAGGAATTACAACTCCATAGCCTACTAGAATCATCTATCTCATGAAATTGCTAAACTGTGTTAAATAATACCAGAAGAAAGGAAGGGGAGACAGACTAGTACATTTATCACAACTGTAATCTTTAAGATTATACTAAATGCTATACTTTATTTTCCTGAATTGGAGATGGGTTAAAATGCAAGGCAAATCACAGGCAGCAATTCCAAGGTCACACAAGCAAATCTTCCTGTTTCTTGGTGCCTGTTATGTTAATTCAGCAATGTTTGTTTTGTTTTGTCTTGTTTTCTCCCATTATCAGCACAGTGTATGTGTTCCATTCAAAACTGTTACTACAGGAAACCTATGGTAACATTTAAAATTTACTTTTCTTTTGGATAAAAATATCAGAAAATTGACGGATAAGTTGTTTAGGTAGAACAATAGGGCATTTGATATTTAATCTGCAAGCACTTAATAAGAAGTATTCCAAGTAATGGCACAATGCTATTATCATATCACTTAGTAAAATGGCAGCAAATTATTGTATTATTCACATCTCGTTGGGTCCATGCTATTATCAGGGAGATGCCTTTAAAGATGACATTTAGCATACTCCTTTTACACAGTAAAGTGGTTAAAAGCACATTCAAATTTTAAAATGTTTCTGATCTCTTGACAGCTCACGGAAGCATTCTGTGGGCCCCCCTGCCTTTCCAATTGCTAACTGCAGCTCTAAAACTTCTTATAATTATGAACATTGCAGTCACACTAAATTAGACTGACAGTTGAAATACTGATTACTAAGGACTTATTAAGGACTACTTTGCAACCAATTATGCTGACATTTGACTTGATTTGACAGTTGAATTGAGTGGAAGATTCCTCCAAAACAGTAGAGAAGAATTAATTTATATCCTCATCACTTTAAGATAATTGTTTGGGACAGATTCATTAATATACCACTACAAATTTTATTTTTATCCCAGCTTGGAGTACCTACATTTCAAATGATAGGCAAATAGTAAAAACATGAGGTCTTTAACATGCATGCATTTTCTCATATTTTGAGATTTGGCAACAGTTACCATACGATAATTTAATGCCAGCTTTGAGGAATTTTCATTGACCATCAACTCGAGCAAAACAAAAATATGTTTTCAAGTTGTGAGACGTTTTCCCCATGAAACAATCAAAATCATTAAATGAGATTATACCCAATCTCTAATGTTTTAACTTTGCTGTACCATTACATTCAAATTCACTGTCATTAAATTGTTTCCCAGTAATTTCTCAAATGTTCCTGCAATTTAGTGAATTTCATCTGGAAATTCTCTGAAACACCTACTCCATCTTTTTTTTTTTTTTTTTTTAATGTGCAAATAAGAATTAGCAGAAAAAATATTACCACTTTAAACTCAACTGATATAATTGCAGAGCTGAATGCATAGCACTAAGTTTGGTTTAGTAGAAAGGCGACAAACATTGATTCCCAAGAAACCATCTTTTCTAAGAGGGGTAAATATACACATATGGGATATGAAGAAAGGAAATTTAAGTTTATTTATGTACAGATTCTTTCCACCAAGAATGAATTAATGCAATATTTCAAAAGTCTGTTTGAAGCTAGGAAATGTCACCAGCCTGTCACAAATTAATAAATTAATGGCAAATACTTTTAGGTACAGGTTATTTATTTTTATTTCCACTTTCTGTCTAGTAGAATCCACTACAAAATTCCATAAAGAAAAGGAGTTAAGTAATGATTCTCCTTCTTATAAGGTGCTAACTCCCTTGCATATTTCCAAACCCAAAACAACGTGAGAAGTGAACTGAAGCCTGAGACTGTTGTGGAAGTGAACAAAAATCAGTGTAATTGACACAATAAACAGAAAAAAGCTGTCTAGAATTTGGAGCAGATACTGAATAGTCCTGAGTTTTAAATAAAATCTGTTGTATAAGGCATGTTCTTACTCCTGAAGTTAGATAAGACATAGATATTCATTACTTTCAAATCTACCATTCCAACATCTTTTTGAAAACTGGGGGACTAATTGAAAGTGTGATGCTGCAAATTAGTTATATTGTGTGAAAATAAAGTTTTGGAGTAAATAAAAAGTATTTTACTTGCCAACTTCTGGGTGAAGAACTTTGTACGTTTTTCCTGCCATAGTAAATTTCACCATTCACATCAGCAGGACAGGACATTTATTCATTTACTTCTTATTTTAAGGTACCAGTTTTCTTCTTTGGAGCATAGAGTCATGTGCTATCATATATATAAACAAAGCTGAAGGCTGTCAGTCCCAGCTAAGATGTTGGTTTTCCTCTATGGATCCTGAATAACATTCCATAACAATCATCTTTGTTATTTTCATGTTCATTATTACTTCAGTCTTGTTTTCTTTAATGGCTCCACTGTAAATTGTAACATAAACTGTACAAAACTATTCCTTCAAATTTGGTCCAATGAATTCTTGATATTTGTAAGATATAAAAAGGTGGTTCATGAAATACCAGTGTGTGAAATATGATTTTTTTTTTTTTAAAGCTAAATAAAACATAGGCATACATTGCCATAAGCACAAGAAACGAAATCAGTCCAAAAAAATTTAAAAATCAAAAAATTTATAGGTAAATTAAATATACACCAATTTTTATTTTATGTGAAGATGAAAATCCTTGTATTATCACTGTACAACATGATTATTTAATTAAATAATGAACTAAAGCATCTATTCTGCACTAGTTGTTTGAAAGTAATTAACATGATTGTAACAGAGGAAATTTTATCATATAAAAGAAAACTTTAGATATAAATGTTTGTAAAGGTTCTGGGTGTTTTTTTTTCTTTCTTCCTCAAATATTTTTGGTTTGGATTTTCCTGCTATAAAGGACAAAAAATATTTTGTCTTAATTTCTCACAGTCCAGAACTCACTTCAACCTACAGTAATTACAGTGCTGCCTACCCAGGCACTACAGTATAAAGTGCAGTCTAAAATTATAGGGACTGAAACATCCATTCTGAATTAGGTGAAAAAACATGAGATATATCTGGGATTGTGTGGATATAGGACAGTCACATTATCTAAGGACATAAACAGGGTCCAAAGTAACTGATGATTATCCATCTGCTATAAACAAGAGAAGTTACTGCTTTAAAGCTTAGTTTAGTGATGTAGCATAGCTGCCAATCTTTTTAGAATAAGCTTTCATTGTCCTGAGATTTTCATTCTAACAGTCATTTTGAAATTAAAGCATAATTTTTTACTTTTCAGAGAAAACTCCAAGGACTGTCACCATGTACAACAGCCACACCACCACTACACTAATGTACAAGCAGCCATGCCATGATAACGAAAACAAACTGAACTTTCAAAATGCAAAAGGAGTGAATAAATATTTCTACATCAAGACAAAAAAAGTGACAGGGGAGAGGGGGACCACTCACTCTAAATAGTACTATACAGGCAAAGTTAAGTACATAGAGTTTCTTCTGTAATATGGTGGTGCCAAGTACAAATAAAAGTCTCAGAAAGTAACATTCTAATATTTATTTCTGATAAATAGGTATGCTAAAATTTATTTAGCTTACCTGAATTCATACTTACCTTAAAAAAAACCCAGACAAAGACAGACAGTTCTAGATTCACATTCTCTTTGTGTTCTACTAAATATAGCACATCTAAGTCAAATGAAAAAAATCACACATATACTTCCAAGCATGGGAACTGTGTTACATATATATACTTATACATAGGATAAATACTAAAACAAGTTCTCTTTAAATGTTGGCACATAGAACTATGTTTTCTACTGTTATTTATTAAGCTGCATATGCCATATTTTATGAGGAAACAAAAGAGCCTTAGATGGAGTAATTTCTTGAAACTGTAAGTTATTTTTATGCTCATTGAATGATCAGTTGAACAGCTTGCACCTTTCACATTTCTTGTAAATTTATTTTGTATTGCAGGGTTTAATATCACTTCATATTAACAGTTTAGATGTCTTATCCAGGATGTAGAATCCCTTATGTCCATTAAGATGATAGCAAAAAATCAAAAAAAGTTGCAAATCCTTCACCATCAAAGACAGCTAGTCACAAATAAATAAATGAGAACACATCTTTTAGTTTTTCTATTTAATTCTTCTCTATCTGTACTATAAAAAATCACTTACATTTTTACACCTGTCTCAATAAAATAGATGTTTTGTAATTTACAAAGGTGCTGAAAATATTGATTAGAGTTCAGAGAAAACTCTGGTATAATTGGTTGAAGGAGAGGTTCCAGAGATGGTCTAGTGCTTCCATCATTACTTTGTACTAGTTAGGCTAACTAGACTCCCCGTGAATTAGTCTGTTTACCAGGGAAACATTTTATTATTCGCACGTGTTATTTATAGGATTAGATTAGTTACATGTCAGTTAAAAAACAAACGAAAAAAACAAAATAAAAACAACCAATCACAGCAACAATAAAACATGTTACTTGCAAAGTGATGTTGCGCTTAACTGTAAAATGAAGCTTTGAGCTTTTTGAATGTGTTTCATAGATAACACTTACTGATGCTAATCTTCAAACCCTGCTGGTTTTTGCTGGTTTTGCAGATTCAACCCCCTGGAATAGTTCCTTAAATGCAGGTTCACACAGGAGATGCCATGACAATTTCTTTCCATTGATAACATGGAAAGATAGGTTTTCAAACCTTGGGCAAATAGGAGACTGTATTAGTTATTGCTTTCTGGATCCTAGAGGCCTATCAAAAGCGTAACAATTAAAATTCTATTACAACTGAGAGTAGACAGAATAACACCCTTTGTTTATCTCTTAAGCTCATCAGCCACCATGGGGTGAGGAAGGAGGGATCCAATTGATATTCATTTACTTAGTAATAGTTTTTTAAATTTGTTTAAACATGATTTGGTCAAAATACCAGCTTAGTTGCTGGCAAAGGTGTTAATAATTGGACTGGGGAGGAAAAAGAGCCTGTGAAAAAAGAAGCAAGTTCAAATTACATATAAAAGCTTCTTTACCAATTGTTTAAGGCGTAAAAATAATTCCTTGTCCTACAATGACCAATGAGGTTTAAAAAACAAAACAGCCCAAACCAAAATAATTTTATTTGTGATCACAGAAAAAATCATCCAGGCATTTCAGGAAAGCTTCCAACTTCATTGGAAGGTTTGGCAACTCTGAACCTATCATTAGAAGTGAAAATCAGGGAAAATGATTAATAATTAACAATAATTAAAAGTAGAAGTTTTTGTTCTTCACAAATGCAGGAAGGGAAATTTCAGACTAAAATAGGTTTTGAAATTGTGCAGTGTAAAGAAGCTGCCCAGAGAGGCTGTAGAGTCTCCTTCTCTAGAGACTTTCAAGACCCACCTGGATCTGTTCCTGTGTGGCCTGCACTGGGTGATCCTGCACTGGCAGGGGGGTTGGACTCAGTGATCTCCAGAGGTACCTTCCAACCCCTACCATTCTATGATTCTATGATTCTATGAATATATCTGCTTTAAAAAGAGAAGGAACAAACACATAGTGATTTAGGGCTACAGAGATGGTTAAGAGATTAGAACATCTGACATATAAGGAGAGGGTGAGAGAGTTGGGAATCTTCAGCCTAGAGAAAACAAGTCCCAGGGATATCTTACCCACACATATAAAAAATTCAGGAGCTCACTAGAGAAAATGGAGCCAAAATCTCCTTAGTAGTGACCAGTAAAAGGACAAGAGGCAATAGATATGGGAAATTCTACTTAAATGTAAGAAAAATATTTTTTACTGTGAGGGTGGTCAAAAAGTGGAATAGATTACACAGAGAGTTTGTGGACTCTCCATCCTTGGAGATACTCAAAACTTATCTAGACAAATCTCTCAGCAACACACTCTAGGTGACCCTGTTTTGAGGATTCTGGTCTCATTTGCTGGTAACAGGAAAGGCTGTTTATCACAGCTGAAAAAAATTTTCACATGCTGGTAGAACTGAAAGAAAAGTGGAGTCAAGGGTATTTTTCAAATAGAAAGAACTAGATCCACAAAGGTACATAGGTGCTTAAATGTAGGCATTAAAAGTAGATACTAAAATTTGGTCAGCTGAGTAACTCTGTAACCCTCTGGCTGTGACAACTAAGGGCTTGGTTCAGTTGGCTGAACAAAATCATCTAACACATTTGAGATTCCTCGAGGTTTCCAAAACACTGGCAATATGCTCCTTCCTACAGGAGGTCTGAGTACCTCTATTGTCAGATGAAGTCTACTTGTGATACTGTAGATCATCCCAAGTACTTTTTGTCCATTTTCAGGCAGCCAAGTCATACACCTAATATCCGTTGATTACAATTACAGTGAGATGGAGGCACCTAGAACATCAGAAGACATGTACATGCAGACGTATGAATTCAGATGTCCTATTTGTGAGCTAAATCTGACACCTATTATGGATTCTAAGGAGAGTAAGCATCTTAATATTTTGTCAATCTGTGTTAAAGCTCCCTAATGTGAGCAATATTTACCGACTTACTGAATAGTGCCTCTGTCATCAGAATTGACTAAGTCTCTTATTTCTACTACTGTATAAATGTTATGTAATTAAAAAGAGAGGCCAAGAACTTCAGCTATAATTTTATCATCAATAAACAAAACTATCCTGAGTATTTTTTAACTAACCTCAAGGAGTATGGACTATTTTTAGTACGCTTAAATAAATTTTTCATCTCAGAGGAAAAAAAAACTGTTGAAAGCTGTGCAAGTGGTAGAAATCCATAAGCAGGAGGGAATTTATCATTGAGATAAGTGAAGAATGTCCCATTCACTTCACAATCCATTGCATCATGTGCAAATGTCTATTTGTCTTGGGGAAGCCAGTACAGAAGTGAAAGTGGATAAATTATGATGAAGGATCACATTCTACCTGGTAAAAAATGCTTAATCATCTTCCTGTTGTCAGTACATTAGTTTGCTCACGCATCAAGTTGTAGATGACAAATAAGCTATACCTTAGGATGCAGTTACTTATCAGTCTATTCAAAGAAGGCATAAAAAAGAGTAACATCATCAACAATACTCTCTAAAATGAGTACCACTGAGCAGTTAATATAAAATAAACATTTCTCATAATTTTGCATTGTAAACATCTCTCTGTCAAAATATTTATAGTCTTCATTGCTATTTTATTTGTAAACTTATAATGGTCTGTCCTTTTTTTCTTGCATTTCTCCAGGTCTCTTACTAAAGTTCTACAAATAAATAAAAAGAGAAGGATTATAGCATTTTTCCTCTATCAAAGCCCACTTTTTTCTGCTGAATCAGCTAAATGACTTCCTCAAAGGTATACACTCCTCACAAGTAACTCCACGTAGCAGAGAGCTTTTTCTGCATGATTGACTGAGCTTTGAAAAATGTTGAAATTTTCTCCACTGAGAAAGATATCCTTTGGTACTAGCAGGTACTCAGCAATTGTAAATAATGAAGGCTGCACATTAATCAATGTAGCAAATTAACTTTCACAATTAAATTGAAACATTTTTACTAAGGTCAAACTGCTATAAAGCAGAATACAGGTGTCTTGCCATTCCTGTTCATTGCAGTTGCAAAAACCACAATTTCCATTTACATGGGAAAAATCTTATTTGATGCTACACACACACCTATCCTCTTTAAAAGCTTTTGCAACTTCTGACACACGGAGTTTAACCCAGACAGCAGGAAAGAGAATTTTGTGACAGCCTTTTGTTGAAACATTGCAGAACAAAGCACTCAATTGAGAGAGTTGCATTTCTTGCATTTCCTTGGCAGAGCCCAGAACACAAACACCACAGCACAGGCTGAGTGATGAGAAGATATCTTTTTAGCCCTGTCCGCTATAGCCATTTTTAGTCAGATTCAGAGCCCACACTGAAAGCTAACAAATGCAATATACATGGCATACCCCATGCAACATGAGAAACTTCTCTATTGAGCTGTCTCCCTGAAGTAAAGGGTTGCTTGTTTGGTAATGGACATTGTTATATCCCTGCACATATCATGGCTGAAAACTGCATAACTAATGTATCCAGTTGGTGTTCACTGACCACATTATTGCAGGAGCTAGCAATTTAAATGGTAACCATCAAGTTAAATTTGACATTTTTAAGACAATATTAAAGATATCTTTTTCAACGCCCTCAATATTTGCCTTTCCAAATGCCATCTCTTTGTGATGTCTTGAAAAACTTCTAAAACCCCAAGACTAGCTGTGGTTTTGCTGTTTTGAAATTATATTTGTGTGAGATCAGTATTTTGTGCTAGTATGAACTCAAGTGTTTTTGCAGTAAATCATGTGCAAAATCATTAAATCCAATCTAGACAAAGCACACTGTTGCATTAAAAAACAGTTCCTGTGTGTCAGGCTTGGGTACTTCAGAGTGGACAGACTAATCTAGAATGGTAATGGGTTATTTATGCAATCATCAACACTCTGCTACAGTGGTACTTGTGCCTTCCACTTTCCACATACCAACACAAGAACACCAGATACATGGACCTGATTTGGGATTAATGAAGAGGAAATCTGGTGTATTCTGTGTGAAAGAATATGCAAAGAATAAAGCCTCACCACAAACGTGTAAAATTCACCATGACAGAACTTCATATCTCTTTAATAAGTGTAAAATATCACTATGGACTCTGGATACAGGAGCTGAAATAAGCATTTCACAGTGGATAGAAATCAAGCTTCAGAATGATAAATATTTATTTTAAAAATGGTAAGTTAAAGAAATTACAACTTGTCATTAATATAAGTTGTAATCATATTAAATAATAACAATAAGCTACCAACGTGTAAAAGTTGTTTTTCCTTAGGCCAAGTAACTTATGAGACGTACTCAACTATGCTAAAAGATATGTTCATGGCTATTGCAAGCACATTAACATATTTAATATCTGAGCATGCAAACAATATGTTAGAGAGGTAAGAGCTCTTGACACACAAAACTACAACTGTGAAAATGCACAAGCCCTTTTATAGAACACTTGGCCCCAGGTTAAAAAAAAAATATAGTTATCATCTAATTGAAACATAGGAGCAACACAAACTTTGGAGAAATGGACTGTTGTCAGTCTCACAGAACAGAACACTACCACTTTCTTTTCCTTGGTTCAATAAGCTACTGATTTATTATGAAGTTATTACACAGAAACTGTGCACTGTTCAAGAGGGGAACACACCTCTCCTTGCATAGAAGTAAAGAGGACATGTCCCAAGTCCTTTCAGCTTGGTAGTCGTCTAGACATGATTTAAGATTTATATTTTAGAAAAACTTATCCAAGGAAAGATAGCAGGAGTGATCATTTTGTGATAGATTTTTTTAATCCTTTCTGAAATAAATACCTTAATATGCTCCTTTTAAGATTCTAATTTTATTAAGTTATTTATTTAAAAGCACTACACATAAATTGAATTTTCTATGGGGACTGTATAAAATCGTTACTGATTTGCTCGGATGCATTACTGTCCAATAAGTGCTGTGCAATTTGATCAGTGTGTCATACATCAACAAATGTCTTCAATTAATCTTTAAGGAATTAGTTGTCTGTTCTGTTTCATGGTTCATGCTACCTGAGCAAATGATAAATAAAAAAAAATGGCATTAGTCTTTCATGTTCCTGAAGCCTTAAAATATTTCCATTACAACTCTCAGAAGGATACCAAAAGCAAGGAAGGTAAATAGTAGGTCTCTCTGCTTATGAAAAAAGACATTGAAGATTAGTAACTAAATGTATTGTTTGATATTCAAGTTGGAATTTGGGAAAGAACAGAAATGTTTGATGGTGTTGCAGTTTTCATCTGATAAACTTATTTTAAAAAATAAACTTTCTTGTGTTATGAAAAGGTATACCAACTTCTCCATAAGAAATGATAAATGGAAAAATATATAATAAACTTACAAGGGGAAAGGTCTTCCAGGCTTGAAAAGTTGCTTATCAATAATTTAATGTGTAAATTAGAGCAGTACCAAACTTGTCTCCCGAAGCATACTGCCAGACCAAAAAAAAATACAAATTCCTTTATTATGGAGACTTTATGAAAAGTTTTAATTTGCCATGAGTTGGAAGTGGCAGTAAAAGAGGACAATCAGAACTGCCAAAACTGTGAACAGTCTTACTGCAGCAGGATTATGTCTTGTATTGTTCCTAGTTATTGCCTGGCATATTTTCAGCTTCTCATATGATTTACCACGCTTTCCTTTCTGAGCATGGGTGAGGAACAGCACACCATTTTCACTCATCACCAATACCTCTCATGTCATAGATGTACAAGATTCAATAGATTCTAGTCTTCTAGAGGGTGTCGTAAACAGTGCCTTAAAGCATGGCATCTCTCATTAAACCCTGGTAACGCTCTTGAGATTTAAAGTCACTTGAAATGCCCATTATAAGACCATATCATAAGATGCTTATAATTTTGCCAATTTTTAACTATTGAGTTGGAAATTTTCTCTGATGAGTGTTTTCAAATTTTATAAGACTACATCAGATATTTCTTAAAGGAGAAAAATATATTATTAAGCCTATGCTAAAACCTTTGTTAAACTGTCTTTGAGTAGCTGACTGTGATCCATGTTTTGGATTGATAGTTCGTAATTTGAGAAGCAAGTCATTAATTGTGTCTTTTCTTGTCTCCGTGAAAATTTGCCTTTTTCCCAAGTTTCAACACTGAAAGTAGACTAGAAGGTGTTAGAGATAAAGTAAAGTAGGTTGGGATCAAATGAGGCATTCACGGTGTGGAGCGTGGCAAAAACAAACAAGCAAACAAAACCTAGGAAGCAGAAGAGGAAATATGATAAACAAGATAATGAAAAATCTTGACATGAGAGAAAGAAAATGGAAATAGATGGAAGATGTCATTGCTGAGATGGGGTGGCAGGAAGGTGGAAGAAGACAATTGACTTGCTATCTGATTAAGCGTGCATAGAAGGAGGGCAAGACTTAGCTGGACAAGGGAACTATCAGGATAAATGGAGATGTCAATGAGAAAGACATTCTGAACAGGTTCTGGAATGTGTCCAAAGAGGGACAATGAAGCTGTCAAAGGGTCTAGAGCACATGTCTTATGAGGAGCAGCTGAGGGAACTGGGGATTGTTTAGCCTGGAGAAAAGAAGGCTTAGGGAAGACCTTAGCACTTTCTACAACTGCTTGAAAGGAGGTTGTAGCAAGATGGGGGTTGGTCTGCTCTCCCAAGGAAAAGCTGAAAGGACAAGAGGAAATGTCCTCAAGTTGTACCAGAGGAGGTTTAGGTTGGACATTAGGAAAAACTTCTTCACTGAAAGTGTTGTAAAACATTGGAACAGGCTGCCTAGGGAGGTGGTGGTGTCACCATCCCTGGAGGTATTTAAATAATGTGTAGATGAGGTGGTTAGGGGCATGTTTTAGTGGTGGGACTGGCAGTGCTAGGTTAATGGTTACACTGGATGATCTTAAAGGTCTTTTCCAACTGAAACAATTCTGATTCTATGGCATTCTATGACATTCTATGACACAGATATGCCCCAGACATGCATTTCAGCACTCTCTTCCCTGTTCCCTGGTGCTTGTAGTCATACCTGGGTTTCCTAGTTTTTACTCATGACCACACTCTTATGCAAGGGTCATGGGTGTATCATCTGGCAGATTAGAGATCAGGGTTACACTGTGGAAGAAACCAGTTCCATTGCCTCTCATCCTATCAGTATTCATCTCTGAGAAGTTTGTTTTTATACAGAGAAAGGTTGTAGAAGTACTTAACACTACATAATTTTAAATGTTATTTAAAAGCATAATAATTGTCTTTAACAGACCTTTTGACCCAAATCTCCCTGACTATGCCCACTGCCTTTATTGAATCGTCTCAAGGCTCTAAGACTTTTCTTGTTATTATCTACCTTATTTTCTGTCAATAATACGTTTAGAGTTAATATTTCTGATTAGCTCAAAAGAAACCTATGTTATATATAAGATTACTGGCATCTAAATTAGATGAGATTAATCCCTTACAATGTCTCCATCTACTTTGGTGAACAAACTGGGCCCATTGCTTGACCCTAATATCTACTGGCAAGGTGCAATTTGCTTCCATAGACCTCAACTCTTCTTCTTTCCACCACCGGCTGATGTGTCTGGTGAGAACAGTCCTCTGCCCTTTGAAAGACTGGGTATTTGGAGCCAAGTCAAGCCCATGCTTTACTGTATATTCTGGTTCTGTTCAGTTTATTGGTATAGTCATAGCCAGTGATGGAACATGACCGGCAATGATTGGCAACAACTTCATCCAGATTCTTCTAGAAAGGCTACTATATTTCCTGTTTCAAAGGAATAAATAAGCACCTTTCACACAGGAAGTCATGCATCCTTCAAAGGAAATACAGAGTCATGGATACAAAGCTGGAGAGCATACACTGCATTCTGGACTGGCTATCTCAATTATATACAGCCTCTACGTTCAGTTTTTCATCTGTGAAACAGAGAATAGCATCATTTCTCTCAGCACAGATACAATGAAACAGACTACTGTCTAGAAAACACAACATATCATATTGATAAGCACAACAGGGAACTCCAGAGGGGACTTTTAGTAGTGTGAAATAAATGAGAGGCCAGACATTGAAGAATGAAAACAATATACTGAATAGCTGCTCAGCCAGTGAGCACTGAGTGAGATTAGGATCTTATGAAAACATAATGTGTTCCTATAATTAAGGGCCGTGCAATGTGCACACAGAGAAAGAGCAGTAAAAATGTACAAGACAACCTTATTTCCAGCATTTCCTAACTTTTGATTCTTTCCTGGCTTCTATTCTTAACAGGCTTCTAACACACTTTTTATGTGTAATATTCTCTGCTAATCTAACACTTTCTTAAATGTAAAGAGCTAGAGAAAGAGTTGTAAACCATCTGGAACAGTTGCAAAGCAAATTGCTGCCAAAAAATCTTCACTGAAGTACATCCTATCCCACTCTATGTCTGCCTTGCATTAGCTTTAAGGCTGCATGACTATAGGAAGATACATATCCTAATTAGCCAATAACACTTCATGATATCTCCAAAGTTTGGAGTCTCCATCTACAGTTAAACCTCATTAATATGTCAGTATTCAACTATTACTATAACATCTTTAATGAAAACTGTAACAGCATTATCCCCTTTGTCACTTAAGGCCATCAGCTAAGTATGGGTCAGCTGGGTGTATCAAAAGGCATTTTCTAAGATGCTCTAAGATCTAGGGTGCTCCTCTGCTCCTACCTAACATTAAATATCATAAATCTATGACAATCAAGCTATGTGAAGATGCTATATGTCCCCTTTACATTGTCATGTGAACTTTTTATTAAGCATTCCCTTTTAAGTAATTAATAAGTATTTTATTAAGTATAGTGAAGGAGACTTTTCTGATTTCTCTTAGTATCTTTACTTAATTTCTAATTTACTGTAAATTATGCATGATTATTCACTAAATATAAAAGGATTTATAATTCTGAAGACTGTTAAATATGTACATAAAAGAAAGCTACCCAAGCACTTCCTTCAGACACCTTCAAGTTGTTAGACAACTGTCTTTGACTGATGGATATTATATTGACATAGACAAATTAAAAACATATCTATAAATCTCTCATATACCCCAAAATCCAAAAGCTCAGAATAGTCTACAGCTGACTGGGTAGTATAGAAATCTGCTTATTAATAGATAGCTGACTTAAAATATAACTTTTAACCTAGGTTATTTAGAATGATTTAAGGCTCATTCTTTGAGAGGATTCTTACTTGCAAAGCTTTATTAGTGCAAATGAATTTTATGAACACAGCAAGACAGCAATCTCTTTCTTAGCCAAGTGTCCCTTAACTAGAAACACTCTTTGCTCTGGGAAATGTTTATGTCATGCAGGGAAGGATTCACTTCATCTAATTTTTGGTAATTAAGAGTTGAAAATCTCAGTTTGTCACCTTAGGCTAGTCCCACAGTCTATGGGAAGAAGCAGGTCCTTTGAAGATAGCATGTGATTTATACAGGAATGCAGAGTATTTCAAAAACATATTGCAGGCATCTGTAGTATAATGTGTAACATAATATAACATAACGCAACCACAATGGATCAGTCCAGAAGCATATCTAATCTAACATCCTGCCTGTGAAGTGGTCAAAGTCAGATGCTTAAGGAAGAGTACAAAAAACCACAAATGACACTTGATCTAAGTAACCTACAAGCCTCTATCTACCAAGGGTTCAGTGACTTCCTGAGCTAGATGTTTTTCTATGTGTTTAGTAATTTTCTTTTTTTTTTTTTCCCAATGAACTTCACCAGGCTCCCCTTGATCTTCTGTAAGCTTTTAGTACACTCAAATCATGTGGAAAGGATTTCCACAGCTTAGGTAGACACTGTGAAAAAACACTTCCTTTTGTTCATTCAGAATTTGCATGAACCCTAGTTCTTGTATTGGAAGGGAAGGTGATTGATCCTTACACAGATTCTTCATGCCTCTCATGGTTTCACAGATCTCTATCATATTACACATGAATTTGTTCTGCCAAATCTCCAAACTCAGAAAATGGTGGATGTATTAACACATACACTAAGCTTGAACCATGTGTGCTAGCAGCATTTGTGAGCTTAGATGCATTAACTTTCCAAAATGATCAAAACAAGCTCTCAGCCACAAATACATGATGAAAATATTTTCTCAGACTTTGAGGGAAGAATTACAAATAAGAAATAGATAAAAGAGAAACAATATTGTCTGAAGAAAAGATTTAAATTTCTTTTTTACATCCAAGTATTGTTAATACACACAAAGAGCTTCACCTACTGGCATACGAGACAACTGGTCACATTCCTCATATGTTCATAGATTCAAGATAGGAAAATATTTTCTTAGCTGTCCATGTCTCACTGGTTCCTTTATACTAATTCAATCACAAGAGCACACATGCCTGAAAAGTCTGAACGTTAGAAATACGCTTTTTATGTGAAACTTTTCTGAATGTGATGAAGCCAGCACAGACCTCTGCATCTCATAACTACTACATCCATTGTATGATGGCTTTAGCCTCCAGTAGTAGCAGTTGATGTGGCATATGCCTGCGACACGATCAGAAAAAAACACACAGGGCTGCATTTGCACCCTTGGCAGATGTTGCTGTTTTCATCTCCAGAACAATTCTTCATAACCCAAGTGTAAATTAGATTAGCTTTGGTTTACTGCAACTCAAGCCAACCCCACCACCAGCCAGAGTGCAAATACAACAAAACACTAAGGTGACCTAAACCCACACATTCTCATTGATTTGTAATGGCTGCATCTCAGCTTGAACTAAAAATCAAGCCCATAGCCTGTGGAGTAGGGGAGAGAAGTGTGTTCACTACTCAGAGCTCAAGGCTGCTCTTTTTAAATCCCGTAACTGAGGCCATTTTTTGCCACTGAACATCTTTCCTGCCTATTCTGCATGCTTATTAGCTATCATAACAATAATTGATTTGGGTAAGAATAGGACATATAAAACATTGTGGAGCTGAAAGCACTCATTTTTCCAAGCAGCATGCCCCTTCTTTAGACACAGGAATGTAGTAGCTCTGGTCATGCACAGCTGTTTTAATATGCCTCCAGGAGAACAAGGCTGTCCTGGCAAATCTATCTTTTATAAAAGAGTTTTAGCAAGCTCCTCTTCCTTCACTCAGTGGGAGGAGTGGGGTGCTCAGTTCCACTGAGACCATTCCTCTCACGTGGAGCACAGACAACCTAAGAACTTTTATGGTTACTTTGCTCTCACTTACCACAATGAGCCTTATGAGTCTTATTCTACAGAGGCACTTGTAGATCATTTTGCAAGCTTTCACACTCAGTCAACAAGGAAAAAGCCAAATAAAATATGTCTGTTTCAGGTAATAGTCTTAAATTAGAGGAGTCATAACAGACTCTAAGAAGCAGTGTGAGTTCTTCATTCAAGTCAAACAGCTACAGGGTGACCTGATTCACAACAAATCATGGTTGTCTTATGGCAGAGGAATATATAATTATAAAAAAACCTGGAAGTCGCAAGGATTAAATTACGTTGCCAGAGCAGCTTGTTTCTAAAGGGCTTATTACAGGCATGAACCGCAAACCTGTGATTTTTCTTTTTTCACATGAATTGATGTCATAATGAGGTTTAAATGGAGACTCGGTGTCTACTTTGCCTCCCAAAGGAGAGGGGTTCCCCCTCTATGCTGGGCATAGTGCCTCCTTCTGCTGTGCTACTTAATGCAAATGTAAACAAAAAGGAGAGTCAGACCATGAGAGCTGAATTCATTTCCAACTGGCTGTCATGGGTTTTCACTTTGGTCTCCTCATGGTTCACAAGGGTACCTTTCAAGTCTGGTTTATACAGAAGATGCTTATATGATAAAAGGGTAGAACCTAAAGCAGAAATACAGTACTGATTATGAGGTGGAAACAAATCTGCTTATAGAAGCAATCCATGTGGAACCTTGATTGTAGAAATCTTTAACACTTCTGTTATTGGAACAGCTGAGAATATAGCAGGAAATCTCAAATGAACAGCTATTTTTTCTACCAGTCCTGAAAACTAATGTTTTAGTATAAATCTATCCTTTCCAACACATATTGCATCCCCTCAGGGCTAGCTCCACTGTGTAGGCAGATTAAATGGTTGCCTATGGCAGCAAAATGTTAGGCACTGCAAAATGTTTAAAGACTGTTTATTGTGTGACCATAAGATGGGTGAAGCAGACATTTTCCAATGTGTTGAGGGCTACAAAAACCCTGCAGACATCACCAGCTTCCCCAATTCTTCTGCATAAAAGTGATCAATAAAAATGTGCAGAATTTCACATCAAGGAAATTGTTTTTGTAAATCACAAGCTCAGTGTTGTAGAGAAAGCCTGGGCGTTTTAATAAATAGATAAAAAGAATATTGTTAAATCTGATGCTGTAGCATACTGATTAGCGTGTTTTCTACTCTAACCTCCAACGGAGTCAAGACTGTGCTGTTTGTGTGTCAATCTTAAGAGCTACAGGTTCATCACTTTGAACTTTTAGCCATGGACTATTCAGGGAGCTGCTGAGTATTTGAGAAGGCACTTGCCAATCCCAAAGCGGAATGAATATAAGTATGAATGTTTACTCATGCTAAGAATCTGACCACAGGGACTTTTACTCACTACACTCCCCTTAAATGAAAATTGAGTCACTATTAAGGACACACATTAAAATACTATCTTAGCAGAGCAAATGTTAAACATAGAGAAAATATGGCCAAAGATGAGAATACAGCAGCAGAGCAAAAAAAGGATATATTCTTCCTGTAATAGCACCTGCTCAGTCTCCAGTGCCAGATTTGTTTCTCACAATACACTCCACCATTGCTCTTTCTGCTTGGTTTACTCCTGCAGTCAGGGCCAGATCAGTGTGGCCACAGGAGTGCTGAATCAGACTAAAAAGTGAGCCTTCAGCACTGCACCATACTCACCACTCCATTCACAACAGATATTTCTGTGCTAGTACATGCTAAGTAACTTGGTCATTACTTCTATTCAGTAATTAATGTGACAATGGCTGCAGCATCCAGTGCGGATGTTTAGGCATTTAGGAGATCCATGCCATTTAAGAGGATGATGTGGGACTAGCTTGCTTGACAAACATAATCCAGGGTATAATTGAGTATCATGAATCAGATCCATGTGTAGCAGTATTGCTGAGACTGTAGTTTCTGTCAGTATGTTCATGGTAGTACTCTGGTAGTATGTGACTTGTGATGCTGTGGATACTTATGGCACCACAGGACTCAGTGCCCAAGGACTTACCCCAGCTGCTAAACACACTGAGCACATGCCTTTGGGAATACACCAGAGGATTACAATGGCTAGCTAGCTTACACTATCCTGATGCAGTCAACACAAGCTGCAGAAATGCATAGAAACTCAAGCTACAGAAATGCACCCCAGCCTAGAAGCAATCCACACCTCTAGGAGACAAGGTATTTCTAAGCACCTTGCTTTTAGGCTGAAGTGATTAAATGCCCTGTGGTTTTACTGTGAACTGGAGTCTATAAGAAGCCACTGATGTAATCAGCCACCAGTAGCGCTGCACTGTTTGGGCTGGGAGATGTCCCTAGGACAAGAATAGGGCTATTTCAAAAGAATCCAGGCAGGGCAGTTCTAAATACCACCTGCAATAGACGGTGTCCATGGAAAGTAAGTATTGTATGCTGGCTGATTTCAAATTAATATCCAGGCCTCAGACTCGGTGTCTTAAAAGGCACAGTCTGATTGCAACCAAAGGAATTAGAGGGTGGACTGGTGGTGAAGGTGTACCTGTTTGAGGTATAGTTTGCATTATAAAGCAAGGTAAATAGGTATAAAGCATGGAAAAGAGCAGTGATTCACAGCAGAGAGCTTTAAACAAGGGTAGAAAGGCAGACTTGCATTTGTTGGATGGCTCTTTCTTCTGCCTTCAAGGGAAGAAGATTTCATGGGCTTATTTAAGTCAACAAATCCACCGGAATGGTATTATCAGTTAGAGCCTTCATCAAAAATTATCCAGTAATTCTAAAGGTAACTTTGTCAGACAAAAAGACTATCAGAGCAAAACAATGGCATAAGCACGCTTTCTCCTGAGGTTAACTGGGGCTAGCTGATGAGTGGCTCCTCCTTTTCTTGCAGTTCCCAGGCAGTCCTTAGCAGGGCTGCTGGAGCAGAACTGAACCACAGGATGTGAAATAAATAAGCCAGCAGCCTGGTGCACTGTCCCACTATGGGACATAATTGCTTGCCCATCCCATTACACATCAGATGTGGAACCCTGTGGCTGGTTTTTTCCTCACCCTGACATTTTTTGAGTCATTGTCTGCACCCTGTGTGTCTGATGGATCCCTGATGTGTAAATATTTTAATGCCTCATTCTTGAATTTAATAAAGCTACCACAGAAATCACCAGTCAGGTAGCAAATGGAAGGTTTTCTGCCATTATTTAGAAAGTTACTTTATTAAAAAATAATTTCCCCTCCATTTGACCAGCTCTAACAATTAGTTCCTTTAACTGAATTGTTGTCTCCTCTCACCATCCTAATTATCATATAAAAACTACTATTTTTGTCTCAGTTGTGCAGGTGCAGTGGTAAAGTTAAAACCTGCAGTCAATCAGTGTTTTTCTCTGGACACCAAAAGGTCCAGGATTTCACTTGAAGCTAAAAGCTCTGGCAAATTCAAGTAATAACTGCATGGATTTGTTGACTCTTTCAAATAAAGTTAAAATATTTTAGAACATTAAATTCAGTTATCAGAATACCTTTTGTCTTCCCACAGACCACTTACACAATATTTATCAGTATATATATTATCTTGAGAGAAAAAAAAAAAAAGTATTTTACGAAATCTATTTTATTTTCAACACATTTTGCTTCTATATTCCAGAATTTTCTAAATGAAGTTCTGAATTCTTATTTCAGATTTTTTTCTTCCTCTGAAACTGTCATAAATCTAAAACAAATAAAGGTTCTACCAACAAAAAATGTACTTCAGCTAAAATTCAATGTTGCAGACCAACTAAATTTATTATTGTAGGATTTTGTCAAAATTATTTGGCAATTTCTATGCCACCTCATCTTGGTCTGAAATTTATTCTCACTACTGGTTAATTTACTGGACTGAAAAATTATATATTCCTCTATCTCTAATTCTGAGAAGCCACAGATACAGCTTTGGACCCATATACACTACTCTGAATACACCTCTTTGGAAGTAATAGAATCTATTCTGAATGTCATTAGCCTTCTATCCATAAAAAGCCTCCCCCACAGATGGAAATTTCAGCTATAAAAAATATTGGGTGAAGGAAATTATAGTTTTATGACCCAACTTTTATGTATCAACTTCAAATTCACAAAATTGATTTATTTTTAATTTATCCCACCCCCTTCACAGGATCCAGACCACAAATGCAAGGCACTTCAATTTCTCTCCTTTCTCAGAACATGAACCCCCCTAGGAACAGTTCCTTTGCACTCATTATGCATCTCCAGGGTACACCATTCAAACAAGAGCTACCTTGTGCTAACAGTGTTGATTTGCTTGTGCTCATGAAAGCAAGGAGAGTGCTTCTCAGAATGAGAGCAGGGGGGGCGAGTGGGGGATGCTCTATTTTTTAAAATTAAAATATTATTTCAATAACATTGTAGAGTTGTTGAATGGCTGCAGATTTTTCCCTTCCATACTTTAATATTTCTAAAGTGCCATTCACTTATGAAAATAGAAGTTTCTTTTCAATACATAACTGTTATGAAAGAGTTGTCTTGAAGGATACCTTATTATTTATGGTTGAAAAATATCACTCTCCACTGCTTTTCCTCAACATTTTTTTCCTCACCCACAGCATACTGTGATTTTTAGGACTCAGTCCTTCATCTACTCATGCATAAACATTGGCAGAACTATGGCCTTCAGTCCCAATCCTGCAAAGATCCAGTCTGTTCCTAAGTCAGTAGATATAAAGTGGCTACTGTTAAGCACACGATTTAGAAAACCTCTAAAATTCTGGAGTAAGGGATGTATTTTACAGTTTCTCTGAAACATCTTTCTTAAATGCAGTGGAGTATTTTGAAGTAATTTTTGCTATGGGATCTTTCTCATATTTATAATAATTCCTAGTCTCCGTAGAGCATCCCAGCTTTCTGCTCTTCTTTTAAACAGTCATTAGACCACTTCAGAGGTGAATTAAAAATTTAGTTCTCCATAATTCTAGTAGGAACAGTGAAAAGTATTCTGTCTTTATACCATTTGTAATGCATTATTTCCCTGTATTTCTTCACATATTTTCATTGCTAAAAACTATGTATTTACTTTCTTATACTGGATGATAATATCTTCTCCATGTGTAAAAATGCTGTTTTGTCTCAACCAAATAGTCTGTGCCTTCATTTGTGAAAAAGTTTCTATTTCCATTCCTACAGAGGGCAATGTGGAAGCCTAATGAATAACTAGAGTTGCTGGCAACAGTGGCCAAGGGCAGGCAGGGTTGGGGGAATGAACGTATGTTGACCTGGATGGTCAGAGATGAGCCCTGAGGAAGGCTGTGAGAACTCAGAGATAATATATTTATTGGTAAAATCACAAGCAGCAATCAAACACTTAACACTGAAATGGTCTGCCAGAATATTCCTTATAATTTGGTATTGCCTGTCCTCAGAAGCAGATGAATAATCCTTAGCAGGCAATGATATCTGTGCTGCCTTTCTGCTTCCATTTTCCAACTACCTCTTTGATTATACAAATATTGTTTAGTCAAAGGCAAGCAAACAGGATCCTGGTGTGGGACCCACGATCAGGCTTAACTTGACCATGTTAATTTGACTACGTGACTCTTCTTCTCTTTAGCAGGTTAAAAATGTATTTCAACATCATTGTACAGGTACCATAGCAATAAAATTTGAAGAGATTCTAGCAACACTCCATATTTCTGACAAATAATTGCATTTACAACTGCATCAAGAAGTAAAGAATGTCATCAAGGTTTAGGGGTAGACAATCTGTCTTCAGGAACTTTCAGCAGCAGCAGTGTACTGACCTAAAAGGCAAGATCAGTAGAGTTAGGGTCATCCAGCAGTCAACAATAATAGTAAAACATTTTTGATAATCACAACGGCCATCAGCACAACTGAGAACCATTCCTTGTAAATTAAGAATTGGAAAAGTGAGGAGGATATGGTGATGACCCTAGCAACTAAAGAAATCCCTGGGTGATTGATGTATGTGACTTTTTGATGCATGTAGCCACAGGTGGCATGAACCAAGAACCTTATAAGAGGCAAATATTGTCTCCTAATGAATAGCATAGATGTCAGCATTCCTACCCCAAACCTCTCTGCTGGCAGAACTGGAGTAGTACAATTGAGGAGCTGCCATCTTCCAACTGAAAAAGGCTATCGTCTTCTCAGTGCTAAACTGAGCATCTTAGAATTCTCTGCTGCTTTGGCAGATGCCTCAGGAAAGACCTGATGGACATAGCCTTTTCACCCTAGCATTCTGCCTTCACTGGTGGTCTTCCCATATTTCCAGAATGACAATCTGCACAAGCATTGCATTTCTCCTGGCTGCAGGTGTTCCACAGAGTCTGAGACACATGCTTTTCAACCTTGATTGCCTTGTTTCACAGGCAGACTAACAAAAGCCTAGCAGTACATCTGTCTTTTCTCTTCCTCTTTCTTCGCAGTTTGTATCCTTTGTCATTGCACGCTGTCCCTGAAAAGGAGACATCACTCCTCCCAGCAAAGCCTGTTCACACATGCTTTCATCACCTGATTCTGCTGGGAAATGGTGACCTTCACAGGCCTTGCTAAGAACAGACTCAAGCTGCACACCTAGGTACACTCTGGACAGCAGTGCAGTGTGGATGCAAATGCATCCTCATCATGCTGATGTTCCACAGAGCAGTTTCAAAGATGGGGCTGACTATGGAGGCAGAGGGTCTGCCCTAGAGCTGCATGATTGCACAGGTCTGTGGGGCCAAAGCATGTTCTTCACAAGGGACCTCCTCACCGCTGACTGCCTATGAGCTTGAGATGCCTGCTACAATAGATAGTCCCAATGCATGTGTACAGCCTCTCAATTACACGAGTAATGCAGCAACTGAGTGAGCCAAAGTTAGGAGCCAACTCACTCTGGCATGTTGGGCAGCTATATTATCAGCCACCATAAATACCACATCACGCACCCTGGCTAATTCGACAAAAATACATATCTGCACAAACATGTGCTGATACCTGCCCTAAGCTTGTGATCGCTAATTCTCAGTCTAGACTTAACAACTGTGGGACCATGATTTTAGTCACTCTCTACAGAGTGCCAAGGGCAGGTGGGGTGGATTTCTTTTCTTCTTCTTTTTTTTCCACATAATTCCAACATGACAAGGAGTCAGACAAGTACATTCCCAAGGTCATACGTATAGATAGGTTTCCTGAATACAGCTACATAAAGTAGCGGCATGTGCTACAGTAGGTCACTTCAAACATATTGCAATTCAACATTTCGTGGCTGTCAACACATTAAAAAAAAACCAAAAAAACCCAAGGTGAAGTAAAAGATGTAAGAAATATAAATGGACTCTTAAGATCCTAGCTTACTGAAACCCCTGAAGTTAATCCCCAGTGTCTGCATCCTAATACTGTTTATAGCACTTAAACTTTGTTAGATTTTCCTCGGATTATTTAAGGACTAATCAAAATTGCACCTTCACTCTGGGAGATTTTGCACTTTCCTCTGATGACTAATGACATCCCAAACAAATCTGAGTACAGACATTTTTCTGTGTTTTGGTTTTTTTTCCTCCTTTTAGATGGATTAGTGCTGTCGTCAGCAGGTATGAGGAAAACACAGAAGCCCAAGCAATGAGTATAACAAGTAAGCAGGAACTGAATTTAAATTAATTTGAAATGCAAAGCTAGTAACACACCTTCTAAGCAGGATTTTGGAATGCTGGAGCATACATAGATGTATTTCTGCTATCTAGCCAAATATAAGTTTATGCTGTTGTTGTGTATAAATATATGTGTACAATATATATGTATGTAATATATATGTATAAAACAACAGCAGAACTTTGTTGTGCCAGTTCCAGTTGCAGAGCTACAGTGCAAACAGTGCTTTAATAATATTTACTGTTAGCATCTTCTTTGTCTGTTCCCATAGCTCACACTGGGTCCCATCCACACTAAGGCAATACAGCGTAAACAGCCTTCAAAACCCCTTTCTCCACATGAACTACAGTAGCTGGTCTCTCAGTTGATGCTCCTTTCATCATGAGTTATATTCATTCTATCTCTTATCTGTCAAATTTGACTTTGAACCACTGATTCTGAAGAATTTAGGGAAATTGGGTGTGACCTACTTTTTAAGCTGAGGGTGTTTCACCTAACTAGGGGTGCCTGAGCACCAACCCCCTGTGCTTAACTGATGCCTTTGATGAGCCAGTTCCCTGCGGCTCACCTTGCCAGGGGTGCTCTAACTACGGGGCTCCCAGTCACATGTGGCAGAACAGGCAAAAGGGTGAAGTCAGCGGAGTCATTAGCTGGTCATTAGCTAATGACAGTAAATTGATCCACTAAGTACAAGACAGCCTTCACCTACTTGTATTAGGTGTGTCTAATTCACCAAGTCAGCCAAGAGGATTATGTAAATTAAAAATTTACTTACATTGTAGAGGGATCTCGCCTGCTGCCCACTGGGCAGAAGCCAGGGGCAAGTGGTTGGCTGGCAGGCAGGCAGGCAGGCAGGCAGGCAGGCAGGCAGGCAGCCAAATAGCCCCGACTCAGGGAAGAGCCTGGGGGCATTCAAGGCCCTCACTGACCCATGGTTATCACCTGGCCACTTGCCAGCCCAGCCAGCAGCCTTTAGTATTCTTCCCAGGTGGTCCACTCTGCACCTACAAAGCATCTTTCTTACTCATCTCTGCACCGTCTGGCAGAGCCCACGCTCTCCCTGAAAACATCCTGCTGCCCTTCAGCTACATCCCTGGCTGTGCCACTTCCTGTTGGATGCAGGAGCAAACCTCCACCCCTGTCTCAGCCCAGCTTCTCACACTTCTGCAGTCCTCAGATACCCACCAGTAGGCATGTCCCTCCTACTGCTAACACAGCTCTGCAGCCCAGTTCCAAGTGGAGAGGGTGTGATACCTCTTCACCCCATCCCTCTCCTTCCAATCCACCCCTGCCTCAAGTCGAGTCTTCTCACTGACATTGAGCTGATGATCACACACAAGCCTAATGACAGGATTGTTTTCAACCGTAGCTAGAGTAGCACCCACAGAGGGATGTATGCCTTTGACATTGTGCAATGTCCACATTTTTGCATGTGTTTCTGCAGAAATAGGAGTTCCAGGGTACTCTGAAGCGGATTTACATTGATGTGCTTCACCAGTGCTTTGGAAGTAGGGAAAGGCTTGAAAGTAACTGTTCACTGCCAAAGTGATATGAGGGACAGATGGAAAGTTAAAATCAGGGGCTCTTACATTTTGCTTTTTAATCAAAGCCTTGAACTTCATCATTTGAAGTATTCTTGTAACTATCAAAATACATTCCAAGTGCTTTTCACCAAAAATGTTGATTATTATGTAAACACTGCAAAGTTGATAAAGATCATACCTGCAGCTCCAGTGCCTGCAACCCAGGGATGTGAGAAATATGCCTTTGTGGCACACACACAGAGTGTAATCACATCACAAAAAAAAAACCCCAAATGTGCAACCCTTTGTGCAAATTCATACAAGTGATGAAAAATGTTTAGATCACTGAACTGCAATAGGAACAAACAAATGCAATATTGTTAAAAAATTCTTTTTGTTTTTATGTTTATGTTATAAACCCTGAATATTTAAGGACTGCAGGTCAAAGATGTAATAATTCTTAGAAAAAGTAGGAAAAAATAAAATACAGAGGAAATAAGACTTCATAAAATATGAAGAAAACTCAGAGAGGATTTACACAGAGGAGCTAGTGTGTGTTCTCCTCTAGCCCTTGTATAATGTATACATTGTGGTCAGATTCCCCAGTTTAATAAGTTTCACCACTCCTAATATTTCTCTTTATTCCTTGGATTCCTAACCAAGGTGTTACATGAGAACTGCAGTTCTCATTTTTTAAGAAAAGAAGTGTTTTCCTAGTCTTTTGAGATGACTAAAATTTCCCGAAAGAATAAAACACAAATGAAAAGAAACAAGAACTGTGTAATTTTTAAAAAATCCTGCATTTTGTGCAGATGCACTCCTATATTGACTGCCATGCAAACCATGCTGTTATAGTTATCACTTCAGCCCATGGTTTACTCAGCCAAAGGGCACAGTACAAGAGAGCGTAAATTATATTGATGTGGGCTCTGTCAGACTGACTTGCACCTAATTACCAATGTGTGGATCACATCATTTCATAGAACAGAGCATAAAGTTGAAGTTTCCTAAGCAGGATTCCTTCCTGAGTTGGAAGGAGGTAGAGGAAGGAAAGGATGCTCTGTGGAACGTATCTATAGATGGCAATGCAAAATTAAGGTCTCAGTTCATTAGTATTTCATATTGCTAAATTCCTCATTTATTTTCCTTTGATTGTGGTGAAGTCTTATTACAAAAGTAATGAATCACAGCTCAAAATAGTACCATAATCCCATTTCCTTTCATATCTGATGCAATTCTGCTTTTAGAAGAGCCCTGTAGAGTTTGAATCTTCTTTAACTTTTGCTAAGATCAGTTTGTAGCCATGAATCTATTTTCATTATTCCATTCACTTCAGTAATATAATCCAAAAGAAACAGTGTGTAGGTTAAGATATTTCAAACCAG
Organism: Todiramphus chloris collaris; assembly: GCA_025345505.1. Classification (NCBI taxonomy): domain Eukaryota; kingdom Metazoa; phylum Chordata; class Aves; order Coraciiformes; family Alcedinidae; genus Todiramphus; species Todiramphus chloris. The sequence continues at coordinate 20,193,643 of JANVCC010000010.1, forward strand.
CCACTCACATTCACAGCCATTTCCTTAACATATTTAGGATCTCAGTAAAGAGTTTTGCAAAACCTAGTAGGATTTCACTGCATAGCTTTTGACCCGAATCTAACAATTAACAAATAAAATGTGTTTGAGTCATCAACAGCAAACTGATCATAATGTTGTTGGATTCATGATGTGCTTATAGTGAAAGTTTAGTTTAAATACATAAATCTGATATGTCATGGTCTTGAAGCAAGTTTTGTGTGGAATCTTTAACACACATTCAGCTCTGAAACAGGGACAAGTGGTATTTTCAGCACAGAGCTTTAATGAAGAATGCTTAAATTACTGTCTTGATAATCCTTAATTTCCACATACACCATTGAAGACTTTCTAGATTTCTGAAATGCTTATTTTAAAATGTACTTATTTTTAGCATTGTGCAGTACTAAGGTGACTTCATTCATACTAAGCAGAGAACTAGCATTCCTCTGTATTTCATTATATGATAGCTGCTTTAACCATGCACAGTTAATGACTTCACCTGCACTACATCTACTAATCATACTCTACTTCAAACTCCTTAAGGCACAACCCTGTTATTTTCTTCTCATGTTTCTCATCTTTTTCAGGTCCCTTTAGATTTATTTCTATCTTTTCTAATATTTACAGCATATTCCAATTTAGCATCACCTGTGATTTTTCTCAAAGTGCTTTTTACCATCTCTTCCAGAAAGCAAATTAAAATATTCTGTACAATCAGTTCTCACACATGCACTCACAGTAATACATAAGCACACATTTCCAGAAAATCATTAGCTCTATCTTATTACTGCAGTGCACTGCTGCTTACCGTTGGTTTGAAAAGGGGAAGGTTGTGCTGGGTTTTTTTGTGTTGTTTTTAGTTAATGACATTGAATTAAGCTATTCATTCTGGCAAATGCAAGGAAAGCAAAAAAGATCATTTTAACTTATTGTAAATGACATTTTTAAAAGAGTGTCTAAAATAAAGTATTTACATACATGTAAGAAATGCTTTCTGACACCTTCTTCACAGTCTCTTCTTTTGTGTTATATTATTGCTGAAATGAAAGGAAAAAATAGGAGAAATCTCATTGTGAATCAGCACTTTCAGCAGTAATTCTTAAGTAACTGGGTCACTAGTAAGTGATGACAACCGCAGTCAGGTCTCTGGTGCTGTAATTAGCATCTATTTGTGGAGCTCAAAATACTTCAATTCAGATAAACAAACTAAGGATCTATGTTCTTTCTGTGTAAATAAACAGGAAAAAAGACAGATGTAGCCATATAAATACATGACAAGCAGGCAAAATAGCCATTTTAAAATGCAAAGCAAGTAATATCAAATCTGTAAGCTATCTGAAATGCAAATTTTTGTTAAGAGCTTGCCGATTGCAAGAAAAGAGAGTTGGCATTTTGATTATAACTACTTCATTTATTGGCTTAATGCTGCATATAATCTTTCTAAAACAAATACACCAAATTAATAATTACAAAAACTCCCTCAATGCTCCCAAAACAGGATTCACTGCAACTCAGTGTGGTGTGCATGTATTTTTTTTTTCCAAGCAATTAAACTGTATCCTTTAAGATCATTAAGGCTCAGGGTCAGACCAGGCTCTTTATTCTTTTAAACAGATGTTTGGGGGGATCCTGGATGCCCTTTTTTTTTTTTTATCACCTTCTGCTAATTACTATCTGCCTATTCTCTCCACTCCCTGGCTTTCAAGAGGCTGGTGGGCCCCTGAATACCATCTGCTCAAAATTCTGGTCTCTGCCCTCTGTTAGACCTCACTAGACCTTCGTCTTTTTTCTTTTCCATTATGGAGATCGTGCATGCATTAGGTGGGTCATGTTCCTTTTGCTATACACAGTGGCACGTGCCAATGCCCTTGAGGAATCAGCTGCAGGGCTAAATTTACAATTGGCTTGCTTCCCCCAAAACAACATTAAGCTTTTGTTCTCCCACTCACAATTTCATACAATTGCAGAGATATAACTAATTGTCTGCTTTAGATTAGAATGAAATTTCAAAATATCTTTTTGAAACAACAAAGCTTAATTAAATGGAAAAAAGATTAAAAAAAAAAATAATAAAAAGGCTTCACAAATTTAGCCTACCTACCTACTTTGAGTCCCTGAATTTAGGGGGATATCTCAGATTCCTCAAAAAAAAAAAAAAGCTAAAAAATGCAACTTATTACAGGCACAAGCTACCTCTTTCCATCCCTTCATTTCTGTAATTTTTTTAATCTAAGAAGCAGTGAACATCAGACTGAACTGAAAAGGATCTCAAGTCGTGTTAAAGGGCATCTAACAAGCACTGCTTTCAGCTTCTAAAGGTGGTAGAAGGAATTCCCCCTATAATAAGTGGAGTTCTCTCTTTGCTTTTTTTGTCACTGTCACCATACAAGTTATTTCGTTTTGGTCATATACTGAAGACTACAGAAAGAGGTTTAAGGAGATTTGAAAACAAAGAGGCTGTTGATTCCTGTACTGCTATTATGATTAAACCCTAGAGACCACTTTAAGACCATGTTATAATTTGCACATCTTTTGTACAACATATGAGTCTTTGGAGCATCCAGCGGTTCACAGTTGGTTGACTGTCTTTCTTGAACAATTATAAAAAGACATTCTTTCCCAAAGAAGAGATCTAGCTGAAAGCCTATGGATCAGCCTGCCAAAGCCAGCGGCAGTATCACTTGTCAGGGTCATAAAATCTTTTGCACTCTTACACTCTGATGCATTCTGTAGGATTCATCTACAGAAAAAAAAAAAATTATATTTAAATTAACCTAGTTTCAACTGTTATTATCCCTATCAGGACAGATTGCTATTATTATCCATAGCAAAATTTATTATCAGCAAACATTTGATCATTTCTAACTGGCAAAAGTCACAGCTGCGCAAAGCTGATGCTATTGCAGTAGACAATGCTATAAATCCCATAAATGTAATTTAAATACACCACACTGTATTTTATTCTATTTCCTGCTCCCCTTGTGCCAGTCCACCTTCACCAAACTGATTTTGATAGTAAAAAAAAAAAGCCTTCCTTAAGCAAAAAGCCCATCTTCTGGAAAAATACTTTTCTTTCTATCCAGCCTGTGCATTTTCTGCAAAATGTAAGCACAGTTTCTATCTTGATCTAGTTCTGGGCAAACGTCATTTTTAAACTTGTGACATGTTTGTGATGATGAAGTGTAAACACTTTCCTCTGAGCCACAAATGGTTTGAAGTAAGAACCTATTCCAATCCTATTGATGTCATTTAAAAGACCTGTATTGACTTCAGTAGGCTTTCAATCAGCTCCCAGTAATCTGTCTTCACAGACAGAAGGCTAAAATACCTAGGATAAATTATATGTCAACTGCTTTGATTATGAAATGTTTACAGTTTATGGTCTCAGGAAACAGTGCTCAGGAAAGAAGGTTCAGTCAGAGCTTCGCTGGTTGTCTTGTTTCATTGAGAGTTTGCTGTCATGAAACCAAAAATCAGAAATACCACAGACATACAGGTTTTCTAGTTTTCTTTGTTTTAATCAGAAAAAAATGTCTTGCTCTCAATGTAAACTTAACAAAACTAATGCCACAACTTTTTCCTATATTGGAATAAAGGATCCATTGTATTATCATCATCAGTGTTACCCTTCCTGTTCTGAATATCAGTAATATCATAGCAGCAGATCAGAATTAATAACTTTATACATTTTGAAGAACTGATGGAAACTTTTTTTTTTAAAAAAAGGGTTCACTAATTCATACCGAAGTATATTTTCATGTCATTTTGCAGACAACTGATTTTATTCTCAGAAATTATTTTTTATGGGTTTGTATTTCAATTTAACTGTTTTGCATGTTAGAAGACATTTTAGGGTAACATTTTATGGTTATGAAAATAACCATAGAAGTGACTTAGCATTTCAATAACAATAAGATTCATTTAGCAGTATTGTCAAAGTGTTTAAGTGAGATGCATTTCTAGGATAGGATCCAATTCATTTAACCCTTAAGTTTTAAGTATCTAGAAATAGTATACCAGATCTTCCAAAAACCTTGCTTCAGTTCCCTCTGTAACAAGTATAGAAACCGGGGCATCTCTGAAGGTCTTCATGTAAAAGGTACTGTCCTCATCCTAGGATCACATATTAAAAATCTCTAGGTTCAATGAAAATGAGAAGATCAAAGAAGGGTCAAAAATTACGAACCCCAGTGAGAGTCAGCACTTAAACTCAGTGCTTTCTTAAGGTTCGCTCATGTGATTTTTCTTGTAGTTGAAAGCTAGGGTAAATTGGGAGACCTTGCTCCTGTCTGCATTCTGCCTGTCCTGAGAGGCTACATAATTTTATTTATAGATAGGAGATGAAAGAATTTAAGAAAATGTTCCTGAAAAGAGTCTCTAAATCTGGACATACAGTCTCCTAATCTTATCACTGTTAAACCTGCCAGTCCATGGGAGCTCAAACAAAAGATAACAAATGCTGAGTCTGTATTTTCACTAACCTCTAGCAATGCTCCACATTTGCCTTTAATATGTATAAAGAAAATTTAGAATATATTCCTTCATAAATGTTTGTGTGCTGTGCAAAAAGAACAATAGAGCTCCAATGCTCTCCTTGGGAATTAGATCTTTTATATAAAAGAATATATTCAAAGAGCTCAGGTATAATAATTTCAGTCTGAAGAATGCATGTGTTTTCATTAGAGATTTACAGCTGAATTTATAATGAAAGAGGAACAATATTCTGAGGACTATTTCAGAACTGTACTAAATTAAAGGGCATGTTGTAGCTTATTTACCTATTAATTTGATCTATGCTTGTGCTCAGTTCTCAGTCAATTAATTTGAAGACTCGTTCGAGACTTGGACTGTGTCAAAGTACTGATATATCTGTCATCACTGTCATAGGTGAACCGGCTGTGAATCTGGACCTCTTGTGATTCTTGTCACATGGTGAAAAGATATGAAGACTTTTCAGTATTACCTTAGAAGAAATTAGCAGTCTTTCTATTTATAGCAATTGTGGCAGAGGAAGTACCCTGGAACTGAAATACTCTTCCAAATATTAATATTTCTAACACTTCACTGGATAAAATGTCAACAGTTAAAGAAAGCAGCTGTAAGGAATGGTCAGAGATAGGGATGATGCTGTTCATCAGAAAACATCTCACTTTTGTTTCCAGATGTATCTTTATACCTATTATTGACAGGGTTCATGCTCAACAAGAGACTCTCATGTAGTGTTGAAACTTTATGCAACCACACAAGAAAGCTTTCACATGCTCCAGAAGTCAGGCATGGGAAGTTGGGGAACTGTACACATAAGATTCATCTCACCTATTCTTACACATCCAGAGCATACACAGCTTTATGACAGGTAGTTATCATATGTTCCCATTACAGCTGATGAAGAAAAATTAACATCATCAGGATGTAGTTCATTTAATCTTTATTAAACTGCTAAATCAGAACAAAAATAATGGTCGTTGTTGTTGTTGTTGGCTAAAATTACCAGATCCCAATGGCTATCAAAAGGAAGTCCAAGCCTTTTAAATCCAAGATTTTAAATGACTACTGCTCACAGCAAAGGATCATCTCAGAACTCTTCTTGACAAGGAAAATTTCTTATCAGCAGGCTTTCTAAAGGAATTCTATGCAGATAGTGGGTAAAGCCTCTTTTAACTGTCACATAGCTGAGCAGAACCCAAGGGGTCCTTTTCTCCTTCCTAGAAATAAATTTAAATGTGGAGCAGGGGAGGAAAGCCTTATTTTAGTTTTGCATTCTTGAATATAACACTAATGGACAGAGACCGATTCTTTTGATTCAAGATGAGGCAACCAGCCCTCGGAACATCCTGGTACATTTCTGCTTCTAAAGGAGACGCACTTTAGTGTACAATCAGCATCCTGTATGCCATTTTTTACTTAGTCTTATTTGGTACTTTCCACCAAAATCACATTGATTTCTGTGTATTTAAATGGAGCTTTAGAAGACATATGGCTTAAAGGATAGCACCGCTTGGGTTCCCTGTAATGTAGTAATGCAAATTCTGGACACATGAGTTGCTCTTTGATGACTTACTTTATTAGGTTTCCAAATCATGCTGATGCCCAGAGGGTGTGAATAGAATTGAAATAGCTTTACACTGCCACAGGAGAGTTGAGAAGGCCCCATTTTATGAGGCCGAGGTTAACACTAAAATAACAAGTGACAGATGGTCACTTTTTGCCACCCTTCATACTGGACCAGTATTTTTGTAACAGACAGAAGCAATTCATTTCTCTTCTCTTAACAGAGAATAAATCCATAGAAAATATTTTAACTGATGATTTATTTCAGCTGAGTAGGAAAAATTATATATTGTCCAGTCAGTAACAAACTGGAACATTGTCTTCATGAAAAAGAGTTGTTGAGCAAAAGAACATTTGTTTCATCTCTAAGAGGGGTTTTTTTCTATATTTATGGATTTCTTGTTTTGAGAAAGTATTCTGCCATTTTTATTTTCAGTGTGTAATGAGTTTTATGGTAGTTAAGCCCAAACTGTCTGTTTACTTCAATATCCTGTTTCTGACACTAGCCTGTGGCAGATGCACAGGAAAAGATAATCAGAAACTTGATAGGTAGTGAATGCTCCTTCTGCTCATTTACTTTCTCAGTTTCTGGAAATCAGATGTTTATGAGTTCCTAAGCTTGATGTTTCATCTTGACATTTGTGGCCAAAATTTATTCCATGAATTTGGTTAATCCCCTTTTCAATCAGTTCATATTCTGATTATCACAACATGCTGTGGCAATGAGTTCCACACTTTAATTACTTATTATGGGAAAAAAAAATTGCTCATTTTTGTTTCTTTTATGCTTGCTGGCTTGTACTTCCTTTGAATAGTCCACATATTTTCATGTTACAAGAAACTGAATACTGTTTAGTTCCTCCATAGTCCTCACATCACTTAGTAGAGTGATCATATTAACCCACATCTATTTTAGTACATTCCTTTTTATTCCAAATTATCTTGTGTGATTGAAAGTTTTTTTCTTCTTCTCTTAGAATATTTTATTGTTCGAAGTCCTAGTCTTATGGCACTAAGAGCCATTACCTCACAAGTGTTTCATAAGAGATGGTTGACTCCAATTAATTGTATTCTCAATCAGCTTGCTTATATACCTCCTCTGAATTTAGAGAGGATAGCATGTTTTTAATAACCTTTTAACAATAAAATTTCCTCCCAAGTGTACAGCCTACAGTACTGTTTACCTTAAACCAGTCCCTGAGTAATATCTGAAACAGACATTATACAAATTCCTGTGCTTGTCCCTCAGCACTTACATGATTTACTTGGTCTAGCTTTTCAACCAAGGTTACTTGAATCATCTACGTACTTCCAAGCAAACAAATCAAAACAGGTCATTGTGTCTTCTTCAGAACCTTGAACTCTTTCTTGGTGAAGATTTTTAAATCTCCCTTTCTCAAAGCCAGTTCTGGTGCTCTCAGAAAGAAAAGGTTTCCAAATAATTTTTCTTGTCCCATGCCAAGAAATATCCTATGCCTCCTTTTACGCCAAAGTTCTTAATTTCTTCCCTTCAGTGCTGCCCTTCTCAGCAACCCTTTATTACTCTAAGTCTCTTTTTTTATCCTCTGGTTTTATAAGCCACTATTTCTCACTTGAAATCTCGTTCTCCTTTTTCTACACCTCTCCAAACCAATATTTTTAGGATGGGAATTCTCCACCCTCCCTCAGGTTTCAAAATCTTTTATGCTGTAGTGGAGAAACTTACTTGACAGAGAAGGAAACACACTGATGAAGGATTGCAGAGACCAACCACAAAGCACATGGTTAGGGGGCAAAACATACATCTTTTTTTCCAGGAATAGAAAAGGGTTCCTCTCAGAACTGCTTTAGACAGATGTTTAGATAGATGTAAGAAGCCTCAGAGAGGAAAAGGACATCATCGGTCTGCTTACTCAAGCATCAGTAGTTTGAATAAAGCTTGTAATGCAGGACGCCCACCCATTAATTATTCTGCTTCAAAAGGTGCTCATATATTGTTTTCAGTTCAGAGTATAACCCTTTCCAGTATGTACAATTTTTACACCAGTGGTGAAGCTTAGACACTGGTAATACTTCATTAACGTTTCTATAAACCTCCATATTCTTATAATAAAGATGGAGCCATTGTCAACAGCAATGGTAAAATTTCCATCACCTCAGGGTCTCCCCTTCATTGAATCCTATCAATCAGACTTGTTTTCATATGTCTTTGCATATTGCTACATAGTTGTTTTCAGAGTTAGTGTCTAAGTCTTGTTACCAGATTTATGATCTATATTCTTCATAGTTTCTGTAACATTGAGTTATATCATGGATGGCCTGTATTTGTCAGTATCATTGGGGAGAAGAGAAAAAGGAAACAGAGCAAAGTAGGAGATTCTTGCCTTTGCTATGAAGTGGTACTTAAGTAGTGCAAATTACAGATAAGAAAATGAGTGAAATTCTAGACATCTATAATAATGTGCAAATAAATTAGGTGAAATCACTGTAAGATACTTTGATTTTTAAGAATTTTGTTGCAGTGAAAACATAATGCTACTCAAAAAGCTAAGATTGTGCCATGTAATATTTCCTATTCTTTTCCTTTTTACCATAGTATTTAAAAAAAAAAAATTATTTTCATATAAAAATATAGTCTGAATAACTTTATATCACAATAGCTCCTATTATTCCATTATTTTGGAATGATGTAGGAATGAAAAGGTCAGTACAAATTCAACAGCAAATAATTAGTTTCTCTTTAAAAAAAAGGAGGGAGAGAAATTTTGATATTAGCATGTCAATGTTTTCTGCTTTTTATCAGAAATCATTTGTTTGACCATTATTAGGCTGTATTCAGAAGGCATTCAATAGTTCTTCTTTTTTACTGACTTTTTTCCATTCAATAAATGAATACACAAAGAGTCTTATTTTATCAGAATACTAGACAATACAGAAGACCAGCTGGTGTTCTAGCCCAGGCATGCCAGGTTGATATTAGCTCAGTTAGCTAATGGACAGCTTAGCTCAGCTGTTCAGAAGGAGCCCTCCAGACTCAAACCATAATAAAAGTGACTAAGAACAGGAAGACCTAGTCATGTTAGCTGACTTCATATATCTGACTACAGAAACAGTGGCTTCTGAAAAGATCCAGGTATTCCAGACTCCCCTTACAAGCAGTGAGAACAATGGGCACATTTTAGAGCAATTTTTACATACCATTTTAACCTAAAAATTACAGTCTGCGTTCTACTTAATACACTGCCTGGATCTCCCGTATCTAAAACAGGAGCCTTCCACAAGGGTTGTATTGCCTTCCTCATGGCATACACAAGGTGTTGTTTATCATTGCAGCATGCACATTCCGTTCCTGGTGACCTGAGAAAAATCCTGTCATCAGCAGTGAAACAACAGTTAGCATAAAGACATACATATTCACCAATAGATAACAGCTATCTATCTAGTGGAGAAAATCTGGCTCCATTATGTGCAAATTTGGAGAGAAGAACCTGATTTTTGTTTAGTTGTTTCAAAGATCATCTATTTACTTCACTGTTACTCAATGTTTATGAAGTACTTTAATACCTGATTCCATTATGTGATGTATTTTCTTCTTAGTTAGTATTTGTGGTAATAAGATAAATAAAGAAAATTAATACATGACATTTACTGAGTTAACGATGTGGAAAAGTGAAGATTTAGTGCCCTTCAAAATAAATATAGACTTTGGCTTTACCTCAGCAAAATATTAACTCTCATGTCAGTAAGTCTTGATGTTCATTTCTTACTTTAATGGAAGCCAATTTCAGCTTAATCTAGTTTACAGAGAAAACTACATTCCTGCTACAGTTAAATAATTTTATTTCAGCATCATAATAAAATGCAGCCTTTTTGGAGAATCCAACAGTGAAAATTTTCATGATTATATCTAGCCTCATGAGAATTGTTGTTTTCTCCTCCTGGAGTCATGTTATTATGGTTATCTCCTCTCATCTTTGTTCTGATAAAATAAAATGAATCATCCACACTTGAGGTTTCAGAAAAAAAAAAACCCCACTTGAAAATGCAAATCTTAAATGCTCAAACCATGAAATTTAAATAAAATGAGCCTATAATTTGTTTATTTTTTGACCTCATAATTTTTAAGCCAGTAACACCATTTTTTAACACTGGGGCTTACAATTGGAAATAAAAGTTAAGAAATGTTTTGGTTTTCTCAATGTATGATAAAAAATATTTCACAGCTTAAACTATTTATTCTGAAGATCTGTATTTGGCAAAAGAATACATATGACAGGTTAAACCCTGGAAATTTGGAATGTCATAGAATCATAGAATGGTAGAGATTGGAAGGGACCTCTGGAGATCATCAAGTCCAATCCCTTTGCCAGTTCAGGAACACCCAGGGCAGGCCACACAGTAATATAACCAGGTGTGTCTTGAAAGTCTTTAGAGAAGGAGACTCCACAACCTGTCTGGGCAGCCTGTTCAAGTGATCTGTCACTCTCACAGTGAAGAAGTTTTTCCTCATGTTGAGGTGGAACTTTTTGTGTTTCACCTTGTGACCATTACGTCTCGTCCTATCACAGGTCACCACTGAAAAGAGACTGGCCCCTTCTACTTGACACCCACCCTTCAGATATTTGTAAACATTAATAAGATCCGCTCTCAGTCTTCTCTTCTCCAGGCTGAACAGCTTCAGGTCTCTCAGCTTTTCCTCATAGGAGAGATGTCCCTTTATCATCTTCGTAGCTCTCCACTGGACTGTCTCTGGTATGTCCAAATAAAATATTTTTCTAAAGAGTTTATTATTCAGATAAATTATTCTTCAACAGTAAAAATTAATGTTTACATGACACTGACAACAAAATTCTAAGTCTTGGACATAAAATGTAAGTGAACAAAATCTTGAGAACTTCATAAGTTTCTACTCAGGAAATCTTCCATTAAATTTAATAGAAATGTATGTAAGTGTGAAAGTGAAGTCTCTGTATTACCAATTGAAATAAAATAACACATGCCATGACTGTATTCCAACAGATATCTTTGAGATATATCAAATGCTTTAACTGTCAGACTGTTGCATGTCATCCACCAAGTTACTATCCTCTGAATGGCTTGATAAAAACTTTCTGCTAGGTCTCTCCTGGCCAGAAAGGTGTTACAGAAGGAGTAAGTTATGTGTATTAATGAGAGTTGTTTTCCTTGTATAAGTGAATAAGGGCTAAAGATCTGCCCTCCGTGGCTTCTTCCAGTCTCACTTCAAGTGAGTGCTATATGTGCCCAACAGAGATGAATTTTCTGCAATTTCTGTGTAGCTGACGATTCACAGTATTAAAGAGGGAGTGGCAAACTTAACCATAAATATCTGGCAGTTGCTAATTACTGCAATTAAGGAAATAAAAGCAAATGTGTTGGTAGCTCTGAGGTAACTACATTTTTTCACAAAAGCTTTAGCCACTGTCCCTTTTGGAACTCCAGATGCACACACAACAGGGACACAAACCACACATTTATCATCAGATTACCTACCTACCTACCTGCCGTCTTCCTTTACTTACAGACATGTCTTGATTAGAACCATGTGCTTATATATATTTTAGTGAAAGGGACTGCAGTAGTTTGAAGGTACATAGAATTTTGAAGAGCTTTCAAAGCCCCACCGTACCACAGTATGCAACTGTCACTCCCTCACATTTGATACAGCAGGAATTCCGAAACGTTGAGCACAGAGGATTACACTGAACTTGCTGGAAGGCAAATAGGTCAATTTAATATGCATGCAAATTGAGAAAGCTTATTATGCAGGGATCTACCTCTACATTTTTGAAACAAGAATAGTTTTATCAATATAATTATATTACAGAAGAAATTTAGGAGCTAATGTCATCTTAGTTGAGACTCATTTTCCCTACTGTCTTTTACAGCAAAGGACAGCAGAAAGAAGAGTGATGTGGTCAACATGTCAGAAGGAACAGGATACCATTCAGAGGGACCTGGACAATCTCAAGAAGTGGGCCTATGCAAACCTCATGAGGTTCAAAAAGGCCAAGTGCAAGGTCCTGCACCTTGGTTGAGGCACTACCCAGTATTAATACAAGCTGGGGGATGAAGGGATTGAGAGTAGCCCTGCTGAGAAGGACTTGGGGATACTGGTGGAGGAAAAGCTGGACATGAGCTGGCAATGTGTGCTCGCAGCCCAGAAAGCCAACTTTGTTCTGGGCTGCTTCAAAAGAAACATGGACAGTCGGTCAAGGGAGGTGATTCTGCTTCTATATCTGCTCTCATGAGACCTCACCTGGAGTACTGTGTCCAGCTCTGGAGTCCTCAGCACAGGAAAAAACATGAACCTGTTGGAGAGGGTCCAGGGGAAAAGCCAGAAAAATTATCAGAGGGCTGGAGCACCGTTCCTATGGAGAAAGGCTGAGAGAGTTGGGGTGTTCAGCCTTGAAAAGAGAAGGCTCTGAGAAGACCTTATCCTGGCCTTTCAGTACTTAAAGGGGGCCTATAAGAAAGAAAGGGGCAAACTTATTAGAGGGGCCTCTTGCAACAGGACAAGGGGTAATGGTTTTAAACTAAAAGAGGGTAGATTTAGACTGGATATAAGGAAGACATTTTTTAAAATGAGGGTATTGAAACACTGGCACAGGTTTTCCAGAGAGGTGTCTGGTGCCCCATCGCTGGAAACATTCAAGGTCATACTGGACAAGGCTCTGAGTAACCTGATCTAGTTAAAGATGTTCCTGCATATTACAGGGGGGTTGGACTATATGACCTTTAAAGGTCCATTCCAACCCAAACTATTCTGTCATTCTATGATAAGTTCTTCTTATTGTCTAACTTACTCTTTGACCTTGTTGCTACATTGGTGATAAGTATGTTGATATTTCTGCCTTCGTCTAAGCTAAGTCTCTGGTGTTTTGTGTGAAACTCCTAACATCAGCTCCTGGGTTTGCAAGCTTCTGGAAATTGAATTAGCTTCCTAATTTTTCTGCAAATCAATAAATGATAGAAATATTGTACCTCTTTGAAAGATGACACACCTGCCTATAAACAAAACAGCTGTTTGATTTTTCCCCATACTGGAGTGAAAAAGAGGAATAAATTTGTCACACTGTGCTTCATTCATCTTTACACTGTGCCCACCATCCTTTTCACCTCATAGTTTCATTGTGAAACCTTGGGTGAATACCTTCCTGCACTAGTTATGTCTAACTAGCATGTATGCATGCACGTGTTTGCATCCAGTTCCCAGAACAATGGGTCAGTGGCTTCAGGTTACCACCATTTTAATATTAAATAGAAGGGAAAAGAAGAAATGAGGCAAAACCACAGCATCATGAATGTTCTCAGACCAATATCTGAATAATTACACTTGATAAGAATGAAATACCAAATGTGTAAAGTCAGAGCTCCACATGGTTGTAAAGTGGCAGTGGAAGGAATTGTCAGAGCTGGAGTCTAAGGCCACAGTCTGTTGATTATTGTTCTATTGTGAAAAACAAACAAAAAATGTAAACTTGTACAGCATATGAAAACACGCATCAAATTTTTGGCAGCATTTCAGCTTCCAAATGCAGCAAATGTTGAAACATACTTAAATTTCCTTCTCAGTCTTTAAATCTTGCTTTACCTCCTGTCATTTGTATGACAGGCAATGAAATTTTTGACAGCTGAAATAAGTGCCAGTGCTCTACACCCAGAGTCTGATCCAACAGTAGCTGAATTCAATGGGCGTCTTTCCCCTGACTTCAGTGGGAACTGAGTGACACCTGCTATCAAATGAAAACCCAGTTATGAGGAGGTACAATCTGAATAATCAGCTTATGACTGCATTTTCCTGAGATAATCTTCTACTTCCACCAACTCACCTCTTGGTCAGCCATGAGAAGCAAGTCTGAGTCAGGAAGCGTGGATCCCACAGCCTTGCAGCCTACTCATGAAAGGAAACAGAAATGCTGCTTTCATTAAGGCTTTTTGTCTGGTGGTAATTCATTCTGAAACTTGACATCGTTGTTGCCTCAGAAATGTCCTCAGCCTACTTAGCAAAACGGTAACAAATGAGCTTGTCATTGTCATACACAGGAGCACCATGACAGCAAGGGGACAGCCCATGTGACCGTCTCAGCAGCATCTCCCCTCTAAAATCATCCCTGTGTCACCAAAAGTCTCCTGACAGGATTTTGGGATGTGTGTGTGTATGTGTTGCTTTTGCTCAATATTACTACCTCCATGTCCCCATCTTTGGACTATTATGCCTGTATTTTTGAGGTAGAAAATGTCACCATAACAAGGTGAGGGGAGGTGGGGCAGAGTCTCCACCCTACTGGAAAAATTCCAATATTAATGTTTTTCTTGGAGACAATCATTATGACAAAGGTGAAATTGTGAGTGGTTTTGTGTTTGGGTTTTTTTGTTTGTTTTTCTTTAATAGAGTGAAAAAGTTAAGGCAGTCTCTGACTCAGTAGTATCAGACATTTTTTGGTTTGACTCCAACTTTGAAACACTGACACAGAGCTGCAGTTCCTGATTTGTCAGGCTTTCACTGACTCCACCACTGCACATGCACAATTCAGTGGCAGCTGTGTGCAAACACCCCCTGTAAACCCAGCAAATCCACAACTTCAATCAGTACAGGCATACTCTGAGAAAATTAAAAAAAAAAAAAAATATTCATGGAGAAAAATATATAGGAATTGGATACATAAGAGGAACTTTTAAAATTACAGTTTTGGAAAATCCAAACATGCTTGTGGCTGCATGGGTGGGCCCTTGGCACCACAACTGCTGGGGAGGTGGAGATCCTTGGGCCACCAGGTCCTGGTTCTCAGATACTGACCCCTCTCAGACATCTGACACAATTGATACAGTTTACCAAAAAATTTCATTCTACAGAGCTAGCACTGCTCTACAGAAATATAATCAGAAATGTTTTATTCAGTTTTAATCAAATGTGATGAGGTGCTAGATGGAAAGACACAAACATGTTTGCCAGAGCTCTGGATGCATGCAGAGCCAGGACTCCCAGTACATAACTTGCTGCTACCTCCTCAGGCACAACCACATGTAGTATAAATACAGTGATATTTTAAGAGGTTATCATTCATGTAAATATAACTATCCTGTTCACAGTAATTTAAAAAGCCCAATTATTTTGCCAGTGGGCTCTTCATGAGAAGGATTAGGTGAGCCTGTATTTCTGAGAATTCCATGCTGCTTTGATTGTGTCAGTAAAGAACAGATTATTCAGTTCAATTGACAGTATAAATTCCCTCACAGTTCTTTAAGGAAAGAATCCCCATTATATAATTAAATAAACTTTAAATTTCTCTATTTTCATGATCTCTGAAGACAAAGGAAAACAAGTCCAAACAACCTCAGACATTCCTTGTTCAGGAGACAGAAGAGAGCAAACTCTCCAAGGCTTACCAAAAAGTATGCACATTTAAAAAAAAATCAATGAAGGAGAACATAGTCAGTACAAGACATGCATATTCAATATACTGATAACATTGTTTTAGGAGGAAGAACTGAGAGAGATACTGAGAACAAGTAAGCTATATAGGATTTGGCTTAGAGTACTTTGGGTGTTTATCAGTGCACATAAGTAATTTCAATTGTGGAAGGAACTAATTATTCAAGATATTGTCTGCTCAAGTTAGCTGATTTTGTGGTTTAAGATGCCACAGTTAATTTCAACAGAATATGTGATGAACAGCTGATCACTGGTCTGTATGTACGATACATACTATACAGTGATAAGACATGGGATAAGTTAATTAACAGCTACTGACATGACCAAATGACATGCACAGTCATTTTATTTCTATCCCTTCTTTCATCTTTGATATTCCACTTGTGTATAATAATGACAAAGTTATGAAAATGTTGTGACGGTCTGATTGAAGAGACTGGAACAAAGAGACAGAAAGACAGAATATATAATAATGAGGCAATGTTAGGTCTCTATTTCCCTCTGTCTTTTAAACTATTTTTTTCTGAATACTTTCTGAAGGAGTTTTCTTTTAATACAGAAACCAAAACATGCTATAGAATTCACGCAGAGATTTGTCAGCCTTTTGTGTAACTCCTTGGCTTGTTGTCTCGTAACTCTTACATCAACTACCACCCAAAATTAATCTCTGGATTATTTCAGTACATGGTTTAACAAAAAAGACAACTCTTCTCTTTTGATCAGGTCTTGTTCTGTATAATATCCAGTTCTGAAGAGAAATTGTTTATTATCATAATTTGCTGGTAGTAAACATATATATAAAGCTTATTTTCATTGTCATTAATAGAAGTAATGATTTTCAAGTAGAAATCACCCAGTGTGTAATATAAGAAAATAAATAGTCATTTCTAAATCCAAATAGACTGTATTGTATTTTCTGATATCTGACTACTTGTTCATAGAACAAAACAAAAACGGAGTGAGTCTGTAGTGTTTGTGGTCTTAATACAGCTGTCAGTTGCAATCATTATCCACTAATGTGTAATGTACTGAGTGTCTACTAGTGTGCAACTTAATTTGCTTATTGCTCTCTGTCATCCATTTCTTTCTTGGTCCAAAGTGTCTGTAGCTCTATTTGAAACAGTCACAGAGAAACCTCCCAAACATCTTTATTTTTATTCTTTCAGATGGCTGGTGATTAAAAAATAGTGTTTTATCTCTGCCAAATAAATTAGCTATGTTGCAGTCACAATAATGTGATAAAATACTAATATGGAAGAGCAAGCAGAATAAGTACTCGTTGGCCTGGAGCAAACCAAATTATTAAGGAAATTTGTATTTTCTGTTTGTTGCAAGTGGTGGATTTTTCATTTCTTTGATGACAACTGCTCTGAATACCACGATATTTGAAGAATGTCATTATGAACGTGATCCATTGTCAGGGATAAGACTTCCAACACTTAAAACACTAAGGTTGTGGCATTAGTCTTTTCCATTAAAACCGGGCTTTTTTCTCCCTAACTAACCACTACTAAGTAAAATAACCTACAATTCCTTGTACTGTGCCCAGCACCGATCTGAGGTTTTAGATTTTATGAGTGAGTCGGACATTTTAAAGTCGACATTTTCTATTTAAAAGACGATGCCCACTTTTATTTTCATTATTTCACAGTATCTTTTTCTAACACACTGAGACCAAACCTTTTCATTTATTTCATTGCTAAAACCAAGGGGAATTCTAAAACAAGAATGCACACAGATTCTTAGAAGGTTATTATTTTCTGCATAATCCAGCATGCTGTTGACAGAAAATGCAATCTAAGCACACTACAGAGTTTTCACTCAATATTTCTGCATCTATTCTTATGATAGCAAGATCAAGGAACAAACCAAAACAAGTTCTTTTTCTAAGTGAGTGTATTCCAGCCTTTGAAGAAATATTATTTGAGTCCTTTTTTGTGACACTTTTGTAAATAGTAACTTTGGTTTCACTCTATATATAAAATAAACAGTCAAAAAAGTGGCTTTTTTAATCAGGAAGTAGAATACTAATTTTCAGCACCATATAATTGCAACATCCACATCATGAAATAAGCTGTGAGGAGTTAAGATTAGGGTCACTCCAATTAATAATTTAAAAATAGACCTCCAGGATCAATTCCATTGTCTACACAGAGCTATTTAGTTCCATTTGAAATGCCCAGATCTGGCAGATATGACTCAGTAGCTACAGAAGACCCATGCCTTTCAGGTGTGGTAGTTGGCAACCAGTGAAGATAGCTTTAGGTATCTCAAATGAGTGGTCAACAGAATAAAGCCTTTAGTCTCGGCGAGACAGATAGCATAAAATAGGTGGCAACAGCCTTTTTTATGAATAAGAGAGTTATCCTGCCAGACTGGTTGCTCCCTGTTTATAGAAAAGAGAGTTCAGGTGTAGCTTAGACTGGGCATCCAGAATAAGACCTATTTTAGTTAGCTGAAATTTACTGTATAATACCAGCTCACCCTAAGCCAGAAACCAACAGACCAGCCAGTCATAAAAATTGCTTTTAAGATTCCCTGGATCGTATCAACTGAATGTCTATTACCTGTAATAGAGACCTTCACATCTCACTCACATGGAGACACCTGAATGTAGATGTTTTAATGGGCAAGCTTAGTTCCATTCTTCACCTTTATAGAGCAAAATCTATCCAACCTCTGTGACTCACTTTCTTTGCTAGGATGACTTTCCATTATTTCATACTTTGTATACAGGACTGTTATACATTGTGAACTTCAAATTATTATTCAAAAACTTACCTTCATCTTCTTAGGTTTCTCCCAACACTGTTTGGTTTTATAGTTATCCCTCCAAGTCACTGGACAATTCCACCATCTGTGACACCCTGACTGCATCCTGCACCAAGCTGTTTCTATCAGCTGCACTGTGCAACACTTCTCCAGTCACAGAGGGACAACTGTTTCACAGAGGAACTCGAAATTCTTTCTTCCTTTCCTTAGACTTCACTATGAAGGTTAGATTTGAAAAGCTGGATGAAGAAAACATCTGCAAAACTCAATGAAGAGACAAAAAGACAAAGGAGGTTAGAAATAGTTCAACTCTGGAAAATGTATAGACAGGAAGTGGTGAAATTTTCATTTAAATAGGTAAAGAAAATGATACAAAGAATGGGAAGAAAAAAAAATTTTTGACAAAGTTTGCTTTGCATCTCTGACTTTCACATGTTTAGGATGCTGAGTACATAGGTAATTGCTCTACCCATGAAACAGAAAGATGTATGGCAGCACTGTGATCCAGACCTCATCCTAACATTACTGCAAGGCCAAAGCTTCAGTACAGAACTCAATTTATAGGAAAACTTACACATTTTTACATGTCTAAGGTGAGTTCAGAGGAAAGGGGAGTTCAGATTGAGAATGACTGAGGCTGCTCATATAGACATTGTCTCTCTACCCTTATTCTTGCAGCCGAGTTCCTTCATCATGATTACTGTGACTCTTGACAGAAGGGACAGCTGACAAGTTATATGTAAGTAACTCTCTCTGGAAGCCACAGAACATAATTGAAATAAGAAAGTACTAAGACTGTGAATCATTGATTTTTTCTCCCCCAACAGGAAACTAATTTGACCTGCTAGTTCCTGCCATCTGCTGCTATTTGCTAGGGAAGTAACATTATGCTTCTTAATCCCTCTGTTCACCTTCTTCCACATGGTACTGTGTTACTGAATCTTATGCCTATGTGTATGGTTCCAGCCAAGAGGTTTTCCTGCTGTAAACTCTGAAATCTCAGATAAATGTATTCAATATATGTAGCTAGCACAGACAAGATAGGCTGTTACCAGTTCTGTGCCTGTACAAGACACACTAAATGGTGACAAATGTCTGATACCTACCAGCTACTGTGCTCAAGAAATTGCAGGGTGGGTAGGGGGCGGGTGTGGAGCACAGATCCATGAATATAGGATTGTAGAGACTTAGGAGAGAAGAGCAGATTCTTTATGTACCTGTATGTCACATTTTACCTCTGAATAGATCTGTGGCATTTCACATGTTCGGCTAGAGTCAAGCAGAACTGAGTTTCGTCCCTTCTTGCTGAAGGATTCCCTGCTGGGAGAGAACCAGTGCCAGGCAGGAATGGGGGTCGTACAGCATCACCTTCCTGGAGCTTTACCTCAGGTACTGTGTGGGAGGAAGTGCCATTACAAAATCATTATCTCACAAAACTTACCAGAATATGTCTGTATTTCAAATATATTCAAAAAAACCCAACAAATCTGTCCTTCCACAAAGAAACATTACAGAAAAATAAGAGACATACAGCCATATCTGATTCCTGCTTGACTCACATATAGCTTTTTGTATGAAATTCTAAGACAAAGGAGATGCCTTTTCAAACACTCATATGCTGTTTAGTCTAGTTTAATTTTGTCATATCATACAATCTCAAAGGGATGTTGTGCAATCATTAGGATTTACATCTACTGTGTACTTTCTGCTGCCCTACTTTTACTTTATGCTATTTCCTTTCCCTAAATTAATCACATGCAAGTCATGCACTGGCTCATACAGCTGAAGGAAAGAGAGGCCACTTTTTTTAATGAGGATCATGCAACCCGGGGTACGATTCACAGAGGGAGTCAAGACACACTATTTCCTGTCCTAGTCAGATGAAGCACTCAGCATCTACACCTAATTCTTGCGGATGTCAGCAAAAGGTACAAAGCCTTTGTACCTAGATATTTTTCTCCCAAAACTGAAACCCACTTTCTAACAACATGGAGAAATGGATTCAAAGGCCAAAATATCCAGAATCCTGGTATTTCTCTAGAGAACACATAAATTCTCCAAATTATCTAGTGCTGTATGAATTGCCACCTTGTACCAGTTAGTCTCCTAGTATGTTTTGTCCCCTACACCAGGCTTCACATAATTCAAACATTAACTGCTTACATTGTTAAGAGGAAAAGATTTCTATTCTGCTCTTCCTTAAGAGGAGAAAATGTACAGAACTGCAGTAGAAATAACATTCAGCCTGTACCACAATATGTCCTCAACAACAACTTTAGCAGTGATCTCATCAAAAAAACAGTCAAGCATTTTCTGGAAAGTAACCAAAGGTCTGCTGCAAATGAATCAAATATTTCATCTGCTATTTGGTTGCAAGTGTTGAACACATGGTGCTCAAAAGCATTTTTCCTCCTCTGGAATGCAATAAAAGCCTCAAACATTTTGATTAAAGCATTGATCCAGTCCACTGTCCCATCTTCACACGTGACTGCATAGCAGTCTGTCTAGGTCTCTTTTTAAGCTTACCATGCAGCAGCAACTGAGATAGGGTCTTAAAAATTTATGTGTATATATATCTTTCTTGTTGCAGTTACAGTCTCTAAATTCTGACACATGTAAAGGCCAGAAAAATCACTTAAGGTACCTGATGGCTCAGTTCTGCCAGAAGGAGAAAGGGTGGTGCCTGGTGATGTGTGCAATGAGGCACAGCTTGCTCCCCTACAAGTGTGCCATAGCTCCTTAAAACTGCAAACACACACTTATCTAAATTCATAAATAAGGCCCCATATTTGCTACTGTAGTTCAGAGTCTGCCGTAGAAGTTAGAGACATCTTCTGTGCCCTGGCCCTCATTGCTGAGGTCGCCTCAGCTTCTTGCCCTGTTCTCTGGGGATGTAACACCAGTTCTCAAACTCTGGTAAAGACCTAGATTTAGCTTACATTGCAAAGTACATCATGAGGCAAAGTGCACAGCAACAATCCCCAGGTCGTATTCAAATTCCCTTCCTCTTACATTGTTCCAGTTGTAGCGTAAGGTCAGGAAGCCATCACATTTCATAACTGGGCTCACAGGCAGGATGTCACTGGCACACTTACTGCTTTGTAGTCTGCTTTGTAGACAATAAGCAGAGAACAGAAGCAATACCTACATGTAAAATGCCCAGGTAGTGCAGCTCCAATTCTGCTCTCCATCCAGAGAGTAAGAGGACAGGGTGTCAGCAGTCTGCTCCACCCTGCACTGTAATCCTATGCTTCCTAAGGTGTGCAAAATTGCAAGGTTATGCAAATTTAAAGCCAGTGGCCAAGTTCTTCATTTTCATGTGATTAGACTGCCATGAAACAAGTTCTTTAAGCAAGCTGGGCATACTGCATAGAAAAAGAAGGGGACAGATTCATTTGAAGTTTTCTATGCTAATATTTGGCATCAAATACAGTGAAGAATAAAGTTTATTTAAGGGTAGTAGTAGGAACCATGGGAGGACTTCAGCCTAAAATAATAGACCACAGCAACTTATTGCTTCAGATTTCAAAAGGTGTAATGGCTTGAAGGTGACTGAATTGAGCCTTTGACATAATATTCTCTTTGTCCACTTAAACCCATGGAAACTCTAATAGTTCAATTTTATAGTTCAGTAGTTTTAAATTAAAAAATACTTTAGCCTTTTGTTCAATAACATTAACATAAAATCCTGGCAGCACTGCAAAATTAGCATCCACAGTAATTGGCAGCTTAACCCAGCTACTTAGAATGCCTTGACACAACATTATTGTTTCCTCCATTTAAGATTGTATTTTCCAGATTCTTTTCATAAAAAGGCGTAGCAGTCCTGCTATCAGCTTGCTTAGGCAAAGATGTTATTTCAAATACAGTGTCAATACTCTCTTCTCAGAAGGACTACTGGAACTAATTTTATTAACAGAACACAACAGTATACATCAAATGACCAAACCTGAATTTTTCTATATTTTGTAGGTACCTGTTTTTGAAATTAAATAAAAGCCCCAAGTATTTGTGGTTAAAAATATCTTATTACTATTAAACTGTTGAAACATTTTCATGCTTATCTGGCAAGTTCTATGACAAGTTTTAATTACGTTAGGCAACTTAATATTTGTTGTCAATTTTATAGGTGAAATCAGAAGGAATAATTATCGCCAAGGTTATCTGAAAAAGTCCAGAATAAAGATCCCTTCCTAGTAGCTTTTAATTTTAACATCCATAGAAATTATCTCTCCAGAGGGGAAGAGAGTTGTCACTGGGTCTGGGGTTTGTGTCTGTGTTCTTTTTTCCTGAGGGCAACACGGAGGAAGAGATTAACTTCAGCAAGTAATTATTGTAGTGCAGAGGATTGCAAGAGCTAAATTTTCATCATCTTATTGACAAGGTCTAACCTTTTCCCTCCTTGAATCAGAGATCCACATGAATTGTGGGTTTCATGAATAGTTGGAGATGTTTTAAAGAAAGCATGAAAGATTGTTCTAAGTTAAAATACTTTAAACCTTTCACAAGAGATGATGTAGAAGCAGACACAAAAGAATCTAAAGACTGTAAGAACTGCATCATGGTTCCTGGAGGTGTTTCATCCAAGATCTGCCATGAAGTACATTTCTTTGGTCATGTTCGGGGAAAAAAAATAGCTTAACCATACAGTTATGCTGGACACCTTATGAAAATCCTCTAACAAAAAAAAAGATTATCCAGACAGAAATAGTTTTGCTCATTTACAATTATATCCATAAATACTTACCTAGGCTATTTACATGTGTCAGCAACTAATTGCATAGTTGACAAGGGCTTTTTCTGGCTACATACTGTTTAGTATATGTCCACAGTCAGAAAGTGAGAATATAAATATGTTTGATGTTATGCCACAAAGATTCATTGCTGTTCTAAGCACTCAGGGAGTTAATATTTCTATATGTAACAGATTCAGTCCCCACTTAGAAAAGATGTCATTCCATACTAGAAAGTCCATCTCCTTCACAGCTGCAGTATTTTTAGTCGTCTCACATATTTCTCCACTTTTTCAGACTTTATATAAGATACAGAAATTCCTATTTTTACACATAACCATGGCTCAGATCCCTCTTGGTTTATTAGATATAAGCCTTTGTTGCTAAAGGCATGCTGGAATTGCCACAGGGTCAGTTCAGCATTTGCCAGAGCTGGACAGGAACCATTCATCCCTTCCCAGATTCCAGCTCTGGGTGGTGGGATGCCAGTACAATAGAATCAGGGAAAGTCAGATGCATACATTTGTGAGAAATGTACCATAGCTCTCATGCTTCCCAGGAATATTTCTTCAAACCGCACAAAGCTTTGAAATTACAAAATTGTCATGCTGCAAGAAAATCCAGGGCATGACATATCAGAATCAAGTCTTAAAATCTTCCATGGGAGAGTTTCCTGAGGACTGGAGGAAAGCCAATGTCACTCCAGTCTTCAAAAACAGCAAGAAGGAAGACCCTGGAACTCACAGACCAGTCAGCCTCAACTCCATCCCTGGAAAGGTGATGGAGAAGCTCATTCTGGAGATCATCTCTAAGCACATGAAAGAGATGAAGGTTATCAAAAGTAGGCAGCATGGATTTACTAAAGGGAAGTCATGTTTGACTAATCTGATACCTTTCTATGACGGTGTGATTAAAGGGGTAGATGCAGGAGAACTGTGGATGTTGTCTACATTGACCTTAGGCTTTTGACACTGTCTCCAATAATATCCTCATGGGTAAGCTCAGGAAGTGTGCGTTAGAAGAGTGGGCAGTGAGATGGATTGAGAACTGACTAAATAACAGAGTTGTGGTCAGTGGTGCAGAGTCCAGCTGGCAACCTGTAACTACTGGTGTTTCCTAGGGATCAGTACTAGGTCCAGTCTTATTCAACATCTTCATCAATGACCTGGATGAAGGGACAGAGTGTACCCTCAGCAAGTTTGTTGATGATATGAAACTAGGAAGAGTGGCTGATACACAGGAAAGCTGTGCTGCCCACCATGCCATCTGGACAGACTGGAGAGGTGGGCAAAGGGCAATCAAACAAAGTTCAACAAGGGCAAGTGTGGAGTCCTACACCTGGGAAGGAATAACACAAAGCAGCTCCATGAAGAAGGACCTGGGAGTCCTGGGGGACAATAAGTTATCCATGGGATAGCAATGACTAGTCTTTCAAGGGAAACTTTCAGTAACATTTGACACAAAAAAAGTTAGGAGTTAGACAAAATGGGAGCCTAATCCTGAAAATAAAACCTCTGTTTTATTTCTGTGAAGGCAAGATTCTCCTGAAGGAGGCAGTTCATGTGAGAAGAGAACTGCAGGAACCACCAGCCCAGTGCTCTGATAGCAAGCAAACATTATGTTTCATCCAAACTCAGCAGCATCGTTAAAGCACTGATTTCAGACATCTGTTATTGCTGGTTGTGAAACTGCTCTGATACATTTTACCATGAATTTCCAGTGTCATGCCTGCATGTACTAAGGATCAGTATCTCCCATTGCTAACCTTAGCTACTCTTTCTTTCCATGTACTGTTCACAAAGGTATATTTATTTCTTTTCTCACTTTAGGTTATATTCTACTATCTTTTCATGACAATAGATACAGACTGTTTATCAGGACCCTTGGGCTTATATACTCCTGTATGGTGCTTACATACTTCTTACATATTTCTGCAGAACATGTAAGCTATTTAAAATGGAAAATTCATTTTAACTCTTAGGAGTGTAGAATGCAATACTCTGCCAAAAAGAACCAGGTGTCAATCCACCAAAACTAATAACACATCAAGTGTTATTAACATGCTCAAGTAAAGCAATGTACTTGTTCTTAAAATCAAAGGGAATCTGGTTTCATTTAATACTGACATAGGCAGGGATACAAAGATATAAAGGTATATCATCCTTAGACAGAAAGACTCTTACAAGAAATTGTCATACCATTATAATGGATCAGAGAATGTGCAAGTAGTACTCTGTGCTCTGATTTTGAAGAACATCAGGACAAGATGAGAGAGGGAAGGTTAATCTAAGACCAGCAGGTAAAGGTTGATGAATAGCTAGAAGTGCACGCCTACCTGTTCACCTTAGTGGCACACTCTCACCATTCCCTTTTTCCAGTAATATTTAGGCATGTGTACTTTGCAGCACTTGAGCACCGTTTCAGTGAGTACACAGCAAAAGTTTTCAAAACCCATCCCTGTAAAAACCGGTCAATTAAAAAAAAAAATTATTATTTTTCAAAAGATTTCAGGAAAAAAAAACCCTAAGGCAAAAACCTTGGCACTTCAACAGAAGTCAAGTTATAACTCACCAGAAGAAAATGTTTCTCTACATATCTTTAATGAATGCAATTTGTTTATAGAAATTTCCAGCATTTGGAATTTTAGCAACATGGAATATTCAAAAAACATCAAGCAAACTAAAGACAGACAGCTGTTTCACATATGTGTTTAATGACAAAAAAAAAAATTTTACTTTGACATTGCAAAGCTAATGCCCATGTTAAATGTGCAATACTGTGTGAATATACATATACACACATGAAGGGGGAGTCCTCTGACCCTACTTAGACATCTAAGAAGTGGGTGTCTAAATGCATCACCTAACATTCCCCTGTAGTTTCCAGAGAAAAATAGCTAAATGCCCTCCACATCCCAGGGGCAATTTATTACATCTAAAATGCCTGTCTAAGACAAATCAGGTGAATCATCCGCCAAAGATAGCCATGTCTCTCCATTTGTTACAGGAATGCAGTGTGACCCGTTAAACCTTTTCATACAGCTTTGAATACCTAAAGGTGACTGAGGTGAAACCCACTCATGAAGTTTTTTAATAGACATTTTTCCTTAGAGAAATGTAGATCTGAGAACAGACATGCACTGGAAAACATCAATCATGTGGCTGGCAGCCATGCTTCTACAACTACTTTCCAGGGTCCTGCTCAGCTTCATACAACCAAAAGTTTTAACTGCTGAATGGAAAACAGTTAGACTATTATTTATTGGTATGGACTATGAAATAATGTGATCATAAAACATTCCACACAAGGAAAATAACTTATTTGTCTCTTGAATTTAAATGAGTTAAAGAAACACAGAAAACTAATAGGTTTGAACCTGAGTGACCATTAGGGAAAATAGCCTTATTTGAGAGAATACTTAAGCAGATGTGTAATATTATGTCTGTGCTTAAATTCCATTGAGATCAATGGGATTCAAATGCATGCTTAAATTTAGTCTTGTTCCCAGTGCCCTCCTGAATAGGAACTGATTCAGCAAGTACTGAAGAGATTCCCTGACCTGTAGCCTACGAGATTAACTAAAATATGTTTTCAGCCTCCCAATCAGAGGCACCCTAGTGGGAAAATTTAGTCACAACCTTTGTCTTGGTATAGCTTAATGCTTATTGTTTACTGCCTTACTGGTCTCATGCTGTTCTTCTAGAACTAAATTCTGGGAAACTGTTGGGGTTTAAGTTTTCTTTTTAATAATTGTGGTGACTTTTTGCCTTCAGCCAAAGTATCAGAGGAATGAAATGTATTCCAAGTGAGAGGCAACTCAACCATTTTCCCAGCTTTTCTATTCTGAATAGAAGTACATCACTTCGCTTTGCTTTTCTCATCCATGCTCCTAGGAACAGCATTCACTTTCTTTTCCTAGGAAATATGTGCTGCTATTTTGACATCTAGGTTAAGTTTTATTTAGTTATTATAATACAGATACCAGTAGCATTCAAGTATTAGGGTAATCTGTTGTTATTTACTTGCCCACTTTGTAGTCAACATCATGGCAGACTTAAAAGTGTACATCAACATCAGTATTTTAAGCCCTGGATCAAGAACTCTAAATAGTGACATCATTGAAAGAGAGCAAAAGAATACAAAGCTGGAAATTTTACTATTAGAGATAGTCATCTACACAAGAACAATGCTCTGTTGTCTACATTAACTTTTTCTGCCCCAGGAAAATTCTAGAAATCCAGTGGGGGGAGGGCTTTCAATGTTTAATGTCAAGAAATAGCCCAGCAGTTTAAATTTGCTGAAAACAAGACATAAGTGATGTTAGTGGTATTCTCGTCCTAAAAAAACCAACCCCAAAACAAAACACCAAAAAAACCTCAAAAAACCTAAAACCAACTTTAAGCATTGTTTTCCCTATTACAAGTAAACTAGACTCCTAACCAGTATTCTTTCCATTACACCTAACTGCTTCAGTGAGAATTCTTTTTTTCATCCTAGTTATTCCCATTAGTGATGGTGAGGAACAACCAAAAATATTTTCAACACACCATAACCATAACTGCTTACTAAACTTAGAAGACCAGCCAAATTAAATCTATACCAACTTTTCGAATGCTTCAGGCTTTGCATGATAACCAACAGCAGCAGAATCTAACTGCAAATCTCTCATTGAGGATGGCATAAAATAACACTTGGGATAACTGTGACTTAAGGTTTAATTTTGGAAAATAAGCTCAGCAAATGTTCAAGTCCCATATAGATTACTAGACTCTGATATAAGCACATTTTTAAGGATACACTTGAAAGGTTTCCTTTAACCCATATCAGAACATTGGAATTTGACTCAAAGTCTGTCAGCATCCCTTCCAGTACAGCCACTGAAGTTTGAATTAGGATGTGACCTTTACTGGTGCTAAATTCTTCAGCATAGCAAAAACCATGAAGAAACTAAATATTCAGAGAGGGTTTTATAGATTTAAGAACTATTTAAGTTAAACACAGGATGCTCAGCACACTGAGTCTTTATGGGATGATTACAAACCTAGTGAAGCAATGTACCTAAAGACTAAGCAGTTTTAATTCTAACATAATTGTTATTTTCAAAGCATCTTAAAACCTCAGTTCATGCTATAACTTTGAGTCGTCAGTTAATGGTATTTAGCTAGCCTTATTGAAACAGTATCTCCACTTACTCCCTTGCTATACCTCTGCTATTTAGCAGAACCTTTATACTTTACTTAATATTATAAAAGCACTCTATAAGAGTTCTGAATTATTTACTGGAAAATGGCATACACCACAGTATGCAGCAATCTTAATTCTTTTCATGGCACTGATACAAAAAAATAATATGAATACACTACAACTATGTATGTTCCAGATTCCAGGAAGGAACAGCTTTGTTTTTCTTGTAATATAATGTGTATAAATTTTACAAGCTAGATAAGAAAATCACTGATATTCCACCACAACTATTACATGGTTAATCTACTAACACATGACAGTCATTTTCATTGGAATGTATCCAAGTGCCTTCTATAAACAGAGATTACATCTCTTTTCCTAATCCTTTATACTAAAAATCTTTACAGAACTGAAAGGGTGACTGAATTCAGGCAGAACATACAGTAGGAAGGTGAACCATAAGATACGTGAGCCACATTTTTACTTGATGAATAGATAGGATTCATGTAATAGAAAATTTATACTGATAAAAAAATCCAATGATGTAACCATTGAAGATGATGGAGTTGAAAGTCTGTTCCTTCAATGGCATTTAAACTAAAGCTAAGATGATATAAGACTGAATATTTATCAGGCTATCTTGTTTATTTTAAATGTATGTCATGTTCTGTGTTTACAAAAAGTACGTATAAAAATAAAATAACTAAGGAAATACAAATACAAGTCTTTTTTAAAAAATCAAAACAGGAGCAAACAAAAAAATTGTAAAATAATTCCATACTTTAATTACATTGTTCTCAGCAATCATCTTACATTTCTTCCTGTACAGTTAAAATAAATTAAAATGCTATCACCCTCATGGCCTTCTGGTTCAGCCAGCCAGGCTTGAGTGCATTTCTGCCTTTAATTAAGTATGGATAGATAATGTCCTTTGTTCTTTTTCTGATGTGTTTGACACCTGCTGTCTTTGTAATCAGGGAAATGAGTCAGGAAGTTCCAGCAGAGAGGCTTTTAGTCAGAAGCAACACCTGGGTCCCCATCTATGCCTTCACATCACATAACACTGTCCTATACCAACAGCACAAGAAATGAGAAGCTGAAAAAGTGAGGAGCATTCAGCTCTATAATACATGCTCAATGAGCTGCTGTTGAAATCCAAGGTAAAACTCGAGCCACATGCTTACCACTTCTTACTGCTTGATAAACTGATGGAAAACCTACCTTCTTTCTCTTCTACTTTTTCTTTTTCTTCATCTTTTTCTTCTTCATCATCTTTTTCTTCTACTTTTTCTTCTTTTTTTCTTTCTTTTTTTCTTTTTTCTTTCTTTTTTCTTTTTCTTTATTTTCTTTTTTTTCTTCTTTTTATTTTTCTTTCTTTTCCTTCATATTTTTATTTTTATTTATTTTTATCTTTTATTTTCGCTCAGTTTTTTTAGGATGATTTATGAGATAATGTTGTTGCATTACAATTAAAGCAAGAAGTTAGGGCCAAATCTACCAGGTTTTGTAGCCAAGTCTGTCACAATTCCTTACAACGTGATCCTGGACAAAATCACCATTTCTGTGGACTGTCTTCACTTCAAAATTATCTTGAGTTATAGTACCCCCTGAGTCAAGTTTCTTCCACGCAGTAAATTCCATAGCTTGGCAAGGTAACGTGTTTAACACAAGCTTCCTCTCCACAGAGGGTATGGGCTAAAACTCATGCTAACATGCCAGATCTTTAAGAGGTTATTTTTACCTGATTGGTTTTTAGTGAAACCCCACATTCACCATGGAAACTTAGATGGGCTGCGCAAGTTAGAGCCATGGGGCATGAGGAAATAACCTATAGAGAAAATCAGAATATGGCTTCTAAAAAAAGCTGTGGGATTTACCCTGCAGCTATCAGACTCTGTACACTAGTTGCTGTAGTCCCACTATGAAGACTGGTGGTATTTCACACTGACAGTGTCTTCACTCAGACTATTTTTACTTGAGAGGAACTATTCATTTGTAAGTAAATTCAAACTAGATGCAGTAAATGTACACCTAACAACTACATTAAACTCCTGTACAAATAAGCACAAGTACAAGGGGTGATGAGGAGGAGATGGTCCCTTCCAGAATTGGTAGCTTCAGTTAGAAGTTAATAAAATTAATAAAATTTTACATCTCCTTATTTTTACTTTTGTTCCTTTCCACCCTGTCTGTACCCATGAAATCAAGTAAAAACTTTCATTGTCATCTCTCTTATTAACTCTCATTGTCATCTCTGACTTATTGAGACAGCAGATCTGAATCCTTGGTGCTGCAGCATGTCTTGTCCTTCATTATAGGATAACACAAGCTCAAAGTCAGCCCTGTCCCTTCATCCTCTATCTCAGTTATTCCTTTTTCAGTCCCACTCCTCCATGATGTTCCTTCCCAAGCTTTCAGAGGCTGGCAACAGATATTTCCCCATCTTCCATTAGCATCTAGGCACTTCACAAAGAGAGTAACAATTAGTGGGTTGAGTTTCTCAAAATTGCTGGACTTTTTCTAGTATTTCCTCTCTATATTTTTCTTCTTTCCCTCCAATGTACATCCTGATTTTGAGAATCCTTGATTAGCTGGTCAACTCCCATGAAGCAAGCCAGTGATGCAGGCAGCAGATCAGAGGACAGGTAGGACTCTAGCTGAATGGAAGAGATAAAGTTTCTTCTTTTATCAAGCCCTTGTGTAAAATCCCACCATTCACAAAGTCACTAGGAGCTGGTAACCGTGATTTCTTCACACAGTATGGCTGAGGCATCATTATTGTTTAGAAAACCTTCAGAGAAAATTGCCCCACGAGAGACACCACTCCACCCAAGTGGTGACATCAGTGCCTAGCGCAGTTTGCTGCATTGCTTTGCTGAGTTTGTGCACACTCAGACCTGTAAAACGAGCTTTCTCCCTGCACACTGGGTTTTGAGATTTGCAGTATGTTTTCAGGTCTCATCAGGGTGAAAGCACATTAAAAAAGAAAGGGTGGTCATGAGCATATTATTCTGATAATATATTTTGGTCACCTCACAATTGAGGTCTGAACTGGCCAAAACAGGGTCTGAGTGCTGTCCTCTGGGTACAAATGGAAATGCAACTGCTGCAAGCATAACACTAATCACAAGCAAGTACTGAGGAATCGGAAAACATAGGCAGTTTTGAGAAGGGGTTAACAGTGGTTCCCCTGTAACCTTAATTTCTGAACAACATGATGAAATGCTGTTAGCACACAGCATTTTTCAACATATTTTGCAGGTATTAACTAATTAGTCTTTTCAATGTTGAAAGTATTACAGCATTATCCCCCTTTCTTCAGAACTAAAGAGAATGAATCAGAGAAGATTAATAACTTATAGAAAATGACAGTGAAATAACATGGTAGAGTCAACAAGTTCCACTTCCTGCTTCTGTGCCACAATCTGCATGTAATTTTTTTCCTGGTTAAAAACAAATAAAATAAAAAAAACAAACAAAAAAATCAAACAAAAAACTCAAAAACCACACACAAAACAAAATAAAACACAATACACACACACACACAAAAACAAAACAAAACATAGATGTATAATAAAATTACATTATTTCTCTAATTTGACATTTTCAGACATTGCAGTATAATTCCCTTCCTTCCCCCATTTTCTTAGATTGTTTTGCCAACCAATAGCTCACAAATATTCCAAAATACAGATGATTTCCATGAACAAATTAAGCATCAGAGCCTGCTTAGATTTTCCTGCACATTGATTATTCTTTAAATATAACATTTCATTTATTATTGTTGGTGATTAAAAGAATCCTCTGCTCATGCATCCTCTTTCAGCTCCAGATGCACAAGCACATTTTTAGTGTACAAAATTCTCCAGCTATTCCACTTCAAAACGTATTCTATGCTTTTCATAGCTTTCTGGGTTACCCCAAGTGAAATTATGACAACTTTAGAAAACTGCTGTAATGCTACAATGCCACCATCTGGTTACAGTCAAGGATCTGATCTTGCAGGTGGTGAAGGCTCTAAGCCTCAAAGAATTCAGCAAGACACCACTGACAATATAGGCTGGATGTGGAACAGATGTATGCATCAAATTGGTCTTGTTTATTGAGGGATTTTGATTAGCCAGAGATTGAGAGTAGTATTAAAGAGTGAGTAAAGCATCTGCTTTTCCTGTCTTTATTTGCCACATCAGTTCTGCCTAAGAAGCTCTGAATCCTGAATAAATTATACATATATGTGTGATTGCGCTTAGCATTTAAAGAGCTGTCTATATCCTTTTGATGACCCCAGAACCTTCTTCCTCTGGGACCTCCTGGAGAAGGCCAGGGGCTTGCACCCAGTAGCTCCCACTCCCCACCCCAAGGGCAGACCTGCCTCTGGGCAGGGCATGAAGAGCTGAGCCCCAAGCCCACAAAATCCTACACCAAAACCTGAAAATCTTTATTGAGGTAATCCAAATATTGTAACCATTATAAACTTCCTTTTGCAATCATATCAGGGGAAGTAATGTCACTCTTCTTGGACCAATATATAGCACTTTCTTGCTTTGGCAATATCTGAGTAAGTGGGAAAGAGCAGAAGCTGATGTGGGAGCACAGAGCAAAAGGAAACCAAGATAAATTCAAAACTATCTAAGCTTTAAATATCAGTCATAGCCAAAAGGGGTGTCTATTTCAGTGTTTAAGCCTAACTAGCCAGAATCAAATTTTAAATATGTTGACTGCAAGCAGCACTGCAACGTTTCTGCTCACTTCTTGCTTTGTTCTAAAATGCTAGTTGGCGGGGAATGATAAGCAACCACATTTTACTTCTTGAGGTAGAGAGAAAGGGCATTAAGGTGGTTTGGAAACATGTATTGTAATTTGTTTCTGCACTACTATTCTGAATGCTGATCTTAGATCAAAGCCATTTGGGGCAGCTGAACTGTTTTCTGATGAATCTAAGTAAAATGTGAGATAAAATGGAATAAGCAGCAAGAGCAACTCATAAGTGAAGGGGCAGCCACTCTTATTGCAACTCATTTTCATGGGCTAAATCAAACAGAACAGTGACATTAAGAATATAAAGTTAAATTAAAGAGTTAACAGTTGGTCTTTCAGAAAAATAAATTTTTAAAATACATTTTGGAAGATTAAGTCATAAAACCATCTGCTCTTGAGAATCATCAAGGCAGTATTATTTTTTTTCCCCATGTTTTTATTGGAGGGGGAATCAGTCTAAAGAGCAGAGTATGTAGGGCCTGGCACATGGTATAAAAGGACCAGAAAATTCCATCCAACAAAAAGGTAAAAGCAGGAGATGAAGGGTGTGGGGACGGATCCTATTTTTCTATCAAAATTACCAATGGGCAGAGAAGTTTGTTCAGTTTCATACCTGAAAAAATACTATTCCTGGGATCTAGGTGAACTTGCTGTGATTAGATGTATTATACAGAATCAGCAAAACACATATTCGCACCTAAAATGCTAAACAACAGATGGCAAATTTGTCCTAGAACCCTTGTGTGAGCTAGAATTGTAGCAATTGCTAAAATTCTGTACTTAAAATAAAAATAGTAGGAAGCCCAACAATGACCCAGAAGAAAGCATAAAACCATGGACAATTATGTGCTTTAGCATGAATATGAGCACAGCTAAAAGGCATGGAGTTGTCTTGATATGTCCTAAAAGTTCAATTTATTGTTGCTTTGTACCTTATGCAAACATGAACATCTGAGAAGCAAAGGTGTAAAAACAGCTTTTTGAGTGTGGCATGGTTTGCACTGTGTAGATGACAATATTTGGGCCAATAATTTCTTGAACAAATAGATATGTTGGACTCACATCTGTTGTCTTACCAAAACATGTGACCTATTCAGCTTTCTTAATGGTGCAGAGACCATGTTATTCCCACTCCACCACAAGGGGACCTACTTGCACAGGCACTGTAGACCTAGTGATTCACAAGAGCACTGGCAGGTGGTACTTCTGTTGCTCAGAGCATCTCTATAGAAATAGCTTTGCTTTGGGAAGGAGATTGGTTGCAAAGGAGGTCATCAATTAACCATGAAGTCTGTTGTCAAAAGTCCATTTCTTCTGGTCAGTTTGAGAATGGATTCTGATGAAGTGCTCTGGCAAAAGGCCAATTTGGACCCATCTTTTGAGGTTTCTCTACAATATGACCTGCATACTTCCATTTACACCTATACACCTACACGAGGAATCCTTATTCCTGTAGGTCTTTTGTCTTAGTCTGTGCATTTTAACAGAAGTAAAATAAGAATTTATAAAAAAAAAATTCTTAATTTTGTTTGAAGACATATTATGATTGTTTCCACATTCAACATTTCTGAGCAAACGATTTAACTGCCTGACATAGACACAGAGAATCATACGAAATATGCTAGCTGCCTTTTCAGAGGGACACAGGTATCCCATAGGTCTTAAGGGCATCCACCAGCCCCATGATGCTAACTAAGACAAAGTGTCTCAATATATCAACAAGGAAAGCTAAGGCCTCCCTAGAACTAAACCTGGCAAGGGAGGTCAAGGACAACAAGAAAAGCTCTTTCAAGTATGTTGGAGGCAAAGGAAGTCTAGAGGAAATGTGGGCCCGCTGATGAATGAAGTGGGTGCCCTGGTGACCAAGGATAGAGAGAAGGCTGAGTTACTGAATGCCACCTTCGCCTTGGTCTTTACTACTCAGGCCAGCTACCAGGAGTCCCAGGCCTTCAAGACCACAGAGGAAGTCTGGAGGAAGGAAGTTTTTACCTCTGTTGAAGAGGCTTGGGTTAGAGATCAGTTGAACAAACTGGACATCCACAAGTCCATGGGCCCCAATGGGTTACACCTGTGAGTGATGAGGGAGATGGCAGAGGTCATTGCTAGGCCACTTTCCATAATCTTTGAGAGGTCCTGGAGAACAGGAGAGGTGCCTGTCGTCTGGAGGAAGGCCAATGTCATCCCAATCTTCAAAAAGGGCAAAAAGGCAGACCCGGGTAACAATAGGCCGGTCAGCCTCACCTCCATCCCTGGAAAGGTAATGGAACAGCTTGTTCTTGCCACCATCTCAAAGCATGGGGAGGAAAGGAGGCTTATCATGAGTAGTCAGCATGGATTCTGTAAGGGTAAATCATTCTTGACTAATCTGATAGCCTTTTATGATGGCATAAGTAGTTGGATAGATGAGGGGAGAGCAGTGGATGTGGTATTTCTTGACTTCAGCAAGGCTTTCGATACTGTCTCCCATGGTATCCTCACAGCCAAGCTTAAGAAGGGTGGATTGGGTGATTGTGCAGTGAGATGGATTGGGAACTGGCTGAAAGTCAGAGCCCAGAGAGTTGTGATCAGTGGAGCAGAGTGAGCTGGAGGCCTGTGACTAGTGGTGTCCCCCAGGGGTCAGTGCTGTGTCCAATACTGTTCAATATATTCATCAATGACCCGAACGAAGGGATAGAGTGTACCCTCAGCAAGTGTGTTGATGATACAAAACTGGGAGGAGTGTCTGACACTCCAGAAGGCTGTGCTGCCATCCAGCGTGACCTTGACAGGCTGGAGAGCTGGGCAGGGAGAAATGTAATGCAATTTAACAAGAGCAAGTGTAAAGTGCTGCATCTGGGGAAGAACAACCCCATATATCAGTATAGGCTTGGGGCTGATCTGTTGGAAAGCAGCTCTGGGGAAAAAGACCTAGGAGTCCTGGTGGACAGCAGGATGACCATGAGCCAACAATGTGCCCTCGTGGAAAGAAGGCCAATGGCATCCTGGGGTGCATTAAGAAGAGTGTGGTCAGCAGGTCGAGGGACATTCTCCTCCCCCTCTACTGTGCACTGGTGAGGACCCACCTAGAATACTTTTTCCAGTTCTGGGCACACCAGTTCAAGAATGACAGAGAGCTACTGGAGAGAGTCCAGCACAGGGCCACTAAGATTATTAAGGGAGTGGAGCATCTCCCTTATGAGTAGAGGCTGAGAGAGCTGGGTCTCTTTAGCCTGGAGAAGTGGAGACTGAGGGGGGACCTTATTAATGTCTATAAATATGTTAAGGGCGAGTGTAAGGAGGATGGGGACAGACTCTTCTCAGCGTCATCCAATGTTAGGACAAGAGGCAATGGGAGTAAGTTGGAGCACAAGAGATTTAGGGTAAACACAAGGAAAAATTTTTCACTGTGAGGGTGACAGACCACTGGAATGGGCTACCCAGGGGGGTTGTGGAGTCTCCTTCTCTGGAGACATTTAAAACCCACCTGGACACGTTCCTGTGTGACTTGGTCTAGGTGATCCTGCTCTGTCAGAGGGGTTGGACTAGATGATCTTTCTAGATCCCTTCCAACCCCTAACTTTCTATGATTCTATGATCTCAAATAGGAACC
Source organism: Todiramphus chloris collaris (assembly GCA_025345505.1). Classification (NCBI taxonomy): domain Eukaryota; kingdom Metazoa; phylum Chordata; class Aves; order Coraciiformes; family Alcedinidae; genus Todiramphus; species Todiramphus chloris. Next base: position 20,230,184 of record JANVCC010000010.1, read on the forward strand.
TGTTTTTAGATGATTGAATAAAGACTGAATAAAAGTCTGAATATTTCAGGACAAAAATCCCTAGGATTCAACAAGCAGGTAGTATATTCAGAAGACAACAGCTTAATCGCTTGGACTTTAATAAAAAACACAAAACAACAAAAACAAACAAACAAATACACCAACAAAACAAACAAATAAAAACAAACAAAGAAACAAATGAACATCTAAACTCATATTTTTAAGCTTCATAAATTTGGAGGTGTTTAGTTATTTCCATTCAGCTTTAATTGGAACAAGAAGTCAAACTGCTGGAGTAGATGATTTCTTTCACATCATTCTTGAACCGAGTGCAGTTGTAAAACAGAAAACCACAAAATCCAACTACTAGCAATAACTGCAAATGCTTACTATTTACAGATTATTCATCAGCATACACTTCATCAAGACTGTTACCAGAGCTTTCACTTGGAATAAGAGATTGAATTGGGACATTTCTGATGACACAACTAGTTTCTAGTTTATACTGCAAACAAGTTCCTTATTTTCTTCTTTCTGGGTCTCTACTTTCTGCTAAATATTTGCTGTATAGGCTACTTTCTCCTTGCTTTTATTCAATCTCACACTGTAGTTTTCTCCTATATTTCTAGTATCTTTGATTTCAGATCTCTGCAGATGTCTTCTACCTAGCTGACACTGGTTTAAAGAGTCTTACTGTCAAAGTATTCTATATCCTGCTTCTATCATTAACACCTTTGTTAAACAACAGCCTGGCCCTGAAAATCCTTGTTAAACAATAGTTCTCATGCATATACCTACTAAAATCATCTATATGATTAAAGATTCCATAAAGGAACTACATCCTAAGTGAAAAATAGTTGTTACTGACTATATGGTACCTACTAGGCATTCTCCCATCATAAGTCATTTCCATTAATTGTATATATTTTACTTTAAATTATCTTGAAATAAGAAGTAATGTGAAGATATTTGAACTTCTCTTGATTTCTATTAATGCTGGATACAGTGTTTTATGAGATTTTCTTAAATGATTCACCACAGCCTAAATAATGCAACTATATATATTTCATATCAAATAAGTCTATATACTTCCACATATATTGTAATACACGTTAATATATACTGTAGTCCTGCCATCCTCCCTAAATGGGGTAGGTAGGACAGAAACACCTAGAGTATGCTTGCTAAATCAGGGGAATAATCAAGTGATATATATTTTCAGGGGGAAAAAAATCATGAGACTGAGTGTCAGTTGAGCCTGTAGCTACAGGCAAATGCCCAAGGAATAGCCATTGGAAAGCGAAGCAGGTAGCTGAAAACAGGACCAATGAAAGCTGAGAGCTGAACAGCAAGCAGAGGAAAGAAGTAAATAATACTTACTGATGCAGGCCCTTCCAGGCATAAGAGGGATTTGGTATGAGCAGGAAGCCAGAATGGTGCTGAACAGCAGCTGAGTGGTACCTTGAAAATGTCTGGTCCTTTTGAGCAGGGACCCATGAAATCACCCTCTTCATGCCTTCCTGGAGCTGTTGTGTGTGGAAGGGCAAAGAAAAAAAGGACCGAGATCACAGGACCCTCGTCTAGCCAGCTCACCCATTAAAGGCTTCACAAAACCAGTACAAGAACAGGAACAAGAAGCCACATAGGACTAAGTTATTGATACTCCATGTGCAAATTTATAAACTACCCTCCACTGTTGTGTTTCTCACTGATTTTCAGCCCTCTTTCCAAGAGTCAGCTCTCCAGTGAAGAGCCTTTCTGTACTCCTTAAATCCTCTGAGGCAGTTTTTCTCAGCTTATAGTTTGCACACTTAGTAAGCAGAAGGCAGAATACTACTCCACAAAAAACCTGAATATACTCAGGTACCAACCTCATATGCATAGGAACATGTGAGTAAACACAAAACAGAAGGAAATTAAGTAAATAATTCACATTTCAAAGCTTAGTCAACTTTTATTTGATGGTAAATAAGAACATCTGCAGTAAAGGATTTTGCCTGTGCAACCTACACCTCCTAAATGTTGACTGAAAAATTCTAAACCTTTATAGAAAAAAAATAAAATAAATAGTGTTCTCATTTTGGTTATTGCCACAGAAAATTATCAACAAGTTCTTCCTCCTCTATTTCATAAAAATAGGCCTCTATTTCATAAAAATATGTAAATATACACTTATTTTAATATTCTAGTCCTGGACAAATTTCCTGTTTATTTATTCATCTATTTTCAATCTCAGACCAAATCCTTTCTATTGTTTTGTCAGGTTAGGCCCCTGCATCAGTACAGAATAACATGAAGCATTAGAGGCTTATTACTCAGGAAAAAAAGCCTGCTCTTCTATAAAGTCAGAGAAATCTATTTTTTAAAAAAGAAAAGGACTGTCTTGTGTAATAAAATTTTCTGATGCCATTTAACTGCAACTACATTTTTCCTACTCCGGAAGCACATACTGCTACAGTAGTTAACAGAATTTCTGTCCACTATAAGACAATAAAGACAGCAGATGTGGAGTCACAAGACCCAGGGACCTCTACCAATTAAAGGTCAAAATCTGTCTCACTTCACAGAATGCAGCATTTGAGCACAAGGTCTTGTGTATATTTGTCATCTTGTTCAGTCAGAAAGATATGACAACAAATAGCTGGTCAAAAGCTGTCAGGGTCAAACTAAGCTTGATAGAGTGCCCTAGGTCACCTCTGTGATTCCAATAACAGAAATCACCCTGGTGTCAGTTTGTATTGTAGTCAAATAGTACATGGCACACAATAGAACTGTATTCCACTACTAATTGCTTCTTTGACCTTCTTGTTAACCAAACGCTTTGATTAGAAATATGTACCATACTACCATGTTCCACAGCAATGTAACAGCTGCCTTATAATAGATTTGTAGGATTGAACATCTTCCCATCTCACACCTAGAGAAATCACAATTAAGGTAGTATTCAATAATACTAAAATAAGTGAAAATTCAAAATTATAATAAAGCATTCTATATAAAGGAGGCATACTCTAGAGAATCTTTCAGTGTCCTCTTGGTAAAATAGGAGCAGAGTAATTTTTTTTACTGTTTTCAAGGAGGTTTTTTTAACACTGTTTTGGCCTGCAGCTAGGCAAGCATAAGAGAGATGATTGGGTAAACATTTCGTAACTTTCTAGCCAAGTGATTATTTCTTATTTCTAGGAAAATATTAAACTCCCCTGCACAATTTTTAGCATGTCAATAGCATAGAAATGGATACTGAATAAAGAAGTCACTGCTTTCAAATTCTGAGATGCAATTTACTAATTATTTCAGCGAACATCACTGCAGAGAAAGCTTGGACTCATAAAGTGTTCTGAGCTTGTCCAAGCAGACTTAGTAAAACCCAAAGGGAGACTGCAGACTGCTCAATCCTGATCTCCAGCAGACTGGTTCCTCAGTAAGTTAGAAACAATAAAGGCTTTCACACTCATCTATTCCAAAATTACTGTTTAACAGGTCTTTCCTTGTCTAAATTTTTACACACACCTCATTTTTACTTTCTCTTTTTCCACTTAGAAGTTTTCTTCTATTTTCCTTTCTACATCATTTTTTTCCCTAAAGCAGAAGACTTCTTTTCATCCAATTTACAAGTTTCCACCCATCTCTTTCGCTTCTCTATTCCCCAGGTAGCATTAGCCTACTTACAATATAATAATTTTAATGTAATAATAACACTGCACTTTTTTTTTAGGGGGAAATAAGCCTTTCTGTTTCTACACATGCAATAGCAAGTATATGTTAATGCATGAAACATAAGACTTTTGATAAAAATTTTGTCTTTGCATACTTTTTGCAAGAAAAAGGAACATAAATTTTGTCATACTTTTGTTGGAAGTTAAGATTTACAATTTAAATTTTTTTATTAGCAACTATACTGACAAGAAATGTAATTTAGCAACCACAATTCCCAACACATGCTTGTGAAAGCATTTGACAGCAAGCAAGTAAGATTGAAGCTCTCTTACCTTCAAATTTCTCATATTTTTAACATGCTTTTCTGTTATTCCACAATCTTTCTTTAAAATGTATTGCCAGTTGCATTTTGTAGAAGTGATCATATTTTGCTTGGTGGTGCTATTGTGAAAACTTTCAAGCACATCTGTTCTGCAGAATGCATGTTTCCTTTTGCATATGTATGTAAGTGGATAAAAGAAGGAAACTTAAAACTGGAATGGCAGGAGTAAGAAGCCTGAGAGAGATTTTCCCCACTGCAGCCTACATGCAAGTAATGCATGTAAACCTCCAGTGGTGTTTGGCCATATAAGGAAGCTCCAAATTCTTATGGCTGTAATGATGGCAGCCCCTTCATGGAAAAGCCCTGGGGCTGGGAGGAGTTGTTCTGCAGGCCACCCTCATCCTGGTAAGAGGTGCAAAAAGCTGCTAGACACTGCTGAAAGCTCAGAACTATTGTGCCATTTTGGACCAAGTGTGTTATTCTCTCTTTGCTATGGTGACCTCATTATCACACGCACAGCAAGGAAAATATTTTAGCAACCCTGTTTTAGAACCACTCGGGAACATTTATTAATTTCTTTTGTGTAAAATGTTTACCTATGTGCCTTCACAAATTGCATTCCTGGCTCTAGGAACCTCTGCAATTTTAATGAAGGAGATCTATCTATCTATCTGTCTATCTGTCTGTCTGTCTATCTATCTATCTATCTATCTATCTATCTATCTATCTATCTTCTTGCATTGTCTTCTTACAGATCCCAAAGAAAAATTAAGAAGCAGTAAACACTTTGATTATTTCCCTTTGGAAAAAACATATTCATTATTGTGATGTTCTTCTTTTGGTTGCTGTTTTACAGATTATAAACACTGAAAGTCAGTCTGACAAAAACAGCCTTTGCTGGTGCTGCCTGTATATGGGCACAACCCTCATTTTCATAATCCCGATACTAACTGAACTGCAAAAGGTAGAGATGATTTAAATTAAAAAAAAAACCAACAACCTCAGAGAAAGGACTTTATTCTGCAAAAGACTTTCAAACATATTTAACCTCACACATCTAATTAGTCCCAAAGTAAAATCACATTTAAAACTTTAATTTGCTATAAATAGAAACCTGTTGTACCTCAAAACCATCTTATTATACTAAAATAAGCACAAAATCAATCATTCACACATTTTTCACTTGAGTCTTGTTACCAGATACAAATTATACCACCTCATTTCTACAAAAACAGAACAGCAGGTAACTCTCAGTGGAGTAGAGGATTCTGTAGCCAGGCAGGTAAATCCTAATGGAACAGAGGATTCCATAGCCTCTCATGAACAAGCCCCTCAGCATTCCTGTTGTAACCCTCCTGAGCAGGGTCAATGGGAGCAGGCCTCTGCCAAATGGAACAAACGGAACAAAAAGAACAAGTGTGTTCCTTCAGGAAGCACAACACTTACAGTGCCCTTGCAAAACAGGTATGGGGCTCTGCAGGAGGAACTGGTCGAGAGCAAGGATGAGTGCACACAGGAGCTAGTAGAGCCACCAAGATTAACTCCCCTCCGACCAGCCATCAAAACTGAACCTAACAAACGAAGCCGAAGGGTCATTGTGGTAGGTGACTCCCTATTGAGGGGAGTGGAGGGCCTGATATGCAGACCAAACCCACTTCACAGAGTGGTCTGCTGTCTCCCTGGTGCCCGTGTAAAGGACGTTGTAAGTAAACTTCCCACCCTTGCGAGTCCTTCGGAATTGTCAAAGTTTAGGGTCAGGGCAGCCCCTTAAACTTATAACAAACGCTCTCTGTTAACCCCCCTCCCTCCCCAAAGGGGAAGAGAAAGGGAATAAGGGAGAGAGACTTAGCAATTAGAAAAGGAAACTAGAACAGCTTTAATGAAAATGAAATTAATAATTATAAAGATGGAATATATACAAATATATACAAAACCAGTATCGAACCCAACCCCCCTGATGGTAATTACATCACCGTCACCACTGATGCTGTGCAGGCACCGGGGCAGTCCCAGACTGGGCCCCGCAGCAGACAGGAGCTGTGTTCAGGAGCTGGATTCTGGTACCAGGTTCAGGAACACGCAGATCGGATCGAAGGCAGAATGGACAGAGTCCTCCTTGGGTACTCCGAGGAAGGAACCAAAAGAGGACCCGAGCCAAGCCGAGCAAAAGCTGGCAAAGCAGTCCAAGAGGGGAGAGAAGAGCCCAGAGACCCTTCGGGTCCCTCAGCTCTAGACCAAATATGGCGTATATGGGATGGAATCCCTCACTGGTCAGTTTAGGGTCACCCGTCCTGTCCGCTCCTCCCTGCAGGTGCAGCCTTTCCCTCTCTGCACCCCCCAGTGTGGCACACAAGACCCAGCAGTGGCCTTGGTCTGCACACCAATCCTTGGTACTAACTCTAAACATGGGGTGTTATCACTGCTAGAAGCAGACACTGTCTGTGAGAACAGGCTGCTAACTTCAGACAGTGCAGTTAATTAGAAGAACTAAGCTGAAAAGTAAAATTACTGAACAGAATTAGTTCTGTTTTCACTCAAACCAGGACAGAATACTACCTGCTTCTGGTTTTTCAGGTGGGAAGTGATGATGTAACAATGAGGGGCTTACAATCAATTAAAAGAGATTTCCAGGCCTTGGAACAGCTGGTAAAGGGATCAGGAGCTCAAGTTGTGTTCTCCTCCATCCCTCTGACATCTGCTATGGGTGAGGGAATATATAGAAAGAGCCAACAGGTCAGTTCATGGCTCCGGGTGAGGTGGTGGAGTTGCTCTCTATGTGAGGGAGCAACTGGAATGTCTCCAGTTCTGTCCAGGGGCGGATGAGGGGCAAGTTGAGAGTCTGTGGGTGCGAATTAAGGGACAGGCTGGCATGGATGATACAGTTGTGGGTGTCTATTACAGGCCACCTGATCAGGATCAGGAAGCTGATGAGGCCTTCTACAGGCAGCTAACAGCAGCCTCGCAATCTCAGAACCTGGTTCTCATGGGGGATTTTAACTATCCAGACATTGGCTGGAAAGGCTATTCAGCCAGCCAGCCATAGTCCATGAGGTTCCTCCAGTGCATTGATGATAACTTCTTGATGCAAATGGTGGAGGAGCCAACTAGAAGGGGAGCAATGCTGGATCTTATTCTCACCAACAAGGAGGGGCTGGTTGAAGCAATGAGGGTTGGGGGCAGCCTTGGCCTTAGTGATCATGAGATGGTGGAGTTCATGATCTTGTCTGGCAGGAACAGGATGTCAAGTAGGACCAAAACTCTGGATTTCAGGAGGGCCAACTGGCCTTTTCAGAAAATTGCCGGGTGAAATCTCATGGGACAGGTTACTAGAGGGCAGAGGGGCTAATGATAGTTGGTTAATATTTAAGGACCTCTTCTTTCAAGCTCAGGGCCAGTGCATCCCAGCAGGTGGGAAATCAAGAAAGAGAGCCAGGAGACCTGCATGGTTAAGTAAGGAACTACAGAGTAGACTTAAGAGGAAGAAGAGGGTCTACAGCTCATGGAAAGAGGGGCTGGGTACCTGGGAGGAGTATAGGACTGCTGTTAGAGAATGTAGAGAGGCAACTAGGAAGGCAAAGGCCTTGCTGGAACTCAACCTTGCAAGGGAGGTCAAGGGTAACAAAAAGGGCTTCTTCAAATATATTGCAGGAAAAGCTAAGGCTAGAGGCAACATAGGCCCTGTGCCGAATGAGACAGGTGCCCTGGTGACAGATGACACAAAGCAGGCAGAGTTATTAAATGCCTTCTTTGTCTCTGTCTATACTGCTGAAGACTGTCCTCAAGAGCTCCTGACACCTGAGGCACCAGAGGAGAGCATGACTAAGGACTGGTTGATGAGGACGGGGTTAAAGAACAGCTGAATAATCTGGACATCCATAAGTCCATGGGTCCTGACGGCATGCATCCAAGGGTGCTGAGGGAGCTGGCACAGGTCATTGCCAGACCACTCTCCATTATCTATAGTAAGTCATGGCACACAGGAGAGGTGCCTGGGGACTGGAGGAGGGCAAACATCACCCCAATCTTCAAAAGGGGCAAGAAGGAGGACCCTGATAATTATAGACTGGTCAGCCTCACATCCATCCCTGGAAAGATAATGGAGCAACTTATCCTTGACACTATCCTTAGGCATGTCAAGGACAAGAGGGTCATCAGGAGCAATCAACACGGTTTTATCAAGGGGAGGTCATGTTTGACCAACTTGATAACCTTTTACGAGGACATAACCAAGTGGATAGATGATGGTAGAGCAGTGGATGTGGTTTTTCTTGATTTCTCTAAGGCATTTGACACTGTCTCCCACAGCATCCTTCTTGCTAAACTGAGAGTGTGGTCTGCTTGATCAGGTAGTGAGGTGGATTGGGAATTGGTTGAAAGAAAGAAGCCAGAGAACTGTGGTCAATGGGATGGAGTCCAGCTGGAGGCCTGTAACCAGAGGGGTTCCACAGGGGTCGGTGCTGGGACCGGTTCTGTTTAACCTGTTCATCGATGACCTGGATGAGGGCACAGAGAGCACTGTCAGCAAGTTTGCTGATGATACCAAGCTGGGTGGAGTGTCCGACACCCCAGCAGGCTGTGCTGCCATTCAGCGAGACCTGGACAGGATGGAAGGTTGGGCAGGAAGAAATTTGATGAAATTAATAAGGGCAAGTGCAGAGTCCTGCACCTGGGAAAGAACAACCCCAGGTATCAGTATAGGTTGGGGACTGAGCTGTTGGAAGTCAGTGAAGGGGGAAAGGACCTGGGGGTCCTGGTTGATGGGAGGCTGACCATGAGCCAGCAGTGTGCTCTTGTGGCCAAGAGGGCCAATGCCATCCTGGGGTGTATTAGAAGGGGTGTAGCTAGTAGGTTGAGAGAGGTTCTCCTGCCCCTCTACTCTGCCCTAGTGAGGCCACATCTGGAATACTGTGTCCAGTTCTGGGCCCCCCAGTTTAAGAAGGACATGGAACAGCTGAAGAGGATCCAGCGCAGGGCTACAAAGATGATTAAGGGAGTGGAACATCTCTTTCATGAGGATAGACTGAGGGAGCTGGGGCTTTTTAGCTTAGAGAAAAGAAGACTAAGGGGTGATTTAATCAATGTTTATAAATATATGAAGGGTGAGTGTCAGGAAGATGGAGCCAGGCTCTTCTCGGTGATGCCCAATGATAGGACAAGGGGTAATGGGTTGAAACTGAGGCACAGGAAGTTTCATGTAAACATAAGGAAAAATTTTTTCACAGTGAGGGTGACGGAACACTGGAACAGGCTGCCCGGGGGGGTTGTGGAATCTCCCTCTCTGGAGATATTCAAGACCCGCCTGGACGCGTTCCTGTGTGACCTGGTCTAGGTGATCCTGCTCTGGCAGGGGGGTTGGTTGGACTAGATGATCGCTCAAGGTCCCTTCCAGCCCTTGACATTCTATGATTCTATGATTTTAGAAGTGACTGGTGCAAGGAAGAAACACTTTAAAGTGTATAAATTTTGTATTGAGTGGAAAAAAAAAAAAAAAAAGTCAGTTAGAAGGTAAGTCAGTTAGTTCAGGCCTTGCTTCAGGGAGCACTAACATGATGTTGTGTCCATATACTCAGCATAAGTCTCCCTTTAGGGCACTTCTGGACTACCACAATGAGAGAAAGTAATAGTAATGATGTTAGTGAAGGTGGTACAGGGCAAGAGGAAACTGAAGGGAGCTGCTGGTTCAGAAATATATACAGGCAAGATCTGCTGAGACTAGTGAAGGTACTTCAAGGTACCTGGAAGAGCAGTCAAATTGTAGCTAACTATCCCACTGTGGCTTACAAAGGGAAATAGTAAACTCAGACTCTCCCTTGGGTTTCCCTCCCTACCTGAGCTTGATCCAGGGCAACCAGTGCACATGTCCATGTTCTTAATTTGCTGTTTATTCAGCAGACATTTAAAAGGACATAAGAAAAGATGAAGCCACTTGGCCATATGACAACACAAGTAACTGGAAAGACCTCAGTGAACTTGGACCATTTGTAGGATAAAGGATTACAGAGAGGGGCAATGCACCATGATTAGAAGAGATTTCTCTTAATTCAATAGAAACCGAAATCATTGTGTTGCAAAGCAGGTAGGCTCTAAGGAGCATATTTTAGCCCTTGTCCAGCAACTTTTACAGCCTGTGGTTACTCAAGATAAAACATTAGTATTAAAGTGCTTATAATTTAAGTACAGTAGTAATCTTATGTGCAAATTGCTGGTGAAATCTTACCAAGTTCCTGCCTCTTCCACTTACACTGGTTTTCTTTCCTAATATTATTAACATGTTACTTTGTGTTTCAGTTAAACAACCAGGATAACTTATATTTTAAAACTTTCAAGATCCTGATAGTAAAGATATACTCACAGGATGTAGTGTCCTCAAGAAATCAGTACTTCTAAAAGTTACCCTCTTTAGAGAACTATAGTTGCCTTGTTAATACTAAAATGTATTGCGGTGGAAACAATAAACTGCAGAGCCACTGTTAATTGTCTTTAATCCCACCCATTTGTCAATACACTGGAGTTATTTAATGAACTGTCTTTTTAAAAATATCACTACCATAACATGCTGCATGAAAAACGAAATTCACTCTTACGTAGATTAAAAGAAAGTTAACATAACCTTTGACATGCAGCTTGTTCAGAATTTACAGCCATTTCCTGGTTTTGCAGTACCCTTATTTAAGATACAGTGATTTATAAAAAATGAAAAAAATACCATCTAGAAAAGCCCGATAAGGGAGAGGATATACTACCCTACAGCAGTGAAATTGTAAGTATTATCTACAGAGATCCATTGTACACGTGACGTTTTCTAAAGAATTGAAAAGTAACTTCCTTAGTACTTTTAAAACCTAGAGATCAATTCTTGTGCTTTAGAACCAGTACAAGTCTTTCAGTTAATTTGGACATAAATTTGGGCTCTGTCTTAGGTAAAATTCTGTGTTACTTAGAAAAGAGGACAATTAAATCTTCTTTCATTTTCACAATTCAAGAAATGGCCGTGTCACAATAATAAATGACAAAATAATAATTTCTCTTAAAAACAAAGTAATGATAACACTGAAGTTGTAATGGGAAACAGCAGTAAATAGCCTTTATTTGATAAAATGTATCACTTGTCAGATTACCAGACAGATCTAATAGTTCAGCTCTTATTCTCCATTTACTCTTGTTATCTAGAACCAGTCCCAGTCCACTGTTCTGCCTGACAAATAATTTATTCACCCTGGTTGTACCATTTTTCCTCACCTTTCTATACTGTAGTTGCACCTGACTGCACATCACAACCAAACTGATGCAGCCCCTAACAGAATCCAGGCAGTAACACTGGCATGAATAGCCAACGCATGTACCCAGTTGATTGAGTCTGTGAATCTTCCAAAAGCAGACATCTCTCTAGTCAAAAGATTCTAACACAGAAATAAGATATCTATTTCACATTAATCACTTCCAAGTCACTGGGGCATCTCAGTCAAGCCAGTTGGTTACCTCAATCAAAATCAGACTGCAAAACAAATTTTGTGCTATTACCACATTTTAGATGGATTAACAGGAAGATATTATTTGCACACAGAGGCCAGGTGTTGTATATTTTGTATGAACAGGCAGAAAAATTTCTTTTTAATATTTAACCCAAGTATTTTTCATGCCCTTTTACAGAAGATTAAATTTATATAAATATTTTATGCTCTGTTATTGTCCACATTTACATATGCTATGAAGGAAGAAAATTATTGCAGGTGAAGTTACAACTTAATGATCTCTGCCCTTGGCAATCTGAGAAAATGTGTTTTATAACAAAAGGAGATGCCCAGTCCATGACTTCCACCCACTCCTCCTCAGCTGAAGTATAAGATGCTCCAGGGGAGGAATGAAGGCACTTTATTTTTTAGGCGCACACAAACCTGCTCTTTACACTGATGCCATCTATCAGATTTCCAATGCTGAGCAAAGAGGAGATTGAAAAATTTTGAACATTCAGAATTAAGAAATCTTTCATAGCTTACTAGTAGACTACAGAAGTATCTTCTTCTGCATATTGGTGTGCTTTTTCATATTATTAATATCTCACTGAGCCTCTCAGCAAAGCACATCTTGTCAATCAAGAGTTCTGTACTGCATATAAGAATTAGGTTTACAGCATAGTTAATACAATAAAAATAGGCTCAACTAACATCAATTAATTACTTTGTCCATCAAATATGCTTATTGGTATTTAATGTACATACTAATAATCTATTAATGTGTTCACTTTTTAACACAAGAAACAATGTGGTTGTAACTAAACTACAGAACAGTTCACTGCTTTACATATTTTCTTTTCACTCCTCTGGTAAATGTTAATTAGTATATGAGAATATAGGATATCATAAGATCGACCTTTAATCCATTTTCAAAAATTAATATTGTTTCAGTGGCAAGATCAGCTGCGGTAGAATTCGTGTAAATCATCTAAACTAGTGAACAAAATCAGTTCATTAATCCTTCCTGACAGGTTAATTTCATTCCATTTCTAAGTTGTCAAGTTAGAACACGGAACAAATAATCAAAACCCTTTAAATCAAATATACCAAATCAAGACTAATTGAATACACTTCAAGTATGTCAATAACAAGATTCATTTTTCAAAATCTAATAGGAAAGCTTGTTAAACTATAAAAATACATGCCCTGCTAAGTCTGAGAGGGCAGGAAAAATGTTGGCACAGCAATTTAATTTTTTTTAACTGTATCCCCTGAATGTGTGTCACAATGTTTGTAATGCAAGTACATACGTACTCATCTTATATACACTTTTTTCTTATGCACATGCTGTGTTTATATCAAACAGCCACGCAAAGTACTGAAGTAAAATACAACTGTTCAATGAATTAAGAGCTTTTGAATTTCACATTCTGTATAATTACACTGTTCTACAGAATCGCACATTTCTGTCCAGACCATTTATTCATCTAGAATTTGGAATGTCTTACCAAGGAAATGGAACTAGCTTTCAAATTACACTGAAGATTAATAACTATTAGTAAATTTAATATGACATAAATTTGATCTCCATTCTTAGCTCTGATGTAAAAGTTCTTTTTCCACTTAATCACTGGTGGCAAGAGAAGTTTAAGAAAATTCACCCAACAGCCTGCTCAAGACATTTGCCACGTATTCGGAACTTTGCTTATATTTTGTCAGATTTACTCATATTAGCAATGATCTCAGTCCTGCTGCTGGATGAGTTATCAACCATCACAAGGAAACACTGGGTGGAGCAGTTTTAAGTAAAAACTTCTAAATCTATGAGTCTACACGAGTCACTGTCTGTTGAGCTATAGAGCTTTATTCTGCTGCACATGCAGAGTTCTGCAATCAGGAAAAAAGTACTGTAACAGTTTATACACTGCAAGTAGTTGCTCTGCTTCTTCTCACTGCAAAGCAGTCAACTTACTATAGCCTGGACTCTGTTGCCACCCCAGCTCTGCTCATCCTACTCGAGTGCTATGAAACAGCACCCTTCAATGAGGGCACAGGCCGAAGTGGCTCACCTCTGGTATCTGGCTTGTACCCCCTGGTAGAGCTGCTCTGTCCCTGCTGCTCCTTGATAGATATAGCTTGTATATCTTAATTGCATAATTAGCTTCATCCCCATAAATTATTTAAATTCAAGTTTGTATAATTGGCAGAAGCATGTCATTTAGCTTGACTAGCACCGGCTGTGGTCTTATTTTACTTGGGACAGACAACAGCTTCCTGGATCCATATATAGAGTGTGCTCCATTTTTCACAAATCACATCACAAATTTGAACGTGACAAGGCATCCAGGGTACTCCAAGACATTGAGTAACACCAGGACACAGGGGATTGACAGCTATGACCTGGGACCTACAGAAAGCTTTCTGCATCCTTCTGGAGTGGCATCTGACAGACAGGCAAAATACCCTAAGGAATCACAAGATGCTCAGGATATCTATTCATGGGGGAAAGCAGTGCAATACCAAGTGTCTATTTCAGCATGACCTGAATCTTTTTCTAGGGTTCGTTCATTAGCTGTCCAGAGACTACAATGAGACCTCAGCTATCCAGCCCACATGTAGATGCACGTAGAATTCTACTATTTCATGCCTTCATGTGAAGCAGAATCCTACCCTTTGCAGGTGTTAAACTTGCTTTGACAGAAACTGGGAAATCCTAAAGCCAAGAATATAGCCATTGGTGACTTTTCCTTTTGAGCTCTGGAGACACAGCAGACAAAGACCTGAATTGAAGTCTGTGAAGGTGGAAACCTCCTTGGTTCCATTTGTTTCTGCTCTCTGTCTCCAGAGATACGTTCAAATGTGTCTACGACACAGCATTTTAATGAGTTTAAATGAGTCTGAAGACCATTCTTCAGCTCTGTCTACAAGAGTCTGTTTCATGGCAACTAAATAATTAATCAGTGTTATTCTGCAATTAGCCAAATAATCTTAGATATTACAGTAAAATTAATGAGTTCATTTCAGATTGTATTTTCTTTTTTGGCAAACCAGTTACATTACTGTCCCTCTAAGTACTTATGCTTTTAAATCAAAACAAATCTTCTAAATCACTTGTCAAACTGAGTTATTCCAGGAAGCTGATGAACTTTTATTGATATTTCTGGTTTGGTCTGCACAAATTTCTTTACTTTTCTTCTTATTAAAATAGTTTATCTACAGCCTCCATTTTAAGCAGCTACAAGAACTCTGAAATACTTTAATGGCAAATTTATTCTGTGTTCTCCCAATGCTCTAGATTTCTACTTCATCTTATTTCCATATTCTTTCATTTGTATAGCTCAAATGGCAATATATTGTACAAATAAACTGAAGGCAATGAGTTGAGTTTATTATATATTTTTTCAGAAGGATATTTCAACTAAGAAACTATGTAGGCTTTATCTCAGCTATCATTATATGATGAAAAAACAGAAGACATTCAAGCCAGACATCTAAGCAAATCACCCTCAACTTGTTATATAGCAAAAGATGGGTCTTCGTAGATACTGCATCTTGTAAAGTAGGCAATACAAAGTAGTTTACATGAGTCCCAGGCACCTATTTGGTGATCTGAATAGCTCTCAGCTCTGCTGACCACAGTGGCAAAGGCTGTGCAGTTTGGAGGGCACCTCAGGAGGTCAGACAAGGTTACTCAGGGCTTTATCTATGCCCAAGGATGAAGAGAGACTGGATAGCCCCTCTGGGCAGCTTCTTCCAATACTTAACTCCTGTCATGATGAAAAAGTTTCTCCTTTTATACAATCTGAACCTCTTTTTGTTTCAGCTTGTGTTGCTTTTTCCATGCCCAACAGTACAAAGCCTCTCTCCATCTTCTGGATGACCACCCCTTAGGCACTGGAGGGTGCTATTAGGGTGCCCCAAAGACACCTTTTCTCTGGCCTGAACAATCTCATCTTCCTCAGTTTCTCTTCATAGAACAAGTGCTCCATAAAACAACCACTGTGATGGCCCTACACTGAATTTGCTCAAGTTTGTCAATCAATATTTAACGTCTTTGAAATGCCTTTGGGGATCCACATGCAGCTGGCAGATATGAAATGGGACCCGTAAGTAATCTGCATGCTTCTATAGATGCATCTAGACATTAGGTAGAGGCATTAGATTATCTTATATGGTTTCAGACATTCACGAATGGGAAATTCAGTTCTGCCCTACATCTCCCTTGAATTAAATGGAGGCTAAATGAGTCAACTTACAGATAGACACGTGTAAACTTTTAAGTGCAGGTAACTTAACCTGTGAGTGGACTACCATCCCCAACTTCCAAGTCATACAATACAGCATGTGCAGCTGTTAACACTGGTAAATTACTGGGTATAAAGTATCATAAAAGTAGCTGCTACATGTTACTGCTATATGCTACTTGCTCTCAGGATTTCAGTGGGTTTCTCATATTAGTTAATACAGCCTTACAATAGTTTTGGTAATGAATTTAAAAATAGGGAAACAGAGTCTTATGTCACATAAATCTGAGAGAGCTACAGGTAGAATTTAGATTGCTCTGAACTCATTTCTGGACCTTAAAACACAGGAATATGCTCCCTTCCAAATCTCACTGTATAATAAATCAATTAGAAAAAAAGGTTTTTACACATTGCAGGTGAAGCTATTTATGACATAATATACATTTTAGAGTACTAAAACTGAGCCTATGTATCTACATTTTAGAGTTGAAAATCTCATTCTGAGTTTCAAAAATTTTAATCTAAAATCTGATAAAAAAATTGGTGATTTCAAGTAATCATTCAGTTTTCATCTCAATTCTCTGTAAGTATCACAACTCTGTTACAGGCAGTTTTAAAGTGAAGCCATCACTTGAAATATTTTCATTATTTTTAGTTAAATAATAGTTACTTATCCAAAGCAAATTTAATGTCCTCATTCCTATAAAAACTCAACAACATAACCTTAGCACAATCTATGCAAACTTTCAAACAGAACATTGCTAGAAATGGTCAAAGTTCATTTGTTCCCTATGCATTCCTGTTTCTACCAGAAATCATCTTTTGGAGACACTGCTGCAGTTTTCACTTCCATTTAATTAATACCTTTAGCTAATATCTGGTACCAAAAATGTCTGCAACATTAAGAGCTATTCTTAGTCCTCAGTTCAACTCATCTCTTTACAAAGTATAAAGACTAAATCTTCTTTCTGAACAGGAGAATTTGACATTTTTGGTTCTGATATCTATTCTGATTTCTAATTGCAGCTGAAAACTTAATATATATCTATACAACTTCAGTTTTGCCTTGAAAAACAAAAACATGAATAATAGATATCTTTCAGTATTTTGAGTACAATTGAGTGATTTAAAATCAAGTCCTTCAGTTCTCATATATAGATATTTAAGCATCTAATATATGTGGATTTAAAGTCATTTTTAAATCCTAGGAATTCATTAAGTGATCTTAATCATGTACAAAGCTTCTAATCAGTGATGTCTAAATGCTTAGTATTTGAAAATAATTTTGTACCTTTGTCTTCCAGGAGCACATTAGTATATTTGCATAGTTATAGTCAGTTGCAAATTGATTAGCCATTTTAAGAAAACGAACAATGCAATAGCACCATATTTGAATTATAAATCTAAGAATGCATGAATCAATAATATGCATGGATTTTTACATTAACTGCTCATCTCCCTGCTTACGATATATCAGATTTCAAAGCAATAAAGGTATATATGACGTATGCAAGGGGTTCATGTCACTGACATCTGCCTGTGGCCTATAGATTATGTTGCCCAAACTTCAATGATACTCCAAAGGAAACTTGAAACAAGTTAAAAAATTTGGAACAACTTTTTAAAATAAGATAAATTTAACTAAAATGATCACCTCTACATGATAAGTGTTACAGAATTTGCGTTCTTTTCCTATACATATCCACTCAGTGATGAATAATGCTGATGGGAACTACCACATACTCTGGGTTACTGTATAGGTATATTGTATTTGTCATGCTATGGTGGCTGGTTGGGTGCTGGTACAGTGCACCATCTCACTTAGCACAACAAGAAACTAAGTCTCAGGATGTTAGAGGGCTGGAAAGGCCTGGTAGGGATAAACCCTGCTGCCTTCAGTGTCACAAATGTCCCTGTTTCCACCTTTCAGATATTCAGGTTTCTTGCCCTGAATTTCTTGTAATAATGACATTTCCTTCTGGAATCATTACAGTTTTCTTACAATGTTTATAACCTAAATTTTCCAATCTATGTTCTAACATTTAAGTCCAGCTTTACAAGCTGCATCAGGAAATACAACATACATGCATAGGTGTGAGCACATACACATAAAATACCTACACAGAGGTGAGCATAAGAATATATGTTTAATAATGTTAGATTGTGGAAACTTCTTTCCTTTGATCGAGATTTTTTCTAACTGAACAGATACAGGGTTAATGACATTTCATTTTCATGGCTTTTCTTCAAGAGTATCAGGTGTATTATAGTACATTCCTGATGGAGCATGTTATCTTTTCAACTTGTTGCAATTTCCACAGCACAATTTTGATTGAAAACTGCCTGAAGGCATCCAAGAAAAAAGATTGTCAAATCAAACATCAAAAATAACATTTTGTCTCCCAAAATCAGTATAGGTGTATCATCAGTAAACTGCTATAGCAGAACCTTACTCAACATAGTAATTCCTACTACAGTGAAATTAAAAACATATTTCAAAATTATGTTCATTCTAAATGCATGTATATTTATATGATAATCACAAAAAAAAATTGAAAGGAAACCCCCCGAAGTTTAGAATTCATAGCTTTTAATTAAAAATCTTTTTGAGGAAAAAATGTTGCAATGAACTAATAAGTATATGACAGTTATAAATAAGACCAGGTTTTGCATGAATAAAACTTTCATAATCTCTTTAGAAAGAAGCTAATGCTAAATTGAACTCACATTTCACATGTCATATTAGAAAGTTAAAGTTATCATTTATAAGGAGGTATAATATTATGGATTTCGGTGTTTAAATCTCTGATTTCTCCTTTATGTTTTGAAATATTTTTGTTTCTTCAATTTTGAAAATCCTAGCCTAAAAAGAAAGAAAATTAAACATTCTAAGATCTTTTAACTGTTATGCTATAAAAGGGGTGACAAAGGGGTGAAAACCCATATGGGATCTGATGTATTTGGGAAATCAACTGCTAAGTATCTATAGGCAAAATACCCCAATACCCCAAGACTACATAATTACATTGGTGTACTCATGAAGAGATCATCTTACAAGACTTCCATCCAACACAAGAGGTACAAATACTAGCACAAAAAAAACCTAGTTCCAGTCTCATTCAACTTTAACCTGGCTGAATTCAGGCTTCAGCAGAATTACATCTTGTCCCAGTGTTTAAGATGCCTGTACTCTTCATAGCAGTCCAAGCAATTCTGCACTTGTAATGTCTGACAAGCTCAGCACACATTTCCTACAATGAAGACTAGTGATTTGAAATCAAATTTTTCAGTAAAATACTGCTGCAAAAACTAGGCTATCTGCTTTTGACACACTGAGGACAATATTGTATCATATGTATAAAGGGTTACAGCTGCTCCAGCCACTAGACAAATGACAGATGGTCTCTAATAATTCCTCTCCCTTCCCAAAGGGGGAGGGAAAGGGAGTAACAGAGAGACTTACAGATTAGAAAACTAAAACAGCTTTAATGAAAATAATAACAATAACATGAAATATACACAAATATATACAAGAACAGTATCAAGGCAACCCCCCCTGATGGCAATTACATCACCATCATCACTGATGCTGTGGAGCAGGCAGTGGGGAAGTCCCAGACTGGACTCAGCAGCAGACAGGAACTGGATTCAAGAGCTGGATTCTGGAACTGGATTCAGGAACACACAGACTGGGATCAAAGGCAGAACAGTCCTTCTCAGACACTGGCCATTGAAGAAGTGGCTTGACTCTCATGGTCACTCAGCTTTATACTGAATATGAAGTATATGGGATGGAATACCTCATTGGTCAGTTTAGGGTCACCCATCCTGTCCACTCCTCCCTGCAGGCATGACCTCTTACTTACTGCACCCCCAATGTGGTACACAAGATTTAGCAGTGACCTTGGTCTGCACAGGAGCAAGTATAAGCAAGAGCCTTTCTGCACACCAATCCTTGGTAGCAACTGTAAACATCAAGTGTTATCACTGCTAGCAGCAGACAGTCTGGAAAAATACGCAGTTAACTTCAGAAAGTAAGATTACTTAGAAGAAACTAAGATGAAAAGTAATACCACTGACCAGAACTGGTTCTGATCTTGCTTAAACCAGGACAATACGATATTTTACTTGTGATCTCTCTCTACAGCCAAATGACTAACAGGACACAATGATACTGAAGCCCAATTGAAGAACAATCACACTAGTCTTTGAGTAAGCAAAGTTTTGCTTCCAGGTTTTATACGGAAAAAAAAAAGAATCCATAGTCATACAACACTCAGTATTCAAAGAGTAATACGGGCTTTCTTCATCAGTAACAAACCATTAATTATGCAAAGACTCATGGTGTGTACCCAGAAGGGTCAGAAGCGAACAGCCTAGACAGGTTCTCAAAATATTTATTTCAACTGCCTGTGCCAAGGCAATGCCTCCACTAAATGGAACTTCAAATAAATCATGTTGTTATTACTAGAGTGAAGTCAAATATTCTGTATGAAAAGTATTTAATTTCTAAACATTTTTCTGATGATTTCCCAAGTAAGTGGCAGAACAGAACAACATCTCCCTACAATATGCTCTATTGTTTGTTTAAATCAATTTTGGTATAAAAACCAAGGGAACTATTTTCAGTAAGTTATTTATTCAGCTAATGTAGCTCCTTTTTGTCCATAACCAAGCTGATTTCTGCAAATATGCTTCACTTAGGTATTTATGTGGCCTCCATTACACCAGTATCAGAGTGACTCACAGTCTTTTAATACACAATTACCATCATAACACACTATTCTATAAAGTACTACATTTGAAACGGTCTAAATAAATATAACACACAGTCTTAATCTGTATAACTAGTATATGGTATCCCCAGTGGTGGACAACAACCCCATTTTTACTAGCAGATCTACAAACACCTCCCACTAAATCAAGTTGCTCAAGGATCCATGCAGCTTGATCTTGAACACATCCAGTGATGGAGCACCCAAAACTTCCCTGGTCAACGTGTTCCAGTGTCTCACCACCCTCACTGTAAAGAACTTCTTCCTAGTTTCTAATCTACATCTACCCTTTTCCAGTCTGAAGCCATTACCCCTTGTTCTATCACTACAAACCCTTGTAAAAAGTCCCAGCCCAGCTTTCTTGTAGGTACGCTTCAGCTACTAGAAGTCTGCCATAAGGTTTCCCCAAAGCCTTTTCTTCTCCAGGCTGAACAACCCCAGCTCTGTCAGCCTGTCCTCATAGGAGAAGTGCTCCAGCTCACTGATCATGTTCATGGCCCAGTTTTGGACCTACTCCAAACAGGTCCCTGGCCTTCTGTTGTGGGGGTCCCGAGCTGGCTGCAGTACTCCAGCTGAGGGTCTCACAAGAGTGGACTAGAGAGGCAGAATCACCTCCCTTGACCGGCCAGCTGCGTTTCTTTTGATGCAGCCCGGGAGACAGTTGGTGATTTCTGGGTTGCACTTGTACATTGTTGGCTCATGAGTTTATCAACCAGCACCCCCAATTTTTCTCCTCAGGACTGTTCTCAATCCATACTCTGCCCAGCTTATATGTATGCTTGGGATTGCCAACTGGCAGTAAACACCTATGATCAGGTCTCCATTGACTGCAATGGGAGTTTTAACACCTTGGTCACACATAGGATTCTATGTGGAATCTTAATCATAAACCCTCTATCCTGTGTGTTTTGGGGCACATTTCCATACATAGATGTCTAGCAAATTATTGTCCTTGGTCAAGTGGCTGGAGGGACGGGATGTAATCCAGAGGGACCTGGATAAGCTGGAGAGGTGGGCTCATGAACCTCATGAGGTTCAACAAGACTAAGTGCAGGGTCCTGCACCTGGGTCGGAACAACCCTCACTATCAATACAGGCTGGGAGATGAGGTGCTGGAAAGGAGCTCTGTGGAAACAGTCTTGGGGGTGTTGGTGGATGAGAAGCTGGACATCAGCCCAACAGTGTGCACTTACAGTCAAGAAGGCCAATTGTATCCTGGGCTGCATCAAGAGAAGTGTGGCCAACAGGTCAAAGCAGGTGATTCTGCCCCTCTACTCTGCTCTGGTGAGACCACACCTGGAGTACTGCGTCCAGCTCTGGAGCCCTCAGGAAAGACATGGACCTGATGGAGCAGGTCCAGAGGAGGGACAAAAATATGATCAGAGGGCTGGAACACCTCTCCTGCGAGGACAGGCTGAGGGAGCTGGGGTTGTTCAGCCTGGAGAAGAGAAGGCTCCAGGGAGACCTACTAGCAACCTTCCAGTACCTAAAGGGGGCTACAGGAAGGCTGCAGAGGGGCTGTTTACAAGGGCCCGTACTGAAAGGACAAGAGGTAATGGATTTAAATTAGAGAAGAGTAGATTTAGATTGAATATCAGAAAGAAGTTCTTTACATTGAGGGTGGTAGAACAGTGGAATAGGCTACCCAGGGAGGTGGTTGAGGTCCCATCCCTCTCTTTCCTTCTTTCCAGTTGGTTAGCTAATCTTTAGACTACTGAAGATAATATCAAATTTTATATGACTGCATTTCAGATACATTTGAAATAGCAATGTCTGAATTTTTATCCAATTTAAGGCGAATAAATAAATAAATAATAAACACATTTCTGAATGCTTAGCCAGTCTAAAGCTGGATTTTTTTCCAAATCTGTTTTTAGTCTTAGTGTTAGTAATTATAAGATAGCATAGTTCCACGGTAGTTGAGAGACAAAGACTGAAAGAAATCCAGGGTCTCGGACACATTACAATAGCCAAGAAGGATTTGCAAAAGTCTCTAAGGTTTTAGGAGGGCAAGTCACATTGAAATCCATGAAAAATTTCTTTTTCAATTCTTTTTGAGTTTTTTTCTGTTTGTCTACCCAGGGCTGCAGTCTATAGACATAAGTTTATATTCACAACTTGTGCAAAAATGCAAAACAATCAAAGAAATAAATGTGAAGATTGTAAAGTAATCATTTCAGAAAATTCCATGTTAGCAAAACGTCATGAAGTTAGGAAAACAGAACCTGAAATTTTTAATAACAGTGGCAGACAAAAGAAACTGTGTAGTTTGTATAGAATCCTGAATAAAGTATAAGCTCACTTACACTTTTCTATGTGTTTCTATAGAGCTTATGATTCATTGAGCTATAATTTTGTGCCATGTCAATGGGAATGATCTGTCCTTTCCCACTTCAGTTTTAGATGTAGTCACCTTGTCTTGGAGATAAATCTAGTATCTCACCTTTTGCAGTACTTTAGGAAAATAGAAGGTACACCTATTGCACCCCACAGGACAGAGGTCTTCAAAACTTATCTCCAACAGGGAAAGAAATAACTTGGGAAAACAGCTTTCAAGAAGAGCTGGGAAACATGCGCTGGTCTTAAAGTGGCTCATCTTAACTCCACTTCAGAATACATGTCCTTAAATTGTTGACAAAGGAACCCATCCAGGAAGAGTCACTGCTTTATTCATAGCTGACTAGTGGGTTCTGGTAGTGAATTCTGTTGTGAAGAGCTGAGGGTTAATAGTGTGCATCTTTCAAGATTGTAACCAGTGAAAAGAAAATAAGGACATTACCAAGAGATAAAATAGTAGGGAAATGTAATATCTTTTGTACAGAGATTCCACTGACAACCATTAGCATTATTATCTGTGCCAACCAGGAAGTGACTATTATTTTAGATACTGTTTGACAGCTCTGATTTATTCCTAGAGAACTTGACTTCATTCTCACCAATTAACATAGCAGATCCATAACCAGACTTAGACATGCCATGTCTATTCACAGGGGATTATCTATAAACCATTTATTCCACATGTCTGTCCATTCAAAGTAGCTGTATTTTCTGCAAGATTACAGCCTCTCAACATTATTCTAAAACCAGTCACCAAATACTGAAGCCATTCACCCCTGCTGAAAAACTTGTAGAAAAGAGAACAACATCATTTATTTAGCAAAAGTACCTTTCACCAGCTGCAAACATATCTTCTATACCACAAATACTCTTAGACCTCTTAAGGGAATCCATTTCCCTTCTTTCTTTCTACTTTCTTCTCTGTTTCTTTCTTCTTCCTTCTCCCCCCAAAACATACACACAGACCCCTCAAGAGCAACATCAAAGGAATTGATGGACAGGAACAGAACAAATTTAATCACTGCAATTATATGGTAGGTATTTATAGCATTTTTCATCCCAAAGTCTATCGTACTTTAAAAGACATTTTTTCTATATTAACAAATTATCTCACCTTACAAGTCCTGCTGTGAGATGGTTCTTGGCAGACACATAACAGGATTCAACAATATTATTCAACTTTTATAAGACTGGAAGTGGAAAACATGACAGTCCATCTGCTTGAAACTTTGGTGGGTAGATTTTACTTGGCTTCCTTGGCATTTGAGGAAGTCATTATAGGATCATAAGCTATGCAGTGGCCACAGTCCTTTGCTATTGTGTAATAACCCCAAAACACCTTCAGCAATGGTGGTCTACAACCTAGTCCATCAAAACTGCCTACAAAGGCAAAGGACAATATCCTACAACGCCTCTTGTGTAGCAAACTTTTCCTGACAATTCCTATAGAGCTGTTTAGCAAAATCTGATAACATTGTCCATGAGGTTACCCAAGGAAAAGCCTCTCCCATTACTTTAAGTTGGTGGGTGTCATCTCTGGACCGTGAGGCTAATTACTCTTCTAGTGTAACCCTGGAAGGAGCTAGATCAGTGGCTCCTGATGTTCTTGGGGTTCCCCTACCTGCAGTTGTTCCTCTGGGCTTCTTAGTGTTCATGAAGATGAACCTTTAATCGCATAACCTACCATTCCTGAATGGGGAATTTATCTTGGTTGATCCAAGGTGCCTTATTAGAAATAAATTTTATTTTGTTTTTCAGTTACTATTGTTTGTTTGGTTTTGGGTTTTTTTAAGTAAATTCAAATGTCATTTTAAAACAGAGTCTGCATACAGTGCTACTTTTACACAGGAAACCTAAATTGCATACAGTAAGCCTCTGTGGGCCCAAAAGTGAGTAACAACTTTTTTCATAGAAACCAAGGCAGGGCTAGCCTTACCATATATGATTATATGACTCATTAATTATTTGATTCTATCAGATTATCATTACAAGCACAATACAGGCCCATTTCTGCCTCACACATAACTCATTATTATCATTATTCATACACCTATAGACACTACATTTTGATGCAAAATAGCCATTTAATTCCCTTCATACTCAAACAATATTCTTGTTCTGCTGCTCTTGTAATTGTGTCCAATGTGCACACAGAAGAGGGACTTGTTTGGTTACTGTATATCAACAGAGAGAAAAAAGTTATTAAACTGTCTGCATTTAATTATTTACATTATGCTATTAGCATGCCACTTCCAAAGTGTGTAAAGGAAGAGGCAGAACAACCCTGTGTCCTTTCACATCCAGGGATGATGATGATAGCACACCTGACTACAGTAGAAAAAAGGACAGAGGGTTGCTGAACCCACATAGACAGAAGATCTCAAAGAGCTGTGTTTAAAGAAAAACAGGCAACTTGTCATTGTTCTGCAACCACCTGCTTTTATGTAACATTCTAGTTGCTAAAGAGGCACTTTTTAAAAGACTGCAGGCATGTGCTGACAGTCTAATCAGGGAAGTACTCATTTCAAATCAAGCATCCAAACAAGCTCTCCTAACAACATTTTGTGTTTAATGAATGTCCCTATCAGAGAAACCACTGTATTTATGTATAGATTATGAAGTTATGAGTTCTTCAAATCAGACTCTAAAGCAGATAAAATAATTCCCAATGTGTTTCTGCCAAAACAGATGTTGACTTTTTAGCAAGTTTCTTTCTAACAACTTCAGCAAAGTCTCCAAGTGTAATGTGTTAACCTTAATCCTTTTTAAAGTAAAATCTTATCTTTAGCAATATTTAGTAATAGTAAAAGCAAATATTTTCAAAAAAGATTGCTAACATAACTAATAAAAAGACTTCTGATTAAGTACATCAAAATGCCACTGTAAACAGGAAGGAGCTTCAGTTTGTCATATGAGTAGCTCTTTTGAATTAAATAGGACTAAATACACTGCATTTAATTTTTCAGTGGCATTTGGAAAATAAATTAATTAATAAATCACAATGATTTTGCCAGGACTGATGTTTGCTTTTGATTTTCAAGAGCATAAATCCAAGAGTCATAAATCCATCTTCAGTTAGTGAATTCAAGTGATCCTAACAGGTGTTGCTGAGGTGAAAATCACTCATTCAGATAAAATTTCCCATTGTACTACCACTTCTTTAACAGGTATCTTAGTGAATAGTAATGGTCAGAGCAACTTTCTGTTTGCTTACTTGCATCTCTTGATTTTAGTGACAGCAGAAATTGGGATATTTATGCATCTGACATAAATTTTCTTGGTTATGGCCATGTAATTAGAAGAATATCAATAGGTTCATTTCTTTATATCAGTTGGGATGAATGAATAGAAGAGTACTGACACAGTAACGAGCATACTTTACATGTTTGCTAGTAACCTAGGATCACAGAGGAAGTTGCACATACTGACAAGCACTCCCATATATGTTTCAACATGTCCTCTCAGTGTCCCTGTACTACGCAGGGCAGCATTCCCCAAAGCAGAGAGATGCCTCTGTTCTTGAAGCCACTATGGGGATTACAAAAGTGTCAGAAAAATGAGTACATATGGATATATGGAGTCCCTTCTGCAGAAGCTCAGAGAGAACTGAAGAATAGAAGAATACGCATTTCTCTATTGTACAAACTTCCACTCACAGTGACACTCAGAGCAGTAAACTCATAAAGGAAGATAATGAAGGAGCCTGTGTAAAAAAAACCCAAAACAACAAACAACCAACAAATACAATATTGTAGAACTTTTTATCATTCAGAGCATCCATACTTGAGGCTAAATATATAATGGTCTGTAAAAGTGTGAATGGAACAGCAGTTGGCAGCTTTTCTAAGTCCAGAAACTGGAGCATGTCAAAAGCATGTAGACAATGCCCCTTGAAACCCACCAAAATGAGATTTCATACTTTCAGGTAATCCATTAAAGATAAACTTATGCTAATGTTTTTTGTTGATTAATAATACCTGTATCATCTCAGTACAATTAAACATGCAAGTCTCTTCCTCTTGAGTGATCCAGTGCTAGAAAAATAAAACCAAACAAAACAATGCTTTGTAACAAACACAGGTGCATGAGACGCAGGAAGGTGGTGTGCTGATGACTTTTCATTGCAGTAGTATGGTATTATCTCCAATAAATTCCTCTCTTGAAAACAGATTAAAGAGAGTTTTGTAAAGCAGTTCTCCTAAGAATAAAAGAACAGTATGAAGCCAAACTTTACAAGCTGGAAAAATGTTGATATAGGCATTAAAGCTGTAGGTTTACAGTAAACAACAGTTACCATCCTTTTTAGATGTTGTAATTTTTCTTCAGTAAAGCTCTTTCCATTTACATTTCTCCAAGACTTCACATAAATCTAGAAAAAGGTAAAAGTTTCCATTTCAAGAGATTAGCGTGATAAGCATTTTGTGTTCAGACAAAAGGAAGGCATTTCAGATCATTTGAATTATTTCAATAAAGTATTTCTTCCTTAAAATTACTGCACTCATAAATAATAAAATTCTGTAACAGTTAATGTTATTTTTGTATATGCTATAAAACCTTAAGAATGCCTGAGCCAACAAGTCTACAGCAAATGTAGCATTGACCTACAGCTTGGTTAAAACTAGACCTGTAATATTGAGATAAACAGAAAATCATAATTGTAAGTGAAGTCCAGCAGTCACTTAGTCCTTGACTTAGAGTGATTGCTTAAACATGCTGGCATATCCCAGATGAAGCAGTCCAAGAACTATGACAGTTCAATTCAGTTTTCCACTTCAATACTTTATTAGAGAGCTGTGAGAAAGTTTGAGTGGTATAAGCATTCCTCTAAGCCAAGCAAGGCAGAACAATTTAATTCCTCACAGGAATCTGGAAACTGTTTTAGAAAGAAAAAAAAATAAATCCATAAAGTGCTTATTTGATCATATTCTCTATTTATGTTTGCTAGAAACATTATAGCACTGTGGCATAATTATACACACCTGGACTGCTTTGTTATGACACTACTGACCACTGTGCTAATAAGAGGTAACAAATCTGTTCACTCTCAAACTGATTTTGAGCAAGTTACAGTAATTAAGTGTTATAAATCATACTGTAGTGTTCTGAATACATAAAGCTCAATGCACTTCAGAAGACAGCTTATACTTTACCTAAGTTACAGTTGATTGACTCAGTAATTATAAAACGGAAACGTACATCACGCAGAGCTGTAGGTGCATCACTGCATCTTTTTCAAAGGGAAAAATTCTAAAACAGTACATAGGAGATAAAGTACATTTCCAGAACTTACACTGATGTACT
The DNA here is from genome assembly GCA_025345505.1 of Todiramphus chloris collaris. Taxonomy (NCBI): domain Eukaryota; kingdom Metazoa; phylum Chordata; class Aves; order Coraciiformes; family Alcedinidae; genus Todiramphus; species Todiramphus chloris. The sequence goes on from JANVCC010000010.1 coordinate 20,258,274, forward strand.
CTTTTTGGTATGAAAGAAGCACACAACACTTAACTGTTCTGGGTGAAGAGCAAAGTATGCCTGTGGTTTTCTCCTTTTGCAGAGAGCTGCTCTCAGCAAACAACATTCATCAAAAGAAGACAGCCCAGAAGAACTATTATTTTAAACTATTTAAGCTACCCTAGTTCATTTTTCTTGGAAAAGGTTAAGGAGTGCTCACATGAGCAGTGTACAGCCAGATCTAAGAGGGCAATCATCTCTGACAGTGAAACAAGGAGTTGAGGGCAGTAACCTTTACCACTAGCAAAGCCAGATGGTATGCCCATGCCACAAGGCTACAGAAATCTCTAGTGCTGCAGGAACGCAGACCTTAAATGAGGACAAATTTTGAGCAGTCAGGAGAAAGAAAAACAAATATCACCACTGCTACTGACAAGCAGTAGTCATAATTCATCCTGGCATCAAAAAGGCAGATGGTTCATCTAACAAGAAAAATCAATAGTATTTGTCATACTTAATGTTGACATTTTTTTAAACTTCTCTATATTTGCAGGGCAAAGGCCAGTCAAGCTATGCATATTTCATCTCCTGGAAGATATGATGACCTTACCATCTTGCCCTTTTTCAACCCTGACCTTTTAAGACTACAGTGAAGAGGTAATCATCATTAAAGAAGGAATAGATACTCACATGAATCATAAACTAATTTTTATTCCAATTCATTGCCTAATTCTTCTGTTTAAGAAGTAATAAAGTTTTGGCTAAATTTCCACCTGAAAAGCAGCTCTATGTTTGTTCGGGTTTTTTTATAAATTTGTGAACCTCGCAATCTAGATTGTATGTCTCCAGAAGACCAAGGTTATTCCTGGAAAGTAGGAGCATTTCCTAGTCTTTACCCTGGCCACATCAGGTCTGGAAGTTCCAGCTGAGGAAGTGGTATAGAGTGCAGCAGATACTCAGGAAGAACATGCTGACCTGATGTGATACATCATGAATAAGGCAAGGCAATTTTCTTTTGAGATTAATCTTTTCAGTGGTTGTATCAGTATATGGGCTTTTTAACAAAATACAAAGTAGTTGTGTATCTCCATTGACAAATAAATTACAGCTTAGTATTGGTGCAAGTGATCATAAAACAATATTCTCCAACAGCTGTTAACAGACTTAGTCCTTTCACTTGAGTTTCTACTTCTCTATTTTTAATTTGTGATATATGACATGAGCTACCAATTTTCTCACTCCATTTTCCCTGGATTCCTGCAATCACCTCTCTCTCATTCAGCCAATCACTTCTACTTTCCTTAATTTTCTTTCTCTGGGTTGCTTTCCTGGCTAATGTTTCTCAGCTGCAGACCACATAAACTCCCATCCCCCTTTAATTTGTTCTAAATAAAAGGGCTGAAAAACAGAATATGGTCTTCAGTTTGCCTCTCCTTTTGTCCCCAACAGTACCTTTCTATGATCTGTTGGTAATTCTGGATCTTATTTCAGTTACATGCAGCTCTAAACAAGGTTTTTGTGTTAGCTGTTCCCATGTGCATTTTGGTAGCTGGGGACTGGTTTTACTGGATGCACAGTGCTGTTTGCTCACAATAATCTCACAGTGATCTGAAAGTCTCAGAATCCAGAAGCACAGAAACTGAAATGACAGGAGCCTCTGGAAAAAGAGAAAACCAAAATTTTGTTTCTTACTGAAGTTAATAAGAGTTTTGCTTGTTTCTTCTACTGAAGCTCACTGAAATTCTTTATTTGCTAAGAAATTGTCATCTACTCTATAAATAATAACGTGAAGGCAGGTCATAACTTAAACTACCATTGACTGTTACATAACCAAGGTTATTAAAGTACAGAATTCAGTGAAGAAATATGTCCATAGAAAATAAGCTACTTTATTATCAAATGCTTACAGAAGGCCATAATCAATAAGTGATTTAGCACATTTACATTAAGTATCCCTTTTAGACTATCCTACTAACTGAAACTTTGGCAATTTAAAAAGACTAAGCATAGTACCATATTGTACTGCCAGGTAGCAGAAGTAGTTTTCAGTGCTTTCCAGAAAAGCACACAATACCTATTTGTAATAATGTAAGTCCTTTTGTCTTATGGATTGGATTCACAATAGACCCAATTAACCTCCTTTTTTTTTTTTTCTGTATGGCATGTTCTGAAAAATTAATTTATATACTTTAGTCTCTAAAAATAGACATTGCCAAATTTATGAAGGTGATTATTTCTATAGTAAGTACTGAAATAAAAAACTAATTGACCATGACTTAAGGTCATTTGTAATACATTCTCTTTGTGATCCATGCATGAATCTGACTCCTTAATAATGCTTGTCTTTTGTCCATTGTCTTCATTTGCCACCACAAAGCATTTTAAAAATAAAATACTGACCATGGAAAGCTCAGGTAGCAATCCATTTATTTACAATTATTTCCTTATTACAAACAAGGACTCATACAAATGAATAACATTATAACCAATGTGAGCTAGTTGATATATGCTTAGACTACTCAGGAATGTATATAATGAGAAGTGACTCTGTCTTTCCCTATGTCAATTTCTTGGATTACCATTTTATTCAGTGTTTCAGAGCGCACAGTAATAATAAAATGCATTAGGCATGATTCATTTCCAATACTGTCATCTACATTTTAATAAGCCTCAAAATTACAGAGAAGAAAAATGACAAAGACTTATGGTAGTTAATACAAATTTCAATCTATACACTTCATTTTAAACAATATTCTAGGCTGGTAACTAAGGGCAAAAAGGGTTTATAACAATAAGATCTCCTTCTCTCTGGAAGGTACCCAGGAAAAGACAGACTGGTGCTATGTGAAATATACAGGTGAAACTGACACAAAGGTACCTTCAAGTCACTAAACATGGCAGTGAAAACTGCTGAAGGGCATCAAGCTTACTTCCTCATACACAGTCAGAAAGCTTTCTTGATGCTTAGTGAAATGTCTAAAAATGCAAAACCAAAAAGAATCAGCTTTAGCAAGATCAGTTTCTTGATATCAAAATGCAACTCTCTCAATGCTATTAAAAAGGTTAGAGGGAGAGAGACTGATCCATCTGGAAAGTGCTTTGCACCTTCCTAGGTTGTATGTATAAGACCAGTAGGGTGAATCATGCTGGGGAGGTACCAATTACATCTGTGCTGGCTACTGAAGGAACTGAGACAGAAAGCTTAGATGAGGCATCTAACTCTCAGAGAGCACATTAGGAGAAATTAGTCTCTCCCAGCAAAGGTTTATCTACATTGCAGATGAGGCTGCATTTGAATTTAGAAAGACATATCCACTCCAAGTTTAAGTTTACTAGCACAAGATAACAGTAATAATAAGTTGCCAGCACAGGCTTCAGCAAGATACACTTGATGGTCACTGGCCTCCATTCAAGGCAAGGTACCACATGATCACCATGTTGATGAGATTGAAGTCAGAGCAGGTTTTTTGCCTTTCATATAATTATACCTCTGTTTGTTCCCAAGACTTGCCTGAAGCCTAGAGGTGACCTTTTCACCTCAGATTAGCACAGACACACAAATTTTTTCACAGAAACAGTGGCACCTGTTTCTATGTCTTAGACATGGAAAATGACAAGCTACAGAAAATCCTGTATTTTAATGTTTTACCCATAAAGAGATAGAAAAATACCAGAATAACCAGTAGCTAGGTGGGGTGCCTGGCTAATGTAGTGGCATTATACAATGGAGTGACTGCATTAGGGGACAAGGGAAGAGCTGTGGATGTCACCTACCTGGACTACTGTAAAGCATTTGATACAGTTCCCCACAATATTCTTGATGCTAAATTGGAGAAATATGGATTTGACAGATAGACTGTTAGATAAGGAACTGGGTGGATGGCTACAGGGGAAACCAGTAGTGAGTGGTGTCCTTCACGGGTCCATACTGGGACCAATATTATTTAATACCTTCATCAGTAACACAGAAGGATTCAGTGCACCCACTGCAAATTTGACACCAAGCTGAGTGGTGCAGTCAATTCACCTGAGGGGTGAGACACCATCCAATGTGACCTTGAAACCCTTGAGGAGTGAGTCTCTGCAAACCTCATGAAGTTCAACAAGGCCAAGTACAAGATCCTGCACCTGGGCCAGGACAATACCCAGTATAAATACAGTCTGGGGGATGTATGGATATGTTCTCCCTGTAAAGAAGGACTTGGGGATACTGATGACTGACCAATTGGACATGTGTATTTGTAAACCAGAAAGCTAACCATGTCCTGGTCTACATAAAAAGAAGCATGGCCAGCAGGTTGAGGGAGGTGTTTCTCCCATCCAATCTAGTCTCATGAGACTCCACCTGGAGCACTGATTCCAGCTCTGGAGTCCTGCATTCAGCTCTGGAGTTCCCAGTACAAGAATACCATGGACCTGTTAAAGCAGGTCCAGAGGAGGGACATGAAAATGACCAGAGGGCTGGAATACCTCTTCTGTGAAGAGAGGGTGTGTTTAGATTGGACATAAGGAAGGAAGTTTTTACAGTGAGGGTGGTGAGACACTGGAACAAGTTGTGCAGAGAAGCTGTGGATGCCCCATCATTGGAAGTGTTCAAGGTCAGATTGGGTGGGGCTTTAAGCAACCTGATCTAGTGAAAGATAGAAAGCAGGGCCAGGTAGTTGGACTAGGTGTAACATAAGATATGAAATTATTGTAGCAAAAATGTGTATGGTATAATAGGGGCTAAAGCATATGTCTGTTTAAACTTAGTTCCTGAGACAATATAGCTACATTACATTTACTTCCCCCTTAACATATTTTGTTGCATTTTGGGAGTAGGTGGAATTATTCAAGTCTGCTGAAATGGCCCTGTAGAAATCTCTTTGATGGGTAAGAAGACAGCAACTAAGAACTAAGTAGGGGATTCTGCAGCTGTAATATAGACAGAATTCTTTACTATATTTTTTTCCTCTGTCCTCAAAAATCTTGTGTCAAAAAAACCAAAAAGAATCTTGTTTCAAGGAAGTTATGCAGCCCATTTGTATGCATTTAATTTCTATTCCCTCTTATTTTAAGTCATACTAAGTTAGTCACCACTGATTTCTTCTTTTCAATCAGAAATTCTTATCTGTCTAATCTCTGACTGGCATGTATGTAGGTCAAAACAATTATATTCTTTTGTTAAGAAAGCTAGCTTGAAAGAAGTGAAGCCATCTCCCTGTTATGTAGCCTTAAGCAAAAGTAAGCCATTCAAGCTGAAAAATTTCCTGAAGAAAGACCTAAAAAAAGAGATGAGGACACTGATCATGTATGCAGGAAGCAAAAAGCAGCCAGAAAACCCAAGAAATGCTAGAGAACAATTTCCTAGAATGAGCTTGGGAAAGGATAGAAATAAAGTATCATGATTCAAAGATGCATGTTGGGATTGGGATCTCTGACTGAAAATAACTGCTTTTTCTTCGTTCCTACTGCCTCTGCGGAAAGAGAACTCCATGTGCACACCTTGTTTAGCAACAGGATTTTGCTAAGAAATTCTGGACCCAGAGTATGCCCATTACCTTTAGGGGTGGTGCATAGACAGTAGACCTGGGGGTTGATTGCTGCTATCCACTGGTCCTAGACCCTTATCTCCACACTACATGTTGACCAGAAAAGACGTTTACTTTAGTTGTCTATCCTAGATGCAAACCATGCATGGGCAGAGAGATAAGCACTCTGTAGAGGACCTTACCTCCACACTGGAAGTAGGGTGCTCTTGATGGTGCCCTGCTGCATGACTTCATTTCTCCAAGAAAGAAACTGATGGGTGCTTGAGTATCTACCACAAAGTATATATGATGGGCATACCACCAGATTCATTTTCATCCCCATCCCTTTCTAAACTTACAAATTTTGTTGAATTGCTGCAGGTTAGATTGATGGTGGAAGATGTCACTCCACCAGCTTCATGTGATCAAGGAGTTTCCTGTAAAAGAAAAAAAAATTATTTGCCTGCCAACCCCAGTGAAATTCGGCATCTATGATCCTATAAATACATATTCCTGTATAGCTGTGTCCTTGCTTTCTTCTGCTTTCTGTGACCTATCTGTGCTATTCCTGCTTGATTACCAGTGCATTGGATGCAGGTGCTGGCAATGGTTGGCTGCGGGGCCACATCTGTGATGGGAAACCAGGGGTGCCTCATGCTCAACACAGACAGTTCCAGATGGCTTCAACACACCCAGCCCAGGACACAGCTGAACCCCTTGGCCAAGATGGTGGCCTCTCTTGGAAACAGATTTAGCAAAAGACAAAGTGCTGCATGGTAGTGAGGATCAAAGAAAAAAAAAGTATGAGAAATAGCCCTGCAGACACCAAGGTCAGATGAGGAGGGGAGGAGGTGCTCCAGGCACAGGAGCAGAGATTTTCCTGCAGGCCAGCCCATGTAGAGACCATAGTGGCATAGGTGGAGACCACGGAGGACCCCATAACAGAGAAGGTGGATGTTTGAGAAAGAGCTGCAGCCTGTGAGGAAGAATTGCAGTAGAGACAGGAAAATTGTGAGAGGGAAGGAGCAGCAGAGAGGAACTGCTATGGATTGACCATAATTCTTATTCCCCATTCACCCTGTGCCACTCAAAGAGGGGGAGGAGGTCAAGAAGTGAAGAACAAAGGAGTGCAGTTGAGCCTAGTGGAAAGAAAAAAAAAAAAAAAAAAAAAATCAGAGAGGGGAGGGAAGGTGTTTTAATTTTTTAATTTCTGTCTTTCTTTGTCACCATCCAAATCTACTTTAAATGGCAATAAACTAAATTTATTTTCCCCAAGTCAAGTCTGTTTTGCTGTGAGAGTAATTGGTTAGTGATTTCCGTGTCTTTATCTTGACTCACAAGCTTTTCCATCTTATTTTCCTCCTCCATCCTTTTGAAGAGGGGAAATGAGAGCAGCTGGATGGGCATCTGGCAGACAGCCAAGGTCAAACCACTACAACCAGGCTGTTTCTCTAATCAAAACAGAACCTTGAAAAACCCTCTATCTGTGTAGGCCAAACTATTAGTCTTACACACTCCCTCATATATGACAATGTGCATCTGCTTCGATTAGAGGTTCCTATTGCTTTTCCATAAAGGAACATCAATGGCTTTTTAAATTAACTTATAACAAAGACAATGAAAATGACAATCATATTTTTTTTTTAAGTGTTTTCTAAGGTGTGTACTCTAATACCTTGACCTTCATTTCTACTTATAGCTTAAAACCAAAACATAGGCAGTAAATAGTTCAAATAACCTTTAGTAATCCTGTTATGTATTTTTACAGTTCTAAAAGCATTTTCAGTAACACAATTACTCTTTTATCCAGGTACTAAATTCATAATAACAGGTAGGCTTTTTCAGAGCACACTTCTCATAACCTGGATAGATTAATTTTCTTAGAAAGCACTGTTTTCTTTCAATACAGAGCTGCTGGAGCAGTGATGTTACTTCAGTTATAAGCAGCAGTCCTTGGAACAAGACCTGTAACCTATTGCTCTTCAACCACAGAACACTTTGCTAAGAACAGAATTGAAAGCCAGGTGCTCTTTTTCGCAAGCACTCACTTTCTTCTTTTCCTTCCTCTCCCATGAATATTACCTTTCTTCTTTTTTTTTTTTTCCCCTTTAAAAAAACACAACAAAACAAAAGCAAAACAAAACAACAACAATTAAAAAAAAACAAACAAAAAAAACAAACAAAAAAAAAACCAAACCCAAGAGATGTGGAGGGTGCAAGCTCTGAGATTGCAGCATGATGTTTAAAGTTGACTCCTGAAAGACAACAGTAGGTTTTGAACATGTTAGGGCAAAAAGGTCTGAGTTTCTTACTTTCTACATGGGACAAAGCCATTGTATAAAGAGGTTCTACCCCACAAGTCATTGATGCCTATATTATGAACTTTCAAAGTCTGAGATTTGAACTGTATGATTTTTGAAGGGAACCCTCAATCTCTTGATCAGGATTTATATTCCAATTAATTATACTTGCTGTATTTCCAGTTCTGGTAACCTGCAATGGAACAGCTCTTGAGTTTCCAAAAATGAGGAACTGGAAATACAGAAAGAATTATCTCTTATAAACTCCATTTTATGCAAGGCTTATATAAATGTACAATTCCAATGCTTGGAGATCTGTGCCATGCCAATACAAAACTTTAGACTCTTTATAGATGCTTCAGTGCACATTTTTCTACAGAATTACACACATACCGAGATGCCAGACACATCAAGTACTGCAAAAGCTGCTTTGAGCTCTACTGATAGAATACTTACTTCTCTGTTCCACATACCATACTGAAGTGCAAAATCAGTAAAGCTGCAGAAATGGCACTTAACACAATAATGCAAAGTGAATTTATAAAAAAGAGCAAACCACATAGAAATGCTGCTACTACAGACTGCTATATATCATTCTGGAAAAATACCACAAACATCATTCCACTTTTGAATGCTATAATTTCACCATGGAATCAAGAAAGTTCCAAAATTAATCTGCCTCTTTTCAAAGACAGCAATTTGATGCCTTTTCCAGATTCTGTGCCATAATGTTCACATCTCCACATAAGAGAGCAGATGTGTACTGGGCTGGCGCTCAAATATCCTGCAGAGGGAGAACTGAATAAATATGTTTTTGAAAGTTAATTTATTACTCTTATGTTGCTTCTAAAGATCAAGACTTCGAGTAAGCATCTTGACAGATGAAACAGATGGACAGCTCCACGGAGTAAACATTTTCCAGAGGAATGTCCTTTGCTTTCCAGTTTACTCCACAGTTTCAAGGCAGTGTTAATTTAGCTAAGTGTTATCTATTAAATGCCATACAAATAAATAACAATACAGAATTTTGGGGGCAGCTATGAGCAGTCAAACTACCTTTAAATGCTCATAGAAGTCAACCAATAATGTACATGTAGTATGTACAGCTTCATGTTTTGTTTTCTGAGTGAACATTATAGCAAATATTGCTTTGTTGATTACTTTGTTCAGACAGGTCAAGCAACATCAAAAGATCCAATGGTCTTTATTATTTACATACACTGAGGTGCCTGATTATTCAGCTGTTTCTATATGTCTCTGTATGCAAAGGAATAGACAATGATATTTGTTTGAATGTGCAGCTACAGTAAAATACTAAAAGCACCTTTTCTGTCTCAGACCAATAGCATATAAATTTACTGAAAGTACTTTGAATGGAGCTGTGGAGCTATGAAAAAAGCTCTGGATTCTTTCAGAAAGATAAACACTCTTTAAAAGTTGCATACATCTGAAAACAGACTCAAATTTAATTCCATCATCAGCTAGAACTTCATATAATTTTTCAATAGTAAAGCTTTAGAACCCTGCTGATCCATACATTCTACTCTGACAAATCCCAGATTATCATTTGTATGAGAATATCTGAACCAATAACCAATGCACAAGCATTTAAAAATACAGCAAAGTCTCTGCCCCAAAATCTACGGTATGCATGAAAACATCTGAGACAATGAAGTGTTAATAGCCTTATTTATACTTAATTGTAGTTAGATGTAATTCAAGTGACTTCCTGAGGGAGCAGTTGTCTTGTAGTAATACATACAGAGCTCATTAAAATTATTGTGAATCGCTTAGAATATTAACATGCACAAACTCCTAAAGATTTAGTAGAGTAATAAGAATTATCAATACATTACTGGACTATGTATGTGACTTTCTTTCTTATCAGAAAGCAAAGAAGAAACTGTTATCTAGGCTCTATATAATCTGTTGCCTCAGTCAAATATCAAATGACGTGTATATTCCATAAAATTGATTAAACTTGTGCTAATATTTTTGGTATTGAGGAATACTTCATAAACTTCAACATTCCATTTATTTGTATATCAACACACATAGTTAGCATTCTTGGATGAAAGATGGGACTTAAAACCCAATATAAAATTGCTGATAATATTTCAAAGATATGCAATAGTATATTTTAAGCAATGTTTTTCATGCAACATGAAGAAAGACAAGGCCAGTGAACAGAGCACAAGATGGAAATTTTACCATGCACATCTTCAACCTATCAGCAACTCAGTGTTTCAATGAAGAAGTGCCACAGCACCTCTGGATCATTTTCTTCTGGTGCCTACACTAAGAGATAGCCCGGTGGATGGCACACAAGTGTTAAAAATCCACTAAGAAAATCATGCAGGAGCATAAAGTACGTATATCTATTCTGCTGCCCAGTACAAGGTATAAAAGAACTCAGGCAACTACTTCTTCACTTCTGTGCAACCCTACAAAGGGTAACAAGTAGTGAATCCTTCATTTTGCTCACATACCACACTTGTATGAATCCACACTCATCTTCCACCTAGACTGCCACAGCAGAATGTCCATAGGAGTCTGCAAAGAACTTGTTCTCCTTGAGAAAAAATAATTATTTCCTCACAGCTCCAAGGTAGACACTTTCTCATAACCTAAATTTTACCTTCTCTGACTCACCATAAACTGGATACGGGGAGTAAATGCAGCTAAAATAGGAAATTCCCTTCAGTGATTTCTTCCTGTTGTGGTGCCCTGGGTTGAAATGGTTTGTGACACTTTACCAGAAAAGATCATAGAATCCCAGAATTGCCTAGTTTGGAAAAGACCTTTAAGAACATTGAGTCCAATCATTAGCCCAAGATCAAAGGTTTTAGTCTGCTTCTGCTTTCTCTCCATTTGTCAGAGTGGGTGGTCTCTTCATAGTCTAACATTCCTTCTTTCAACTAGGTATTCCAGCTATGATTTATACAACTGGGACCACAGGTACTGGAAAGCATCACTGCATACAGCAGCTCCAAACTGATTTCAAACAAACAAATCAATTTCAAACTGATGTTTAGGTCTGCTTTCCAAAACAAGATGCAATCCTAGACAGGTCTCACAATATTATGGAATTTTCAATATGCACCCATTAAATCTTAAATGACAAAAAAAAAGAACAATCAACCACAAACCCTGACTGCCACACATCACATGTATTTGTTGAAGAAGAAATAAAAATAAAATAAATCAAGCCTTAAAAATAAAAGATGGGAGCTAGGGGTGAGTTAATTTGCCAGGTACCTTTTCAATTCTTAATTTTTTTCTGGTCTCAATCTGCTGTACTGAGAATAATTCATAGGTATGGGAGAAACACACTGCTGCATTCTCCTTCTCCCCCCTTCCTTTTCATTTTGGTGATAAAATTCAAAAGCTAATAAAATCAGACAGATTATAGCAGCATTGATGAATGGCCATGTCTGGATTTCCTGTCTGGAAACTGGAGCAGGCAGCGTCTGAGAAAGAAGACAAGGCAGTCACTGCATAGAGAGAAAAGGAATATCCAGCAGATGGATTATGTCTGGCTGCTCCCATTATTAATACTGATCTGTATCAGGCAGTGATGAATACATAGAAGCACTCAGAAATACTAATGGTTTCACCCTTTAAGTACTAATTTCTACCCTTCTATCCTATTTAACATTAAAAATGCTCTCTGATCTTGTCATTGATGGAAATGGTTATAATGAAGAGGCAGGGCTCTTGGGAAGAAAGAATATATGAGATTTAATGAAAAATATTAAAATCAGCTTTAGAGGTAGAGAAGTCATAAACTACAATCACAGAATATCAGAGAAAACTCTCTCCCCCTAAACAATTTATATTCTTATTTAAATGTAATTTTAAAATCCTAAATCTAAGGATATTTTCAGTTATCAAGACTAGACTAAATACATTCTGAGGTATTAAAAAAGCTAAGGAAGACAGGACATATTAGGCAACATATAGACAGCAATATAATCAATTAAACCACATTCATGCTGTGCTGAAGTTAAGATTAGTGTTGCAAAATCTCTAATCCTCCATTTCCTTGGATCTTTACCTCTAAACCTCCATTTCCTCAGTCTTTAATTCTTTCAGAAGTCTCCCTGACTGAGAATGTGCATGCAGCAATTGCCAAACAGTTTAAAAAATTCTCACCCTAAGGCAAGAAAGTACCTAAATATCAACTAAATCAAACTGGAAATGGAGCCAGTTTACCAGTCTGGAAGAGATAGCTGAAAAAGACCAGGCTATAACACCTACTGGTAGCTATATATGAAGTAGAGGAGATCATCATATTGGGGGTTCAGGTGCTCACTCTCAGATTTCTAACTTCTTGTAGTTCATTCTGCCAGGAGCTACTTGGGATATTAATCTGACTGAGGGCAACAGGACAGTCTCTGGCCTAGCTGAAAACATTTTCTTGTGAGTTCCAGCTGCTTCATGACACTCAAGCAATTTTTCTCAAAACCACTTTTTTTTTCCCCTGAAACAGGAAATGTCAGAGGGGTGACATTTCCTCCTGAGGCACCCCAGGATCTGTGCAAATATGTATTTAGGTACCAGGGCAGGTTTATAAGACTCAGTTGCTGAAAAAAAGAGTTGCTGAAAAAAAGAGTTGCTGAAAGAGAATGTAAGCTTGACTTGATGGCTAAGGAGAGTGGGGAAAACGTAAACAACCACAGCTGTAATGTAGGTGGTATCTATCGGCCAAGATAGAATTTAAGGTCTGAGGATTATAGGCACCAGGTTCCCAGCTACTGGGTGGTTGAAATATGTGGATCTGCATTGTCATGTGCCACACCAACCATTTGCATTAACCAACAAACATCTCTTGAGTTTAAATTTCCTTATAAAAATGCCCCACAAACAGATGGATAAGGGAGAAAGGAAAAAAGATAGGTTTGCCATTTGTCCTTGCTCTTCTTTTTTTCTGGAAATACTGGTAGGCTTTGGTCTGGATCACTCAATAAAGGTAGGCAGAGAAGTGACTCTCATAGCTGCTCAGGTTTCTGCCTCAGCCACGAATACAGTGTCCCCTGGCTCCTTTTTCTGAGTCTGAGATCTTATCCCTAAGCTAAGAGCATTTATAAACTTAGTTGTGTGCTAAGAGAGAACATAAAACTGGAGGTAGGTCACTAACTTTATAAACCCTGCCAGCTGAGGTTTTCTTTCCTTCTAGCCAGCAGATAACTCTGTTGCACTTTTGTCCTTTTGTTTGGAAAAAACAGGTATGGTCTTATAAATCTGTATCTCAAACACAGGATAGTCTTCTAGGCTGTTTTATTCCCAAATATTCTTATGGGCTATTTTATTTACAGCAGTCTTCACAAACTCAGGTACAGTTTTGAACACTGTATCACAAATTAAGTGTCCCAAGAGACTCTAAGAAAGCTGACTCCAATCACAAAATATAACTTTTCAACACAAATTTTCCTTGAAGTGAGACTTCATTCTCTTGAAATACAAAACTTTTACTTTTTCTTCCTTTTGTCTGTCATTTGCCACTTTTAACAGCAGATTTCAATCACATTGTAGAAGCTACGGTTCCATGCACAAAACCAATGACAAGAAATGCAAAGTTTTGGTTATTTTCATTGCCCTGCTAGTGACTTTCTGTGTAACACCAGGAAGTATCAGTGTCTGCTCTGTTATTCTGTCATGTTTCTGTAAAGTAGTGGTACTAATACATACTTATTTTTCAATGTTTAATTGCAAGCTTAAGTTACTCAAGCTTTGTAAAATGCTTCCACATTTCTGGGAAAAAAACCAAAACAAGTCTGTAAATGCCATCTTCATATGTATAGATATTGAACTGAATAATTCTTTCCTTCTTTCCTTTTTCTTTGACCCTAAGAGTTTTATTCTTCTTTTCTTAGCGAAGCTTCATTTTTACAATGAAGTCTTTATTATTACACACATGAACTCCCCAAGAAACAGACTATCGTTTTAAGAAACTTTGTCTCCTTTCCAACAACCCACATAATTTTTTTTTTTTTTTTTTCATTTTTGAGGGAAAAAAGGGTTACTATTGTATTACCTTTTAGTAGGCTTTCAGGATATCCAGAGCTCTTTGCAATTTCCTGAAGAAGGAGTTAAATGTCGAAAGCCTTCTTCTCATGTGAACAGTCTTCATTCATGTAAGATGTTCTCTGCAATCATTGGAGAAAATTTTGATACTGTTATTACTGAGTAATAACTAATAACTGAGTAATAACTAATAACTAATAGGTTTCAGAGGAAAGTATTACTCAACATAAGATTCTGAATAAGGAACACTATCAGAGTCAGAATTTTTATGTAGCCTTTCCAGAAGAATTTATCTGAAAGTGTTTTTAAATCTAAACAAAACCAAAATCAAAACAATGCACATTATTAATTCAGACAAAAAAAAACGAACCAAAACAAACAAACATATAAATACTTGTTTTTACATCTCTGATTTACTACCTTATGGATACTATCACAGTATCATTGTATACATAGGTTTTATCTTCAGCATTTCATCCTAATCTTAAAAGCATTATACTCTATGTATCAATAAATTTAAAATTTTCACATAAAAAAACCAAACCATGAGGGTTTCTTTGTACATTTGAGTATTAAATTAAGTTATTGAAATAACTTGAATAATTTGGGAAGGGAGGCCATATTTTTCAAAACATAGCACAAGCCATTAGTTAACACGAGTATTTTAAAAACAACTCTAACAATGTGGATGGAATTTGTTTTAATAGCCTGAAAAAAACATGATTTATGATCTCTGTCAAGAGACATTATGCATTTTTATAGTTCCTATTCAGATCAGCATATTTCTAATCTCATAATGTAGTATGGAAATTAACAGCTTGGATTTCTCCATTTTGCATTTCTATTTGCAGTCCAACACATTCCTTTAGGAACATGAAGTTCCATATGTCTCTCTTAATTAAGTCAATAGTAAAGCAAGATATGTTTCTCTAATGCCTTTACAGTTGTCTTCTCTTTCCAGATGTTAGTGTACTATTAGGTATTACATAGTCTCTGAAGTATGAGGTCTCTAAACAGTTATCTCAGGTGAGTATGTCATTAAAACCAATAACTATAATAAATATTCAGAAAGATCAAGACAAAAACTATATGAACTTCTGCATGGTTTGGGAGTTTCAGTTATAAATCAACATCAAATACTTAAAAGTACTTAGCTGTAGCTTATCCTAATATGTCAATAATATCCTTCTCATTGTAGCTGAAAACGGGGATTGAAGTTCTAATTTTTCTCAAGTCAATATTAAGCCTCCTGACAGCTTTACACAGAATTGTGAGTAGCAGAACTCACTAATTCCAGCATTTCACAGAGGTCTAAAATATCTGTTAAGTTAGCAAACATGGAACAGCCATCTATACATACTGAGCAAGGAAGAATGGTGAGCTGGTTAATCAGGGGGAGGAGTTTTATGAAGGTATTTTGTGGCTCCTACAAATAGTTCAATTTTAGCAGGTATTTGCCTGTTTATTTATTTCATGCTTGCACACAAGCAGACTCACAAATAGTTTCTAAGATATGGAGCTGCTTATACTGTTAATAACATTGGCCTTCAATTCACAGTACCAAAGAAAGATTTGGAGAGTGCATTCTTTGTCAATTCCTTCTGCACTACCCAGTTTCTCTCAGCTGCTTCATTACTCTTTCAGCTGCTCCTATCAGAAATGATTCCTGGTTTTTATGGCCTACTGTTTAGTTCACTGCTATTAATAGCTCGCTGAATCACAGTTTGCTATAGGTGAGGCACATGACTAGTGGCCGTTTTCACACTTCCTGAGGATGTTAAACTAGTCCACCACAAGCAAGGAAATCAAGCAAATATTTTTAAAACATAGGTCCTAAAAGTTTCTTTGAAATTCTGTAATATGTTCTTTTAAATTTCAGACCTCTCATCAAACAGGAACGCTTTGTCCAAGCCTGGAATGTATCATTGATACTCCTCTCTGGAAGGCAATCACCCGTGCAATATGTCAGGCACATGGTTCGGCTTTGACAAGGTTAAAGAGAGCAAGAATCCAAGTGGAAGGAAAGCTGAAATCAGACTTAGTTGAAGTTGCCTGCTGTGAAGAATGCTGTGGGTGAAGAAAGACCACCCTGACAAGATGGTAATCGCAACACAACATTAGCTAAACACAATAGTTACGCAGGGTGACAGTACGGCTGCCATCCTAACAATGGCAAATCCAATTACTTCTATGGATCTCTCATTAGGACTTAGGATAATAGAAACAAATGCATGTTTTCAATATACTGTCACAGAGCACAGAGTGTAGTTTAAGCCAGTTTATCAGCCTGAATAATTTGGGTCCTCACTGTAGTCAGCACTGTACTTGCCATTTTACTGCATGCTCTTTTTCATTGTGTCAGTCTTAAAGGCATCCTTGTTTCTTTTTTCCTTCTTTTCCAGTAAATAATTTTCTCCCCTTGTTGCTACATCAATCACTAAATTTCTAAAAGCTCCTCCAAAAATTAAACCCTTCTCAAAAGTCAGTGAAACTCAAGGACATCCATTTAATTAGAAGTGCTGGTCTTAACTGTGCCAAGAGCAACAGTGGTACCCAAAACAGCAGGTGAGAATCAAACTGAAAACAGGAGGAGGTATCTCACAGCACTGTCTGTGGCTCAAACGCAGTGTCTTCTCAGCTCTGCTGTGGTTTACAGAAGCCATCGACTTTTGATTACATGGCATTTTCACCCCTTACCCACTAATGGAAAAGGTGCATTTAACAGCTACATTGTCTGGTTTTTTTCTTTTGCTTTTAAATGCAGGCTTATATACCTCACAGAAGTGACCTATAATGAAATCAGAGATCCTATATTAGCATAGCTTTCAAGATGTCTTCCTAAGTGATTCTAAGGCAGGAAATGATAACACAAGGGTTTGTGAGGATAGTCTAACAGGCAAGCTGAGAATCACAAAGGCAATGGTGGAGGAGGTTGATTTCTGCATCATCAGAAGTCTCTATTGCCCCAGTAAAATGACAAATACTGTTTCCACAGAGATCCAGCATCCATAGAATAGTGAAAACAGCAGACTCATCAGAATGTCAATACAATCAGCAGTGAGAATGCCAGATAAAGATTTCCCTGCCTTTCACTACCTACAAGGGGAAAGCTGTAATTCTGGAGTGTAGTAGTCTTACCCTTCCTTGCTCTGTGTCTAGTCATAGGGTTCTTCAGCTTTCTGTGATTCAGTGAAAAGACATGGAGGCCTGCCTATGGGACACTCTTGGCCCTAAAGATAAGGGACAATAAAAACCATCCAAATTATAAATAATATCCTCCAACCATGGCTTGTCACTGAAATACATGTGGAAAACTTCTCTCCCAAGAGAACAGAGAAAAGGCAGCAAGAGAGAAGCTGTCCCACCTGTGAAATCTGTTTATTATGTATCAGGTTATATTTCCACTGGACAGGCCACTAATAAGGGAAAGTGACTTTGCCACTGAAGCACAAGGAGGAGGGAGCACAATGGGGCAAATGAACAACAGACTTCAAAGTATGTGTTGTTAATGTAAAAAAAAGATAATGAGCTCATCATATAATGAAAGCATTTCTGTAAAGGGATCCATGCTAATAGAGTTTATTTCTTTTTCCAATTTAGGACTGCTAGTTTTCAATTAGTCCACACAGCTGAAGATGGAAAAATGAGCTATATAAAACCTTAATTATAACAAACAGTGTTTCCACCCTTCCTTTCTACTTTGTCTTGCACAGCTTTGAGGAAATATAGTACACACACATAAACAGCTGTAGCTCCAAATTGTTACATTTCATTTGTGTTGCCTCTATTCAGCAGGTCCTTGCTTACAAGATAGAACTGGACAGGTTTATTCTGATAGAATTTTATAGGCAATATAAATTTTTAAGTCTTGCCTGCACTGTAAGCCCTGTCTTGAAAATGCAATCCACATTAACAGGATTTTGTAGGAAGGAACATCTAAATCAATAAGGTGAACTCAAAACATCCTAGGTTTTGTGCATTCATTTTTGGATAAGTAAATGGAGAGTACAGCAAAGCTTTTTTGCATTGCAAGTAGATCCACAAATGGATTATTTATAGATGTGACAGCAGCCCTCTGAGTAAAGCATAAAGGGCAGAGATTACAAAAGATTGATTTCCATAACTCATTACTGCCATAAACCTATAACCCAAGCAGATGCAGAGGGGAAAATTCTCTTCCTTAGGTCAGCTGTTTATTTCTGGCACGTGCTTACAGATCTCTGGGGAGGACTAAAAGGACATCTATATACTACAGTTTGAAAGGGCCGGTATAGAAGTCTTGTTGCTGTAGTTTCCTCCAGTGTTTGCCTCTGTGTCATGAACCATGTGGTTAACCCAGAGAAGAAATCCATTTCTACCTGTAGTGCAAGCCGTATGCGTACTTGTGTGTGGAAACACCACTTCAAGCACCATATCCAGTATCTTCTCTACTGAATTCACAAGCTTTATGAAAATCTGCAGAATAAGCTTACAGATGGATTTCAGGTTATTGCCCAATTCAGTCTGGTGAACAAAACACATGAGTATTTCCTGTCTCATTTACATGAACAGTGAAAATATATAACATAAACCACCTCTAAATGTAAAATAATGTAGTCTTGGATTTCATTTCAATTGCTCACATCATATAAAAGCTTTTATGAACCTAAGACAGTGAGGTATATAGGCTAGGATAAACTAAATGACAGTCAACAGTGCTGGGTCCTGCTCTAACTATACATATAACAGAACACCCTCAGGATTACACCAGTACAAGTCCTCATTTTCATTTTTTAATAATTTCTCATCTTTCCTATTTAAAGCAGAGCTATAAATACACTTCTGATAAGAGAAGCATGCATTCTACCAATTTTAATAGATTCATCTTTTCAAACAGGTTCCTCCCTTTGCCTATTAGCTCCTTAGAAGTCAGGAAAGCCAACAGTAAGACACAGCTAACTTAAGCTCCTGGCTGTTTGTAAGATAACTCTTCTACAGAGTCAAAACTAGGATCATTAAGTGTTCAGACACTTCTGTCAGCTGACAGAGATATTTCAATTCCCTTTTTAAACTGATTCCTTAACAGGCTGTTTTGTACTTGCATTTGTTACAGTTTTCTCCATTCTGCTTAGTTCAGCCATAGATCCCAGGACGCATAAGCTATGGTTTTCATTCACTGACGTAAGAAGAAATCAATACATTCAGTTTCCTCCTTCTAAGCTAAAGAAGCAGTGCCTAATTGGTATAAGCAGTCTTCTGCCAGTCTGATGCAGAACCATCACCCTGCAACGGTACAAACAACTCAAACACAACCCACTCAGCAACATAAGCAATTATATTGAAAGTTAGTAAATACTGTTCCATCTCCATTTTGAAAACAAATCAAGGCTTTTAATTTCGCAGCTAGCCTCTTGAGACACACACACACACAGAGGAAAAAAAAAAAACAAAAAAAAAAAACCTTAATGGCAACTGGTTTTGTGACCAAAACTCTGCAGCTCACGTTCCTACAGAGAGCATCAATCCGGTATCAGCAGGGCTCTTTCACTTCACACAGAGGTCAATTCTTAGTCATAAGTGTTTTCAGAACAAAAACAGTCAGAGTGCTTTACTAAAAATAATGATGTAGGCTCTAGTTCATTTTGGCCCATATTTCTTGTGCTAAGATAGCTCCTCATTATTACCTTTTTTCTTTATAGAAAGTTTGTAGACTTTGATGCAGAATAGGGAGAGGGAAGAGAGGAAGGGACTGATACCACTCCAACGTTCCCATGTGTGACAGCTGTGAATTTAAGCCTTCTTTTAATCTAGCAAGTAGGAATTCAGCAGTTGTGGACATTAACCTTTCCACTGCCACGTTTTTAGCCTAAAAATTCATGACAGCTGATACAATTAAGCAAGGTACCTCCAGTAGCTGTACTTAATACAATGTCTAGCTGGCTTTGATCAAAGATATTTTTTATTTTGTGTGACTAAATGTACTCAGTGTGGAGAAAAGCATTAACATCTTGATTCTCATGGCCATGTGCCTAGATACATATTAACGGAGGGAAATTAACTACTGGCCCTCCCTAAAATTTATCAACCAGTTAACAAGTAGTAGCATACCAATTTCTGCTTATGAAATTCTTCTCTGCTCCCTGCTTCCCTCTGCTCCTTCCTCATCTGTGTCTGGAGACATAGTTGATAAAGTCATCTTGAAAGGATAAAAGGAAAAAGTGCACTCAGGGCTATGGGTGGCTGGTTCATTCCTAAACTATAACTGAGTCTGAAACTACAACATATGTATAGCAGGAAGGAGACATCGGTTTATAAGAAAATTTGGAACATCTCACATCAATAAACAGCAAGGCACTGTTCCCAAGCTTTACATCAATACTGGCTTCTCTGACAGTATTTATAAAGGCAGTATTAAAAAAAAAAAATTAAAAATCATATTTTAAGAAGAATTCATTGGGCTGAATTGAATGAAATTGATAAATAATGCTTTAAATTTTCTTTAAAAATACATTAGATTGTATTATTGAGGCTACATTTGGAAATGAAAGGCAATACTACTGTTAATTCTGAACAGCCAGACTAATGGAAACCTTTCAAAGATTACTATACGCATAAGAATATGGTAAGTCAAATCACTCATGTAATTTTTCCATGCCAGTCTTCCTAAATAAGCTCTTGTACAAAGTTATAAAGAATTTTAATTGCATACAGAAAATGTCTGAACTCTAACCACAGGTATAACATGTTGTGCCATCTATATCAGACCTGGATGTTTTTGTCCTTTGCATTTCATTTTGATCACCCTGTTAAGAACAACCTCATATGCACAAAGAGAATAATTTTTATTTTAAATTATTAATTAAAAGATTAATTCACACCTTCAGATCTCCCATAGGAGCCATGTTCCAATATCAGTACAGCTTTTAATGAGGTGAGCAAGAAAGATCCAGAAACTATTCTTTGTGGTCATATCTTCAGTGTTAATAAGAAAACTTAGCATACAGTAAGGCACAAGCATCAAAACCTGCTATAAAATATCACATAGACTATGTTGCAATAGAGGAAAACCCTGATGAAGAAATGCAGAGAAAAAGTTAGAAATGAGGACTGCTCTATTGGATGTCCTAAGTCTCCCAGAACAACTTCTTTACTAAGTGTTCAAATCAGGAAAAGATTGTTATATACTGCTGCCACTCCACAGCAATCACATTTTTTACCATATGCTCATTGTTTCTACAGGGAAAATTAAACAAATCTACATTATTTCAGTTGATTAGATATGCAAAATATCCCTTTTGTTTCAAGAGGTATTAGGCAAACCTTCCAGACCAAGAATCCCAGCTCCTGGCATGTGTAATTTCATATGTCCACCTTCAAAATGTCCAAGCAGCTCAGTTCTGCCAGTCCTGCTATGCCAACTCAAAGGCCAAAGGCTAAATGCTCACTTTTTTCCTTTATTTATGGCTTCTCTTTTGAAATACATACTCATTTCAAAACATCCCCAGGGCCATCTGGTATTAGGTTTCTTTTCTAAGCATATCTGTCTATCCCCAAAGTATTACCTGGCTTGAGCTCAGAGGTTAGGAAAGCCTACAGATAGAAAAAGGCAAATCAGATGTTAGCCAACAGAGAAAGACGTAAGTATGTTTTTAGACATATTATGTTACATTACTTACACTGTGGTCATAACTAATTCCTTTTCTCCTCATTTCTCTAAGCCAATTTTTTTTTCTTCATCTTAAAAAACAAATTTTTAACTGCAGCAAAAACAAAGAAGTCGTTGATTTCTCTTTTTTTTCTTTATGTATTATAATTACAGGAAAAATATAATATCGCTTTGGGTCAATCTTGTGTGAAAATTCACAGAGTATTAAATAGACTTACTTTCAGCGTACATCATTTTAAATTGCATAAGCAACAGATGGGAACAAAGAGTCATTTTATCCATTCTAGTGTGTGTATTTTTTAAATGTTTTACTTCTAGTTGTAGAACCTCTTAAATCGAAGCTTTATGTGAGGAATTACATAAAATAGCAGATAGTTAAATTCACCATGGGAAAGACAGACAAGAAGAAATAAATATGCTAATAGGATGATTTAAAACAGCATGATCTCTTGATTGCAGTCTAAATATTAATACCTCTGTGTTTATTGTCCTAGTGTATTGAGAGGAGAGAAAGAGAGGAGTCAGGAAAACAGGCAGCAGAAAACAGTCCTGGTGCTGAGCACCCAGGGAGTAGGGCCACTATTAATGAACTGTGGACAGGATTTGATTTGCCCATTCCTGCAGTTAATGACAAATGATCACTTATCTGATAATGCATAGACCCCTTGCCACACTCTAAAAAATATTTTCATAGTTTTAAGTTGTTCTTACTGTTTTGAAAGGTGAGAGTTGTTATATATTGACAAAAAACTTCAAATCTTCATTTCAATCTTATTCCATAGTAAAAAGAAAGGAGGAAAAAAAAAAAAGAGAGACTGAGAGAAAAAAATAGCTGAATAGCGACAACAACAAAAAACCTGGTTTAGTAGGTAGATTACTGGCTGAATTCAGATTTTCATTTGGTTCCAGCTACAGAGGCTGCCTTCTTTATGTTATGCTATATGACATTCCTATTCTGCCATTAAAGCAGTCTGGTAAACCACTAATTAGAGCTATTAGCTTTAAATGTCCTTTGAATTTTGTACATTCAGTCAGCACCCATCACAAATTGTGCTTTGATCCTTGATGCAAATGTAAGAAGCATCCTCATATCCTCCCTTGAGGAACATAGTCCTGTCACTTTAACTTTATGGTTGATGCTGCCTGGGGTTAATATGGTATTGCTCCCAGATGCAATAAAGGAAGAGACCATGTTTTACTGAGAAGGAGAATTAAACTTACAGTTCCTACAAACTCTTGAATTCTAAATGTCTTATTTGGTATTGCAAATCTTTTATAAAGAGTATTACTGAAAAAGAATTACTAATAAAAATAATTACAAATTTGAGTATTTTTCTTGTCTACAGGTAAAACACAGTACTTCATTCTGCCACAGAAGCCCTTGTCCTTTAAGAATGGCTGTATGGATGTCTTATTTTGAAAAGATTCCACAGAGAACATTTTGTAAGACAACAATTGTAAATTAAAGCACAATTATAATTTATATTGAGCCCTTCTGGTCTTTTATGGTCTGACTCTTTATTAGAGCTACTATTAGCAAATCCCTGCAGAGCCTCTTTTTGTAATCAAAATGACAACTCATATCATCAGTGGTAAACATTGTTTGAAACATAATACAGCACTTATTTGACAGAGGCACAGGCAATTTTAAATTTAGAGCTTAAACCTACACTATCAAATTGAATGGAAAAGCTCATCAAATTCAGAGGGCTTCTGATTAGGACAACAGTCATGTAAGTGACTAAGTAAACATTTCAAGTGGCATTTTTATGTTGATAAGAAAATCAAATAATTCCTTTGTGGATTTGGTGTTCTGGTGTGATCCTGCTTGCTTGTGCTGCTGATGCACTCCTTCCGGTAAGTCCTTAGCACAAAACACATAGGGAACCCCAGGAGCATCCCTTCTCCTCCAGTAACATCCACACGAGTGTATATACTTAGGTTTCTACTTGCTTTTCTGTGATGCCTCTAGCCCCTGGTTCCAGTGCTCCTTTCTGCACAGAGGAACTAATATTGTCACACATGAAATTTTCCACCCTGTCAGCTTAGACTTGCTTGTACCCTGATGGTCATGACACACTTTTGTGAAGTGGGAGTTTAGGATTCAAAGTCTCTCTAACAGTTACAAATTCAGTCCTAGGTTTTCCACTGGTGAGTTAGTTCTCTAGCCATTATGTTATGGAAAAGAGATGGTCACTGTTTCTTTACTACAAATTGATCTCATCATTCTCTATGTGTAATTCATTTGCTTGCTAAATTAAGCCCTTCCAAGGACTTCTGCATAGTTTACACACTTCTATTCCTCCCTCTGAGATACAACAGATGGGGACTTTGTATTTCTCAACAGTTCTATGAAAGCAAATGAACAGTTCACACAGCAACTTTAGCCCTTAGTCACTTGTGGGTGCCTAATCTCATCTCAGCTGAGAACAGTCTGTCTGTCTGCACAGTGGCTTCTATTTAGTACTTTCAGCACAAGTACTTCTGTATCTGTCAGACAATGCAAAAGTGATTAGCTCAAAAATACTGATATATTTGATTTTTAATACAAATGCATGCAACTAGCAAGGCATTCTCAATTCTTCTTCCAGTAACTATGCAGCTAGATCACATGCATCTGCAAGAATGTCAATTCCTCCCCAGTGACCTGAGAAAGTAGTTTCATAGCTCACTAAAAGACAATACATTGTGCATTCAAAGTTAAAACAAAAGTAAAATAATTTTTTTTTTAATGGGCAAAAAGGACCACTGTTATGAAACCTATGGAGGATGTTGGTTTTTCTCCTTTTGGAATTCAATCCTTGCTGTTCATAATCAGCTTGCTCCTTGTATGAAAGGAGATGCAATAAATGGAACTATATTTTCCCTGAAGACAGTACCTCAGTTCTAAGAGTGATGATTTCATGTTTTCATATTGGGACAATAATTGTGGGAAGTTGTTTGGTTTTGGGTTTTTTTTAAATACATTTAATACAAGTGACAAACTGACAGTATTCTTATATTTGGTGTTAAAAAAGAATTTACTGAAAACCATTTATACATTTTGTCTCACAATTACATAATTCTTATCCTAACCCTGTTGCCTACATCTTCACATTTTCAGGAGGTGTGAATTTGACAGATCAGATGTCAGTTCAGAAAAAGTACACTAAAACTTGCAAAAGGTTGGATGCCATTCTGGCTACACCGATTAAAGACTGACACATAGTTGGAACATGCCAGTTCAAGATTGAAGATGACAACAAAGGAAATTATGAAGCCATGAAAGTTGTGATTGATGGGTGGTACACTAGTCTAAATTAATACTTCAACTGGGAGATGACATAGTGGAGCAAAACAAAAAATGTTATATTTTATCTGACCCTCACAATAGCATATACTGAAAGTTCAGAGAAATATACTATGCTATTCATAAAAACTGCATAATGTATGGTCTTGACTATCTATAAATATCTCCTTTATAATACAAATCACACAAGCAAATGCCATCTCGATTATTATAGTTGATTATATATTGCCATTTAACCTGTCAGACCCAACCTTATGAATCTGACAGCTCTAGTATCTCTGTAATCTTGGCACGATTACCTGCAACTCAGAGACTGCTGCATTTCAAAGTCAAGAATGACAAAACCCACTCTTTCTCCACTTTTCCATATATACCCCTTTCACTTTACCACCATGTCTCCAACTTTCCTCCTAGCACTATCTTCTCACCTTTATTTTCCAACATCCACCCCTTTGCACACATCCACCTATATTTCTATATCACCTATTTTTAATTTTCATTCTACAGTGTTTTCAGACATCAGCATCAAGCTGCCTAACCCATGCTTGTCAAGCAGTGTCCGATGCAGAATTGGGGCAAGGCAGGAGGACATGTGTGCTGGCAAGGGGACTTCACATATCACTGACCAACTGGGCAAACAGACAACCTTTCCATATCACCTATTTTTCCTTGCATACTCAGATCCTTTCCTCATAGCCATGAGGATAATTCAGCAGGCACAAATTTGCAACCATTCATTGGATTTTAGCTGCTATGTAGAAATGCCCCATAGTACAGCTCATATCAGCAGTTGGCCATATCTGATATGCAAAAATCAGTATGAATAAGCCTGTAATTTCTCTCCTTTACATCCTAACCCACTCATATAAACTATGAATGCCTCCATCACTTCTGTCTGCAATCTCCTGTGACATTTTAAGTTATGCTCTGCCTCCAGTAGCAGTGTTGGTCTTTCTAAATCAGAATAGGTCTCTCTAAAACAGTCTAAGGTCTCTTAGTCAAGTCTGAAACAGAAGAACCCGAGTCTTTAACTTCCAGAATTCACTATGGATCCTAATCCCTACATCCTCTTTCTTATCCAAGAAACACTTTCATTATACATATTTTGAGACACAAAAATAGTATTAGAAGAAGGAACCAGTTTTAAGTATTAAAAACCAATGTTATAGACTCTGAACTCAGTAGTTTTGATTTTTAAAAATAATTTATACTCCTTATCTCTTGTTAAAGTCTTTGTTTCTTCTTTTTCATTCCTTGTCTTTCTTTCATTTAAGTTCCCTAAAATTTACAAGGAAAGGAATAGACTTTAAAAAGACATCTGCTTTGTCTTTCCTGTGCAAATGTTAATCAGAAACTAGTAAGTAACTGTCCTGGGTTTAATTAGAACACAACTAATTCTGGTCAGTGATTTTATTTCTTAACTAAGTCTCTTCTAAGTAACTGCACTTTCAGAAGTTTACAGCATCGTTTCAGACACAGTGTCTGCATCTAGCAGCAATAACAGTCAATACTTACAGTTACTACCATGGATCCCTGTGCAGAAAGGCTCTTGCTTATACTTGCTCCTGTGCAGACCAAGGTCACTGCTAAATCTCATGTACCACATTTGGGGTGCAGTAAGTAAGAGGCTGCACCTGAGGGGAGGAGCAAACAGGACAGGTGACCCTAAACTGACCAGTGAGGTATTCCATCCCATACATGTCATATTCAGTATCAAAGTGAGGCATCACAAGGGTCAAGCCTCTTCTTCAACAACCAGCATCCAAGGAA
Source organism: Todiramphus chloris collaris (assembly GCA_025345505.1). Taxonomy (NCBI): domain Eukaryota; kingdom Metazoa; phylum Chordata; class Aves; order Coraciiformes; family Alcedinidae; genus Todiramphus; species Todiramphus chloris. The sequence goes on from JANVCC010000010.1 coordinate 20,284,794, forward strand.
GTATGTGTCTGTTCTGCCTTTGATCGCAATCCATGTGTTCCTGAATCCAGTTCCAGAACCCAGCTCTTGGTTCCCATCTGCTGCTGAGTCCAGTCTGGGAATTCCCCAGTACCTGTTCCACAGCATCAGCAGTGATGGTGACGTAATTGACATCAGAGGGTTTGGGTTTGATATTCATTTTGCATATATTTGTATACATTCTATTTTATTATTATTATTATTTTCATTAGAGCTATTTTAGTTTTCTAATCTGTAAGTCTTTCTCCCTATTATTGCCTTTCTCTTCCCTTTTTGGGAAGGGAGAAGGGCTAACAGAGAGCAATTTGTCATTTCATCTAGTGTCTGACCCAGCCTCTAAACCTTGACAGTAATCTTTTATATGTGTTTATTTACTAGCACCTCACAACACGGTCAGTGCTAAGGCTACATGTTTTCAAGGGTAATATAGAATATTAAACAATCAGCACACTATAGTCTTCTTACAATGAAAAAACTGTGAAACTCCCAAACATACAAGTAGAACATCCACTTCGTTTGAGAAATGAAAAACAGCAAAAACATGTGATAAGTATAGTTCCATAAAAGACAGAAAATCTGATAGCAAATTCATATGTTTGGTGAGACCTGCTTTAATGTTCCACTATTATTACCTAACATAGGAATTTTGTGAGGGGAGTGAAAAAGCAACTGTTAAGATTCACTTACACTACAATGAGGTGCAACATAGATGCCTTCAGTATTACATGTGGTTCTTTGAATACCATCTTAAGTATAATGATTGTTTGAATACCATATTAAGTCTAACAACAGCATTGGAGCAAATTCAATAAGCCATTTATTTCTTTCATGAGTACATGTCACTGAATTAAAAAATCTGCAACATGAAGTCACTATCAAAAAATGTAGTTCTGCCCTTTACCTGTCTTAACAATGTATTTCCTTCTCTCCCTGCATTAGTATGAGTGCCTAAATGCACATCAAGCCTCCTGATCCATCTGGGAACTATTTTTTTTTTATTTTTGTGCTATAATTAGCTTTCCATTAGATCAGAAGTTAGATTCAACTAACTGTAGGGTGCCAAAAGCCAATGCCAATACAAAGGTGAAGGTGAAAATATGTACTCAAGGATGGAGAGGAGGGCCCTATCACCCCTTTGGGTGGCATCATGACCTGAGAATTCAAACTGAATTCATGATACTGTGGGTTAGCCACAGACACACAGGATGCTTCTTGTGTCCATTACTCACTGAATATTAGCTTCAGTATCTTCTCATAAAAGCAAGTGTGTAACAGACACCTTGTGAGGAACTGCCAAGCAAGGTAACATATTTTAAAGCCATAAGGGAAATTCCTCATTCTGCCTGCAAGCAAACTGTTGTAAAACCCTCTCTGCTTTTGGAAGCTGAGGTCTTTTCTGCAGAACAATGACAGGATGGTAAGTGTCCCAGCTCCAGCACCAAAAATGGAGAGTCAAAATCACAAGTGTAAGCCTGGATTTCGAGCACTGGAAGATGAAAGGGTTTCCTCTATTTGCAAATTCTGTCTCCAAGAAGGAAGGGATAATCAAAACAGCTCTTGAGCAGTACAACATACACTACTATCGTGGTTCCTATCTATTCTCTACTAATCATAATTTCAGTAAAACCTCTATATGTAAGACAAAGATTTTACAACTCTTTTTTTAGTCATCTTCTACAATCCAATTCTTCCAACTGTCTTTTTTTTTTTTTTTTTTTTTAATTCTGTAACTGACATTTACTGCAATTCTTCATAAACCCCTGAGAAATGGATTCCTTGCTCCTGGAATCGAAAAAAATATGTGCACAGACTGTCAGCAGGTCACATGTATCCTGCCAACCTACATCTAATAGATTTTTCACTTTTCATCAGTGGATTTCAAGACAGTATGTAGTCTGCCAAATTTACTAAAAAGCTTGCTACAGTATCGCACTTTCAAAATGTGCAATCTGTCAAAGCCACAGCTCAAAATGTCTGCTACAATGAGAGTCTTTGAAAAATCTGCTATGGTGTTGGCATTCATTCAGAAAATAATGAGTATATCAACAGAGAAGGAGGGGGAAGGAAAAAAGTTGTTGGGGGAAGGGGGAAGAAGTGGAGAGGAAAGAAGATTAATCCTAAATGTAATTTGCTAGAATCTGAAGAAACTACAGGAATTCTTTATGCAAGCGTAATCTGGTTTCATACAAATTCCTCCAGGATCACAGCATGTTAATAGATAAATAGCATGAATGTTACATTTAATAACACTGATGAAAAGATAATTCATCATAGATTTGACCACAACTGTATATAGCAAACCTCAATATTGATTCAGACACTGAATATATTTAGCAAAGAGTAGAAGACAGCAAAATTGCTTGCACTGCTATTGAATATTCTGAGATCCTATATATTCAGAGTATCATAAGAGATAGGTGGAGAGAGTAGGGATGTATAATTTATTAATTGAAGCAGGAAGGAAACTGAAGCAATTTCAGAAGACTTGTAAGAAAAGACAAACTTCTGTTTTAAATCAGACAACAACACTAGTAACAAAATATCCATGGACTCTGAAATGCAACTCTGAGAACATTCCTTGTCTGCTTTTCTTCATCCTCTATTTTAGAAAATACATGTTTACATTCAAAGAAGATAAAAAGAAGCAAAAAAAAAAAAAAAGGGGGGGGGGGGGATGAGACTATTTAGAAAACAATAAAATATTTGACTATTAAATCAAGTTCTTGTGTACAGTTGACAACACAGGCAAGTTTCCCTGAACATGATGCTAAGCTAGTGAAAGGACTGTAGTAGAATTTTTAATTCAAAGCACAACAGAAGAGCTGCTTTACTCTATGTCATGTATGTTTGAAAACAGGGGGCTACAGAAAGTTCCCTGAATATAGGAAACAAATGCATATTTAACAACATATTATTAAGATGTTTGAATCCAATTACTTCTGTAAAAAAAGCAAGGAAATTGAGAGCAAGAATATTGAAAAACAACAACAATAACAAAATAAAAAAAACCAAAAACCACACCAAAAAAAACCTTCACCAAACAAACAAAACTGAAAAAAAAAAAAAAAATATATCCTTCACTCTGAAGAAATCTTGTGCAAAGTTTGTTGCAGCCAAGAAGGCTACTGAGTTGATTGAAAGAAATGAAACAGGCTTAAAACAGGCAGGAGACAACTAGAATAAACAGAGCTTCTGAAGTACCTTGCATTGTAAATTTGATTTTTCTCTATCAAAATGTTAAATATTCATTTTCTATTCTAATAAAATCTGGAGTCATTGGGATTTCCTAAGACCCTTAGGTCTTATTTGGGACTCACACTGAAAATCTCATCTGGGATATACCAAACCAACTCTTGAAAGAGATCTTTACTGAAGTAAGGATTACATTGGAATTGTTCCTAATTTAGAGAATAAAAGTAGTTCAGTCCCTTTTTCATGAAAAAGGAGAAAAAAAATATTGAATCCTTTAGTTTAGGGTTTTATGTTTAATTGTCATGTTTCTAAAAGCACCACAAAGTGTCCCAGGCAATGGAATCCAAATTCTTTGGTTGCCCTTAAGAAACAAAATTCAGAAGTTTGAGGAAGAGTGCAGTAGAGGTAATGAAGGTGCACAAGTACTTTATAATTTAGTGCTATGGTGATAAACTGAGATTCCATTCTATAGGCTTCAGAATAGTGATTCAATTCCAAATATATGTATGGTAACTTAAAGTAAATAAACTGGAGCATTTGTTCTGTAGTCTGTTAAATAAATGCAGTCAGACAATATTAAAAATATATATAATTTTAACATAGTCAATGTCATGGAACAATAACACAGCCAGGTCTCTTGAAGCTCCTGCAAACACTCTTATTTTTCAATAGAGATGGTTTATAACGTCCATTTTCCCCATCTTTCTCCTTCAAAGAAGTTAGGAAGTGTGTGGCCTTCAGTTCTTCTTTCAGATACACCACATTTTCATCTCAGCAAACATAGAAATCACATTTAAATGTTTATAGGTTCTGCCCTGTGGGATCTTCAGAAGGCATCTTTGAATTTTATTAAACTGTGCCTTCAGCATAAGTATTGCAAAATCATTTCAATATGTGGAGAAAGAGGGAGATCACTCATCAGCTTAACAGGATTTAGAATTTCATTTCTCCTTCTCTGTAGAAGACCATAAAAATAGCAGCCTTGACGATCGACTTGTGTCTTGTTTCTAGGTTTATATATTGTTTTATATTACAGTTAAGTGATTGCCTCCCACAGTACAATGTAGAGACTTTGGATTGCAATTAAGATGTCATCATCCTAAATGTTCTTCTTGCAAGTGTCAGAAGGGTACAATAGTTCACTAATGAGCCAAAACTGCAAAGACTGAAGCACCTATTGTGTGTGAAAAATGTCAGCCGTTTTTGTTGACTTCATTAAGTCAGGAGTGTTCAAAAGGTTGTAGATTTTGGCTCAGCAGCTGAAACTTTAAAGCATATGTCTACATAACTCTTTTAAGTTTGACCAAACTGAGATTTCAAAGTGTATTTCCTAATCATCCCCATTTACAAATCAACCCCTCTTTGATTCACATTACAGAGCAGTCTCAGAGTATCTGAACTCCACTTCCACATAAAATGTTTTGCCTGGAATGTTTTTTGAGATCTCATAAACTTCCAGACTGATGTGATCATCTGTGCTTTGTCACAGCCTTTCCCACTCTTAAATGGTTTGTTCTCACTTGAGTTTCTCTGCTTTTCTAAAAAGGGACCTCTCAATACATACAGGATGGCTGACATGTATGTAGATGCTCTTTGCCAGACGATCTTTCTGTGTTTTACTTTTACAACTCTAGAAAAGAAGGTGTAATTTGAGAATCAACTCTCATTTTAGAGTATCGTTGACAAAAAAAAAAAATTAAAAAAATTTAAAAGTAAAAGAATAAAAAAAAACCAGCAAAACAGGCTTAGGGCATGTTCTTTGGAAAACAAAGCCTACATCAAACCTCAAGGAATCTCGGGCTTGCCAGAGGACTGAAAACTCCATCTGCTCTTTTCCTTTATACCAGAAGAATCCCATCCAAATTAGCTTTTGATGAAGTATAACATTAGGGAAGAAAAATACATACTGAGGATTACAAAATCGTCTCTCTAAAGTGATCTTTTGTTCTGCTGGCTAATAAATACCCTACTTTTAGTAAACTACTTGGCTGCATAGTCTGGAAGGAGAGAAAAGTAACTGAGCTGGCGCAGTTCCATAATAAGGAGTTAACAGAAGTGGGATTGTATCTGGGTCCCAATCTGGACAGGACAGAAGTGCTTTTGTTTCCTTGTTGTGGAATCCTGCAGGAAAGTTAAACAGCAGAGAGAACCTAACAGAGAAGTGATAATACTACATAGGCTACAGCCTGCACGATGTACAAAGATATACATACATACCATGGAGATTATTAGCACTCTCCAATTTTAGACACCTAATTTAACAACCTAGTCTCACTTACTGCCACAAGAAAAGAAAGATGGCTTTTTCCAAGGGGGGAAAAAAGAGATTACTTGATCTAAACTGCTCCTGGAGCTGACTCCCTCTTGCTCACTCCCTGCACTGACTATAGAAGGAAAATGAAGAGAACTGAGAGCTACCTTAAACACTGAGAAATTCACTGATGTAAATATCCACCAGTGTGTCTACCCCAATCTCGTAGATACTGAGGATTTTGAATACAAGGGGCTTGTTTTACTCTCTAAAGTAATCATTCATCTGATGGATTGTCAGTCCTATGTCAGTCCTACAAAGTTTCACAGAACAGACGGTTCTTTTGAAAGGTAGGGTCATCCCAAAAATGCGGAGACTTTTAGGAATGCTATTTTATTTGTCCTGTCTTTTTCTATATGACAAATTTTTACATAGTTTCTTTTAATTTAAAAAAGGATTCTAACTTCTTGGTTGCAACAGCCTCGGCCACAGAGTGCACACAGTTTTAAGAGAATGGTATTACAGCAGAATGATTAATTCAGAATTCAGTTGAGATAACTTGAATATTTTGTAAGTGCCTACAAACTAATCTTCCCCATGTTTGTTGTATATTCAAAGGAAATATTTAAAAACAGTGAGTATAAAAATTGATATGGTGAAATTATTGAAAGATTGAATAATTTGTGAAAGTTCCTTTGCAATATTCATTCAGCTCCCATGAAAAACTCACTTCCAAACTTTTCTAAAGTTGCATTTAACTGCACAGACTCAAATTATGTAACTGCATGTAATACTAGTGCAGATTAGGAATTCCCAATAATTTCAAATTCAACTACTCCACAGAAAAGATTTTCGAGAGCTCAGATAATCATTTCACAATAAGGAGCCTAAATATATGTTAACAATGACAGCAGCTTCAAAAAGACATTGCGTTTTAGAGACTGAATAAAATATTTCACAAGCATGGTCTTCAAGACATATGCTTAAAATAAGAACTCTTTAAATGGATTACACAATGCATATAGTAAGAAATGACCTTGCTGAAAATGCAGGAAAGATTCTAAGCTACTATTATGGCCTATTATATGTATTTACAATTTTCTTCTAAATTTTTTAAATATATATTTATCTATTAGACCATAACAAATTCTTCTTAGCTGAATCATAGAAATGTCAAACATGCTGTTCATCATAAGACCACTGGTGCACTTTAAGTTATCTATATGAGACAAACAATCATCTTGTTCCTTCAGACCAATCTGTGCAGTAGGTAGTGATGGGATAGGTATGACTACAGAGAAAGCTCACTCCTAATTAACTGCACCTTATTCTCTGAAAAGAAATTAATTTAACAAAACATTTTATTTTTTCAAAGCAGGAAAATTGCAGAAAATCATCAGGAATGAAGACAGGGATATACACCAAAACAGATGGTGGCAGATCCAGCTTAGTTCCCTGGACTGCCCAAGTGAGGAACCAAGATTTTATAAAGCTGAAAACCCAACCTGCACACGAACACACACACACATATTATGTTATGTACTTAATGTTACAGTATGCATCAGTCTCAAGTGATAACCGTATTATTATTAAATATGTGCAATAGTCTTTCACTAGTGTCTTTGCCTACATTCCCCAAGTGCAAGTATCCTTAAATCATCTTTGAAAACAAATTTCTGAAATTTGTAAGGAAAGTAAAAAGAGTGTTTTCCCTAACTGAATGACTCCTATGAGCAATCTTTGAAGTAAAATTTTATTTTTCGGTATAATTATTTTGTCAACTGCTTCCTTTCTCACTTATGCACAGAGTCATGAAGTCCATCACATATCACCCTCTATTGAAACACACGAGTCTCACAAGCCACCTGGCCTTTTCATTCCTCATTTGTTACACTATCCACTGACATAAGTTTCCATGCAGTGGTTCCATTGGGCACCCTTGCACCCCTGCTAGCATCCAGGGATCAGTGCCAGCAGCAGCAGCAGTCACAGCAAACAACCCCTCACAGCAAGCAACCCAGTGGCACCTTCCGGCCACACTTCCCTGGGGCTAACCCCGTGGGATGGGAAGCAGCATCTCTCCCCAGCTCCCAACAAATGCTATAAGTATCAACCTCCTTCCCAACCTATGAGCTTCACTTCTAGCACTACCAGTCGGCTTTGCAATATTTTCCCCTCAGGGGACTTTTAGCATTAAATGTGCCAGGAATTTCATTGAAACGCAACATTGACTTAACAGCTCAAGTCTCTGGCAGTTTTCCCCAGGAAAAACTGGCAGGATTGATTCCAGGCTGCACTTCCCATTACACAACACTGTCATGCTTCCTACACACACCACAGAGATATGAGGATGCTTTAAAAACTTGCTTTTCTCTTCCCACTCAAATGAGATGTTGGTTTTAATGTCAGTTAATAATACAGAAGTATTTTGATGATTCAGAGTGTGGCAGATGACTCACAACTCACTTTGCCCTGTTGAATTCAATGCAAAGTGCCAGAAAGGACAAAAGTCTTGTGCATGTGAGCTTTGAATTGGAAGAAAAGATTTCCTTCTGGGAAATGTTTAAGTTAGGAAAAAGCCTACTGGGATTTCTTTTTTTATGAATATGTTGTTAATAAATATTCTTGTTGTCATGGTGCCATTATGTCTGGCGGGTCCCTCAGGGTCAAGCCCTGGGAGTGGTGAGGACTCCCCAGGAGATCCATCTGGGCAGGAGCTGGCAGCCAGGGCCTGTCCCACCCCAGGCAGGAGCACGGAAGCTGCAGGCAGGCCCAGGCATTGGGCAACTCCCTGCGGATAGGCTGAAGCCAGGCTGGAACCATGGGCTCAAGGGTGGGCCTCACTTGGTGGGGCCCATATCCGGGCAGGGCAGGGCTGTGGTGAGCTGGAGACTGGCCCAACTGCAGCGTCACCAACGCAAAGGCTGACAGCCCTGGGAGGCTGGGATGGGGGCCTGGGCCATGGGCAGGTGGTGCATGTATATAACTGTTCAGAGGAAGGAAAAAAGGAAGAATCAGCCCTTCAAGAATACACAGCAACTCAAGCTCCTTTAAGAAAGTTTACCCCAGAATTGCTGCCAGTCCCACATATCTGTCTGCCCAGAGTCTTTGTTGTGTCAATATCAAGTAACAGTGACTACAAACTTTCAGAACATAGAACTGCAACACATAATACATTGAAATTGGAAACACTGTTCAAGAACCTGATTTTTGCATGCAAAAGCAACATACCCTGATTTGGAGCGATATTATATGTGCACACATAATCGATTTAACAGACCTTGTTTTTAAACGGACATAAATCTTCCACACAATGTTGACATTTGCTCTCCCAGAATGCCTCAAAAACCATGCATCCCCCTCCTGCCATCCCAAAAAAAAAGAAGAGAAATAATGAAAAAAGTGATACACTGATGGAGAACTGAACTTTTTTTTTTTCCCCCTGTTTTTAAACCCGATAAGTAGTCTAGAGCAAGCATTTTGTAGACTGTAATAGTATTTAATTATTGTCCAATTCAAAGACATTAATCAGAAACTTTACAACTTAGAAGTTAAACTTGTGAGTGAATGTAAGCTTTACTTATTTCATGTATTTTAGCTTCTCCCTTCCCACCTCCAGTTGCTGTCTTACACAGCTTAAAATGGGAAACAAGAGGTTGTCTTCTGCTTCCCAGCACTAGTTTTTTCCCAAGCTCTATATCTACCTTTGGATCCCCCAGCATGCTCCTTCTTCCTATAGTAGTGGTTGCTCTAGTCAAGAATGAGGATAACCCATGCACCTCCACTAGACCCAGGGCAGGTGTGCCTGACACTACTGTTCCTCAGGCCTAACTGCATCTTCTGCCTGGAGAGATCTCCAATGGAGAGAGGTCTCCATTTTTACTTTTCGGATCTTCAACTGTAAGAAAGGAGAAACAAGAAAGAAGGAGGTAACAAAACCTTAATTTCAATTTACTTTTTGCATGAGAATATGGGAGCTGAATTTCCCCAGGTTCTGGATCATTTCTGTTCACATCACTGTTCTCCTCTGAGGAACAAGTACATTCCCCTATTTCTTTCTTGTTCAAATGATTCCTCTTTTTAAGGCAGTTGGAGACAGCAGAAGCTCCCTCCTGATTTAGCTGTTTTCCTCCTGGTGACAGGGAAGTGTAGAAAGCAGGCAGTTCTTTGACTTTTTCCATCCTATTGAATAACAGCAGTATCCAGCCCAGTGAAGCTTCATTTACAAGATCATTACCCATCTATGAAACGTTCTATGAACTTTCAGAAACTTTTCCCAAGTCTTGTAGGAGTACAGACTTAAATTCTCAGGAGGTGACAGAAAGCAGCCCTGTGGAAAAGGACTTGGGGGTTCTGGTGGACAAGAAGTTGACATCAGCCATCAGTGTGCACTTATAGCTCAAAAGGCCAGTTGCGTCCTGGGCTGCATCAAGAGAAGTATGGCCAGCAGGTTGAAGGAGGCGATTCTGCCCCTCTACTCTACTCTACTCTACTCTGTTGAGACCCTCACCTGGAGTGCTGTGTCCAGCTCCGGAGCCCTTAACATAGGAAAGACATGAACCTGATAGAGTGGATCCAGAGGAGGGCCACAAAAATGATCAGAGGGCTGGAACACCTCTCCTGTAAGGGCAGGATGAGGGAGCTGGGGTTCTTTCACCTGGAGAAGAGAAGGCTCTAGGGATACCTTATAGTGGCCTTCTAGTACCTGAAGGGGACCTACAAGAAAGCTGGAAAGTGGTTGTTTACAAGCACATGTACTGATAGGATGCTTTTAAACTAGAGAAGGGTAGATTCAGATTGGCCATTAAGAAGATGTTCTTTACTATGACGGTGGTGGAACACTGAAACAGGTTGCCCGGGGAGATGGTGGAGGACCCATCCCCAGAGACATTCAAGGTCAGGTTTGATGAGGCTCTGAGCAACCTGATCTAGTTGAGGTTGTCTCTGCTCAGTGCAGGGGGGTTGGACTAGATGACCTTTAGAGGTCCCTTCCAACCCAAAGCATTCTATGATTCAAAAGCAAAAAGGGGTCGAGGGGTGTGACTGACAGTACATCTGCAACACTGTACCATACACATTTGTAGCAAAAGTGTCACTGTTTCAAATTACTAAAAATATTGAACAGAGTTTCCTAATACTAACTTTTTTTCTAATACACTATAAAGCCTGCTGTGATGAAAGACGATACTTTCTCAGCTAAGACACATGTTTTGTGGTCTCCCAGCTCTGAGTTCTTATTGTCTGTCCTTGATAAACCCCATGTGGTGACAGGAAAATTGAACTCTGCCATCAATTAACATTCAGAACAGATGAGCATATGCCCTGGTAAATATTATTAATATGGAGAAAATCTTAAAAATAATTACTTGCACTCAGAGGGAAATCACAAGCATCAATCCAGACATTCAGAGCTTGAAAGTTTGTCTACATAGAAATCATGACACTCATTTTAAGAAAAAGAGAGTGGTTTGTTTCAGGAAGGCTCAATTTAAAGTTAAAACACTTTTCCTTCTCTTAAAACTTAGAGAAATATATGACAGAAAATATAGTATGTTCTTTTATTGTCTTTCCCTAAAAGAATGGTAGAAGAAGACATTAACATCCATATAAAATATAAACCATTAACTGTAGACTAAGAAACAGATTTAAAAACACACAAACAATAGGAAGCAGAGACTACTCACTGTTAAGTTGGATACAGTAAATGACTCACAGAGATGGCTACAGAGCTAGGAGGAAAAAAAAATAAATTCTGATTTCTGTTCACCCAGTTGGAAAAGTGGGGTATAATATTCACATTTAGGATCCACATTTCTCTCTTTCTCCTTTGTAAAATAGGATCAAATTTTCAGATTTTACTATAGATCACAACTATCCAAAGCAAATACATGTGAAGGGGAAGAAAAGATTATGAAACTCCTTCTTCTTTAGTAATGTGAGACAAACATGTTTGTTTACTCCATTTTTAGTCCACAATTTCTTAGCCAAGAACAATTTCTATGTCAATTATGCAGACCTTTCACAGGCTTAATCAGGTACTTTAAGTTAGCAAGGGGTATCCCCATCTAACATTTATTCTGATATAAAGCTCTGTTATCTCTGCAGAGAACATGTTTCAAAGCAGTGACAATGTCACATTGCCATCCACAAATCCTGCCCTTCATAGCTGCAGCAAATCTTTGGCCAAATACATCTCCAAGTGTTTTCAGTTAACCAGGACTGTACATCCATATAACATGCATATTCACAGCAATAATATGTACAAAATGCAGATACTTTTACTTTAGAATTATTTCTACTGCTTAAATGTAAAAAGAGAAAGTTCCATTATAAATATAAGCAGCTAGACACAGAATTTATTTTATTTTATCACATAATTTTCTCTCTTTGCTTAACAACATAAAACAATCAAGACATCATCTGTAGTCTAAAAAATTCCCACAAATAAAAATATTTCTGAGAAACAGGCACACAGAATCTTTTTTAGCAACATTTATTTCCACCAGAACAGAATCTGTGGAGATTAAACCTATAGTTCATCTTAAAGTATTTGAACAAAATATTGCCAAGATATTCCACATAATTGTTTCATTTATTTTAATTTAGTCTTCTAAGATCAATACATGTGAAATAACCCATAATCTTACATTCCTAGTGACCACTGGAATGACTTCATAAAATGTCTTCAATATAAAGCACATGGAATAAACTACTAAGCATATATCAATGCTGTATTAAAGGAGAATGGAAAAGTGCACTTTAAAACATTTCTGCTTTGACACTCTGGCCTACTAGCCATTTAGCCTATAAATAAGTGGACTTACTCTTTTATAGATTCTATTCACTCCTTCAAAAACAGACTGATTCATCATTATTAATATCAAAACCACTACGTTCATTATCTGAGAGTATCTTTCTGCAGGGACACATCAAATTTAAAACATAAAGCCAGGCAAGCAGATCATAAAAATCCCCCAAATGAGATCTAAAAGTATAACATCAAATTTAGTTCAGTCAGTGTTAGATTTCATTTTTAGCTGTTCCTTAATTTAATACATAATCACAGTTGTAAATACCCTTTTTCTGAAAATATTTGATGCACCCATGTAATAGACCTTGGAAGAGGCTTACCTTTGTGTTCAGGCTTTAAATTTTCCTTGAAAGAGATTTGCAAGGCCTACAGATGATGCAAATTAAATATTTTTTGTGAAAACAAGCAAACAAAAAAAAACCCTAAAGGTAATTTATATATCAGGTGAACTTCATTAATCAATGCCTTCTCTTTCAATTATGTAAATATTGTATGCTTAAATCTGATCTGCTGTTGTATAGCATACTCAGCTATTGCAGGTCGTAAATTGCACATTTCTAAAGGAAAGCAGTTTTCCCGCCTATTCCTTGTTTCAGAAATGATTTTACAAACCAACTCTGGTTTTGACAATATTACCTGCACAGCAGCTGGAGCAGCAGGTGATCCAGGCCCTTTAAATACAATGCTTACAAACACACAGCTGATTTATGCAGTTGCCTGCATAAATATTTTCAATTCCTAAGTTCATGAAGGGAGACTTAGACTGCGATCAAAGTTTTGACCTAGTTTTAATCATTACTTCCTCGTTAAATATATTAAGTAGCCACTATGCCAAAAGACACCTTTCAGCAATTACACCTTCCTTTTACTAAGAACCGTTACATAGGCAAAAGCCTCAGTGTGAAATAGGTACAACACTAATAATTCAGAAGATATAGAGGCAAAGGGAAACACATAAGAGCTGAAAATTGACCTTTTGCAGGGAAATAAGAGAAGGATTTTGGAACTAAAAGGAAATGTATGCAGTACCCATACATTCAAGCAGATGGCAGATATTTACTAGTGACCCACAGGATTGTAGTTCCAAGATTGAATTTGCAACTGGTTTATTCTTTAAAGCATCTACAGCAACACTGATTCCTCTGTGCAACGAAGCAGACTTCTCCACTGTATTGAGAGATGCCACTTATCTTTCTCTCTCTATAAATACGTTGTGTAAACAGCAGTTCAGATGACCAGGGGTTTCAGTGTGGGATTTACAAAAGGAAGTCAGGCCACAGGAGCCCCAGAATATTCTAATATTGTTATTGAACACAAAGGCTGTGGACAGCAAGCTGTAATGCAAGGCAGCTTGGAGTGGCACTGTGCATTTAAAAGTATATTCTTACCCAAACTTACTCCCTTGAAATTTCAGAATAAAAGACGTAAACATTTATTCTGGTTTCTTGACTGATGAGAGGTTTTCAGGACAGAAAATTCTTGCTCTACATGAAGCTTTGTATAAGAGATTTGTACTGGTCAGATAATTCAGAGCAAGTGGAATAAGTTTGCTTAGAGGGATTGCTGTGTGGAGGCCACCCATTGAGGAAAAACAAAAAGCTAAACCATGAGTCGGCCTCAAAGGATGCTGAATAAGAAGAAGCTTCTGCTGGCTGGTTTTGCATTTTTATCCCCTAAACAAAGATTTTTTAAAGGAAGTAGTATGATTTCCCAGACTTTTTGGTGGAAAAAGAAAATATATGAAATAACAGTAAGTTGGAAAAGCAGCTGAGTTTCCCAAGGCACTGCAAAAATGATGGACTTTTTGGCATTTACAGAGATCAACTAACTTGTTTAAAAACACACATATAGTAAGGTTGCTTTGCAGATGACCAGTTCTCAGTTCCTTTGTGTAACCATGCCAAAGAAATTCTCAGATAGTTGGATTAAAGCCTCTGAAAACTCACTGAAAGACAGACTGTGCCATTTTCTGAACCAGTGTTTTAGGTTTCCCAGCTCTTTACATGTCTTTTCAGTTTCTAGTATAGCTGTTAGGCTCCTAGCAGTCATTGAGCACATGTCTGGAAACTCAAATTACCTAGTTAGGATCAGGAAACCTTTCTAAACACCAACTACAATGTGTGGGGAAAGGGAATAGATAAAAGAATGAGGGAAATAGGCATTACAGCATTCGATTCTCCCCATACTGAAAAGAAAATATGACTGCCTGGATTCCAGGACCTCCAGAAGTTATGAATGAGACATACATGACATCAGCTATGGCTAAAAGCTCCATTTTATCCTTCATAGTTTGACAAATGTAACAAAATGGTCTTATAATAAATGTAAGGAGCAACAAGTTGCTGACTGATGTACTAAGAAACAGTTAAAGCTCTAAATGGCAGTGAGAAGGCAAGTGCAGGAATTGAACAAAACATGCAGTGGTTCCACTGTCTTCCCATACTCTCCGTATGCTGAAAGATAGGAGATTTTTTGATCCTTCCTCTGGAGAACTGTAACATAGGTGGGTTAATGCAACTTCAAGGACAAAGAAATTATAAAATTAGGCTAAGACTAAATGCAAAAAAAAAAAAGATAGTTGGTTCAAAATTTCTTCACAATCTTCTCCATAACAGATTATGGAAATATAGCAGCAGAAACAGACTTCTGGGGACAGTATCAGTGAGATCAGTCCTTGGACTATTTACTCAAATCCTGAGAGGTGCTGGAATTAAAAAAAAATTATATGCATTCAGCATATTCAGAGAATTTTGCTTCTTCTAACAAGATAAAAAAAATTAAACAAATACAGTTAAAATGAAGACAGAAGACTGGCAGGCTTACTGCTACTGCCAGTAAGATCACTTACTGTTTTTTTCTGAATCTCTCATTGACAACTCAGAAGTCAAACTCCCTCCTATGTGTGCTCAATTGCCTTGATGGGCCATTCACAAATTGCTGCATAGAGCTACTTGCCCAAGTCCTTCTAGACACATTAAGAACAACAGTCAGACTCCTCTGCTTATAAAGATGGGGCATGCACTTTTCAAATGCCTGTTGAATGCTGTTGCTTCTTCCCCATGACCATGTCACTGTTGCATCTTCCTTTCCTCCTTAGATATTCCAAGTCCCGCAGCAAAAACCTTCTGCTTTGCTGAAGGTGCTGTGACTGCTCGGGAACACAGAAAACACCCTTTACCTTCAGTGATTGCAATTCACTGTACACTGAATTGTTTCAGTTGCTGTAAAACACAAATGGTCAGCTCTTATTCACTCTAAAGGCAATAGACAATAATTGAAGTCATCAATGCTTCACATGTTGAAGCTACATACTTTCAACAAAGCTGGCTGAGGACGACAATGTCACAGGAAAAATTGATTGCATGGTTGTGTTTTCCTGGCAATTTAAAGATACAAGTGAACCCACTTGTTACTTTCAACACTCCTCAAAATTCTACCAACTGTGCAAACAATATGTCTAATGGCACTAGACTAGCAGAGCCTGCTTGAAATTAGATATGTGCTCTGAATAAGAATATCATTGGAATGCCTGTAACAAAAACTCCCCTGAAATTACATGATGTGAAGTATGATATATCCTCTTCTATCTTCAGGGGAATCAGAGCACCTCTGAACTCAGGTCCACAACAGCATCAGCTCCAAGAAACCTGAACCTGGTTCATGTTTTGCAAGAAGTCACAACCTGTGAGCTAATCAAAACTGAATATCCAGAAATATTCATTCTGGCCTTAAGATATACTATTACATGAGAGGTAATAGTTCATGTAATTATAGTTTGCATGCACAGATTAAGGCACCAGGCTGTAGAGTAACATTTACTTTGAGCAGGATTGTGACTTGGATTACATTTCTCTGTGGAAAAGAATTACTGCATTACTGCAAATGGCATATTTAGGGCATAGAGTACTCATTTACTCTGACAAAATACAGGTGGGGACACCTTCATTCCCCAGGGCAGGGAAATACTTAACCACTGGTAAGAGTAAATCTCAGACCATATATATCTTGCAGCAGAAGAAATAATGAAGAAAAAGATCTACATCAGTGAGTAGAAAATGCTAATAAATGGGATCCCACCTCTCCCTAAATTAGAGGGATCTTCCTCCAGCACAACATATATGCTAAGTGAAACTGCATGGACAGTCCAGCTTTCCTGGAATCTGCAGCATTCCCTTAAGCAAACACAAAGAGCAAATCAGTTTACCCATACAAATGGAGCAGGACATTGCAAAGACCAAGGGTTAAAATTCAGTCCTCTCTATATTGGAGAAGAAGAAATGCTCACCTGAAGCCCAGCATCTCAAGGCATTTCTACTGAGATGGGACATGCTGCCAGCTGTGTCTCAGAAATCCACTTTAACCCCTGTGGTTTAACAAATGCTGTAGAGTGAGCTGTGGTCTTAGTGTACTCCAAGTAGGAAAACTGGATCCAAGGCATTTCTCAGATGCTTTACTTTCTCTGAAGATTGTCCTCAAAACGGAGCACAAGGCCACTATGAAGAAATAACACATCCCAACCTTGCCGTTGAAACTATTGTTCTGTAGAGAACAGAATTCATTATTTTTAAGTCCAGAAGAAGAAATCAAGGAGGACCCTAACAGTACAGCCCTGGCGTTCACCTGTCCTAAAAGAACCTGAGGTTCTGACATTCCTTCCCAGCATAGCGACTTTTGCATGGAACAATTACAGGGTAAAATTGCAGTATCAGCAGCAGGGGCTATCATCTACTGGCTGTGCTCTTTGGAAAGGAATAGCTTAATCACCTTTGAGCATCACTGGGAATAAAACCTAATTAGGAGCCATGAGAAACTATCCTGATAAAGCCACTAAGCCCAGAGAACACTGCAGCACTAAAAATGGAAAATAAGGTGCAATGAAATCATGGCTGATGGTAGACATGCTGAGCAAGGCATGTTTCCTAAACCAGCAACACAGATCTCTCAGCAAAAGCCAAGACTGAGGAAATCAATACAATAGATCATCATCCCTTCTCTGCTGGAAGGCTCCAGGTCACTTGACAAAAGTCTCAAAGCTGCAGTTAGAGTTATTCTGGGATAGGCTGATCAAAAAAAAAAGAGAATGCTACACTTTGCTGCCAGGTGACTATTGCCAGGTGACTATATGCAGTGAAAGCTGGGCAATATTTAAACAGAAGCCATGGAGGTTTAAGAACCCCAATAGAAGAGACAGAAGTTTCAAAACTTTTGAGAAAACTCTTGACATGCTTGTACCTAGTCAGAGAGCCAAGAAAGACATAATCCATGTTGTTCTACATGTGCAGCTAGGTGCTGTTATTGGAGTGCAAATTTGGAAGTGAACAGGTCCCTAGTTTTCCATTAAATAATCTGAGTTCCCCACACAGAGGTGTCTCTAGAAGGCACATTCTTGAATCTGGCAATAAACCCGTCTTCTCAAAGTAAAACACAAACCATGAGATTTTATCCATAGTTTAAAATGCTTCATAGTTCCAAAGATGTTCCAAAGCTCCTGAAAGAAATTAAAACAAGTGTGATCATCCATGCTGAAAAGCTTTGGTAGATTAATTATAGGCTCTCTTTCCAATGAGGAATATATTTAATATATTTGCACTCAATTTTGAAATGCTTATCATGCTTCTCCAAATATGAGATTCACCTTTGCTCATGATGTGCCCTGGATGTCTGAAAGAGAGAGGCAAGAAATATTTATCAGAGAAAATTCATAATATGGACATATTTTTCCAAAACCTGCAAGAAGAACACATATATTACTCTGAAAATAAATGCACTACTCTAATCAAGAAGCCACTTCAAATTAAGTCTAAGAATAACTGTATTTTCAGTCCTCTCCTGCCTTTTCAATTGTTTTAAAACAAGTAAGTATTATCTTTTATGATGTCTGCATTTTTAAACTAAAATTGAGTTTTAAATATTTAAACAACAGCTAAATAACACTGATACGATTTGATGTGGAGGAATATTTGCATTTGGGAACAGCCATCATTGTGTCAATAATAGTTTAAAACACTAGAAAATTTGTCTTGCAAGACATAAATCTTTAATCAACCTATGAACAACAGTTTGTTATACATTAATTCATACTGAAAATGGCACTCCCCTGTCAGAACCACACAAAGACGGCCCTACCACCACACAGAAATCATCTGCACAGAAACCAAGTTACCGTTGTTTAGCAACAGCCTGATAAGCTAGAGGTCCACTTAAACGTGTGTAAGAGCCATGTCTTTTCATAACATCCTAGTTCTGTCAGACTGACTTTACGACATGAAAAAAAATGTAACAAGATTATGCAGCAGGAGCACGGCTGGACAGCTCTTCTAGGCTTTCAAATATAACATTGTGTAAAAGTTATTGTCAAACACACCTGACCATTCTGTTTGCTTATGTGTTGGTGTGCAATCAGTCTCCACAAAGCTCCTACTTTATAAGGCTGTTTTAGACAATCAGGTTCTATTTCACATGAAGTTGATAAGATGATAAAAGTGAAAGGGCCTTTCCTTTAAGGAGGTTTGTAGCTATTAAAGCAGTGAACAAAGACACTACTTGGTCTGAATGCTCAAGATCACATACTGAGAGATAAAGAACTGCAAATCATATTCATGTGCAAATGCTCACGTTAGTCTTTGTAGTTTTGAGCATTACTCCTGCTTTCTTTTACCGTTCTCAATTATAATTACTTACTATTCAAACAGTAAGTATTCCTGCCAATTTTACTTGATCTCTCTTCAGTCTCTGATGTGAAGGTGATGCTGATATGCCTGTAGGACCCGTTAAGACTGAATAAGATTACTTTAAAACAGCTTGTTCACTGGTGTTTGGTTGCTACCAGGTTGTGATGGGCCCTTATGTCTCTTCCCTAAAGTCTTTCCTGAGTGTGGTCTTACATCTTTCACAATGAGGTTTTGCATCTTTAACACTAGTTCTCTCACGGGTGAACATCCTTGAAGGAACCATCAAGGAAAGTATTTGGGCTTTTGTACAATACAAGAGGAGGCAGATTTGAGGTAACAAGCACCTCCTCCCCATATCACACACACTAACACTGCCATGTTGGAGTATTTGACAAGATGTGGGAGATTATGTGTGTTAAGATTACTTGGAGGATACAGGACACTTCCACTTTCTAGGGGCAGTTAAGCTTTTGTATCCCACCACCCAGGGAGAGTTTGAACCACTCCAAGGTATATTCGAGTGTTCTTAATGCCTCCTGTTAGAATAAGTCCACTTTACATTAAATATCAATCAGGGTAAAGAGTGAAAAAAAAAGCAAGACAATTAAGTTCCTATCCCTTCTCCACCAATAAATTTAGCAATGTTGAACACCATTAAGAAAAGTACCTGGAATAATACATACAGTAGTGGTTAGTGAACTCCGTTGTGAGATATAGGTTCAAATCCCCTTGAAATGCAAGAGAATGGGATCTGGGTTTCTCACATCTTAAGAAACTAGTCCAGAATGGCTGGGTAGGGAGAAGCAAGAAAAGAGTAATTTTTCTGTCTGGATGCTTAGTAAATAATGAATGTCACTTCTTCATGCTTTTACCACAGATTGGCAGAAATACAGTTGTCAAAGCTTGTCTTCTTCTTTTGTACACAATGTTTTGGTGAGTTTAGGATTAAATTTGCTGATAGTTTTGACAACTGAAACAACCCAAAATATTTTCCTGGTTTCATTTATAGTTTAAAACAGAGAGTGTGAAAGGATTAGATATCTTAAGTTTTATTTCTACAAAAAATATGTATGAAGGCAAGGACACAGAACACACGGATGACAAAGGACTCTCACCTGGAATCCCTCCCCAGCTCTTCTTACATCTCTTTCTCACTTGGCTGTCTCACAGTTTGGGACCCATTTCACCACACATCTTTGCTAGGAAGACCTACTGACACACTCCAGCAATCACAGGTGCATTTAGCCTGGCCCACATCTGCATCACTTTGTTGCCAGAGCTGAAAGAGTAATTGACCATCACAGCACTGGAGTGCAGAAGATACAGAAGTTAGGGCTCATTCCTGCTACCTAGCTCACAACTCTGCTATAGGACTGTATTCCGAATGGAACATGTTGATCTATTGTTGCAGCCCTATGGCACAACACTGTCTGTTGTTGCACTGCACTGGAGAGCACAGTGCTCACTCCCATGCCTGGAATGTGCAGGTGCACAAGGGAATCAGGCAGTCAGCTGCCTTAGCCAGCTCCTTGTTGTCTGGCAAGCAATATCAGTAACTAAACAACGAAAGGACACCCCAAGAATGGGATAAGGGAGCTGAAGATTGATGAAGTAACACCCATCAGAGGTGCCCCAAGACCCCCAGACACGCACAACAAGGGGAATTCCTGCTGTTAGTCACTGTGGGTGGAAAAATACTGTTCAGCCTCTGTGCACACACTGGCCACATGTGCACTGATGCTGGAGCAGTTTCCAGACCCCCACCAGGAGAGCTGTAAGTAGCCCACTGAGGCGGGGAGAGGTTTGTTTTTTTGGAATGTCGACCTGATGCACAGTTTGATCCAGGGGATGCCCTGCAGAAGGCAGTAGGACCTACTGACTCTTCTCCCTGAGCATCATGCTATGTGCCCTCCTCCTGCTCGGAGGTTTGCCTACCAGCTTGGTATCACAGTTTAGGGTCAGGGCAGCCCCTTAGACCTATAACAGATGCTCTTTGTTAACTCCCCTCCCTCCCCAGAGGGGAAGAAAATGGGAATAAGGAGAGAGACTTAACAATAATAAGAAACTAGAACAGCTTTAATGAAAATGAAATTAATAATAATAAAAATGGAATATATACAAATATATACAAAATCGGTATCAAACCCAACCCCCCTGATGGTAGTTACATCACTGTCACGACTGATGCTGTGGAGGCACCGGGGCAGTCCCAGACTGGGCCCCACAGCAGACAGGAGCTGTGTTCAGGAGCTGGATTCTGGTACCAGATTCAGGAACACAGCAGTTGGGACTGAAGGCAGAACGGACAGAGGCCTCCTTGGATGCTCCAAGGAAGGAACCAAAAGAAGACCTGAGCCAAGCCAAGCAAAGCTGTCAAAGTGATCCAAGAGGGGATAAGAGCCACAGACCCTTCAGATCCCTCAGCTTTATACCAAATATGACGTATATGGGATGGAATCCCTCACTGGTCAGTTTAGGGTCACCTGTCCTGTCCGCTCCTCCCTGCAGGTGCAGCCTTTCACTTTCTGCACCCCCCAGTGTGGTACACAAGATCCAGCAGTGGCCTTGCTCTGCACACCAATCCTTGGTAGTAACTCTAAACATGGGATGTTATCACTGCTAGAAGCAGACACTGCCTGGGAAAACAGGCTGTTAACTTCAGACAGTGCAGTTAGTTAGAAGAGATTGAGCTGAAAAGTAAAATCACTGAACAGAATTAGTTCTGTTCTCACTGTATATAGAGATGTTAGGTAACTAGTTGGGTTTGCTTGAGTAAAATTGATTTTGCTTATTAGCTCTGTGTGTGAGCACTGTTCTTTGTAAAACAGGAATCCTTCATGAACCTGAGACAAGGACTGAGGCAGAAGCAGCCTCAGAGTGAGTTTAAAATGCAGTCAGCAGGCTCCAGAGATCCCGTCATTTCACCTTCTGTAAATAGAGCTCATTGCACTTATTACAGCCAATCTAATTGGACTTAGCAAGAAACAATGGGGTGCTGTGCAATATGCATCATTGAAGAGCAGATGTGAGAAGGATGACTTTCAGAATATATTTTATTAATGCATGAAGATCTCCTTTTTCAGCAATAAAACTATTACATTCTACAATTTGTTTTTCCTTTGCAGAGTGCTCCCTGCAGGGCAGCAAAGAGAAGTCTCCTCATGGTGGGTTGAAATTCAACCTTAGTATGGTAGGAGACACCAGTGTTTGCCATCACGATGACAAACATCATCATGACATCCAGATAAAATCTAAATTACTTTCCAGAATTCCTTTCCACCCTCTGGCTAGGAGCAGGCTGGGCAGGAAAGGGTCAAACATTCAGATCCCACCAACATATGCTCATATACTGGCCAGCTGTCAAGGAGTGCATAATAAGCGGCTAGGTACTGCTGCCTCTCAGCTCTGAGGAAAATCAATGAAACAGCTTCAGAAACAATTCTGCCCTCTTGCAGCTCCTCTTGCTATGTCAGCAGTGGAGGGACCCTCCCCTCAGGCTCACTGAATGTGCTGCAGCCAAGAGATGCAGGGATGTATCCTACTTCTTTATCAGCTATTTAGGACAACAGTGAAGACAGGCACTGAACTGAGAATAAAAATATCTCATCTTTCTTATGCTTGTCTTTTCCAGCTTCTTGCAACCAGACAGTATTGAGGACAAAACCACTAGATTTAAGTATTTTGCAACTTCAGTCATGATTTTACCTTTTTGCACATACATTTTTTCTAGGATTACTAAAACATACAATTAAAATATCCACTATTGAACTCCATATTAAGCAGCCACATCCAGTCTCAGAAGGGTTGCTCTCCATGTTTTCAAGTGTGCATCACTTCAAAGATAGTTGACTGTTAGCCATCTTTTCATTGTGTATAGGGGTCAGAGGTATATGAAGCTTTCATACTCCCAAATGCAAGATTATCTCTAAAATCTATTTTCCCACTTTACATTTCTTTTGTTCAGAACAGTGAAAAACAGACTGCACTAAGATTTAGTGCTTACCATGAATACTATGTACATTATAAGAAAGAAACACATCAGCCTGGGTCTTTGACTTCCACAACTTTATTTCATTGTTCTTGTCTTTGTCAAGTCCCCAAAACAACATGATTTGGTTTCATATTGTTTGAATGACTACCAGTATCACATGATTAATATAAATGAACAATTTCTGCAGAAAAAAATAAGACCAGATGAACATCAACACCGGAGGATGATTCATTCTTGGTGTAATTTCTGTGTCAATGGAAAATACACCGCAGATAAATTTGGCTCTGTGACGCAGAACTTCCAGGAAACATGAAGCTATTGTAACTAGAGATCTCTGCTGACGTATGAATTGTAAAGCAAAACAGAAATGAGGCAAATTCAGCACGAGCATAAAAGGGGTGAAGCCAGCTCTATTAATTACCCTACTGAAAGAAAATAAAAGCCTGAATCAAAATAACTTAATGTACAGAAAGAAAAGGATGAAAACATGAGGCAAAAACAACAGCATGATGACAGATTTCAGAAGCAGCACATAGTAAATAGGATGACTAAAATGGAAAAAGAAAGTGTTTTCCATGACATCCATCACAGACAACAAACCTGTGACTTCTGAGAAACTCAGTTCAGAGTGTGTTCAATGGACTACATCTTTCAATAAACATCCTTTATGTCCATTAATAGCCAAAGTAATGCAGCTTTTGCTAACACCACCCTCATACATAAAATCGTGAAGAGATGGCTTTTGATCTCATGTAACTGGGGTAAAGGTTATCTGTTCCTACATAATTGGTACTGCCATTTTCATGACTTCACAAGAGGCACAAGTACCAGTTCATCTCAGGAGACACCCCACACTTTCAACATAAATATGTATTAGTGGAAAGTATAGGTGGTAGGGTGCAGAAAAGCAAAGGTCAATATGAAATTTTACAAATAAACCCACCTTGCTGACACAATTTTCCTAAATTTGATAAGAGAGTGTCAGAATGATCAGTAACCCTGCTGTCCCAATGTCCTGCCCTGGGGGAGCTATGAGAACACATCACACCTTCCTCCTTCCCTGCCTGCCCTCTCTGCCTGGGTTTGATGCCTATGGGGATGGGAGAAAGGGGACACCCACATCGTACTCTGATGGAGAGTTAGACACAGTCAAGACATGCCCTTGGTGTCCAGGACTGCCTGTAGCAATTATCCACTAATGCACACAGATTCCACTGTGAAGAGAAGATAATTCAGGTCAGAGACAGTGGCACAACTTTGACTGAAGATATTTTTAAGAAACAGGCATATTTTTTTACAATATCTAAGGTTGTCCCTAAACCAGGTAATTTATTAATGGTGTCACCAGCTATACAATAAACCCTTACATTCCATTCAAACTGTCACAAGTTAAACTATAGAGATTTTTTTTTTTTTTTCTGATAGTTTATTAAAGTCAGGAAATGGTATATTAAAACCTCAGGTTGACAAGTACTCCAAGAGCAGTGAGGAGAGGTTTAGGCTCACTTCCAACCATGTATTTCTTCTCCTGAGAATTAACAATCAAAATGGGATGGGAGAGTGAAGAAGGAAAATAAATGCAGATCTTCAAATGGCCTTTCTCATCTTCCTGGCAAGGTAATTAAGTTATGGGTTGAGAATTTGCCCTTGTTAAAACACAAATCTGTCTTTCTGGTGGAAGCTGAGTGTGTACAAATGATTTCACCATGCTGTATTCCTAAAAAACTACATCACATAATCATGAGCATAGCCACTGTTTGAACTTAATAAGCACAAATTAAATTTCCACGGACAGACAATCCCAAAGACACAATCTAGATGCAATCTGATTTCTCCGTGTTTCTCCATGTGCTTTGTGATAGCCCTGTATCAAATTAATATTTCCTAGATTGCAGATCTGGAGTCTGGAACCATTAACAGCCTGCTCATGGCTATCTCTGGTCTGCAAAAAACTACTCCAAATAGACATATTTGTGAAGGATTTTGGCAGTTATCAACCCATGTCTTTCAAAGTACTAAAACTGCAGTTGCTGTGAGTTACTATATAGATCTGATTTCTCAAATAATAGACTTTTTAAAAGATAAAGAAAACAAACACATATGGAAAATCCTAAGTGATTTTTTTTTATTTAATCATGGAAATATTTCCATCTAATACAATTAATAGTGTTCTTGCTTGGCTTTATTGTCATGAATTATCTATCTGTTATGATTGTCTGAACTACAAAAAAGATTTCAGTGTTTAGCAAATAATGTTTCTCTCTTGATTTTCCACTATCACATTAATATTACCTAATTGTAAAATTCTAATAAAAAGAAAAAGAAGATATTATGCTTGTTAATCAATCCAAAATAGGACATTTTCGTCCAATAGGAAAACATACCATATGTATGTTATTAGCTTGGTTAATTTATTCTCTGTCTTATGTCTTGCAAGGAAGACTTGAGGTGTAACAAGCAGGAATTTAGTAAAAGCCATTTCCTAAACAAATAAAATTGTATTATTTCCCTGTGGCAACCACCGTAAAGAATATTACACAAAGAATCCTACATAGTTTGATGCTTCTTTTTACATGACAAATGATCACCATCTGTCCAGGCAAGGATCAGTAGTACAGCTTCTCTTACAAAGTAAAGCAAGGTCAGAAGTTTATGCATCCATCTTTATGTATCCAAGATAGCAAATAGCACTCTTAATGTATTACAAGTGCATCAGTTTGCATCCCTAACCCAAACTGAAAAAAAATGGCACAGATGATGCTGTTTGCTACTTGAAAAACATGAGCCATTTTCTGTAACAATGACTTGATCCTGAAATCTATCTTCATGTAGACTCTCATCATTGTCAATGAGATACTTGTAAAAATACAAACTATTAACTTTAAGAGAAAAGAATTTAAGGAGTATTGCTCTTCTGAAGACTTCTATCATGGATATGACTAAACAATAAATAATGATCCTTTCTATTTAATAATCCTTAAAAACAGCAGCTGGCAAACAAGGGAATGATAGGAAAGCAGAGACGCTTGTTTGAGTAAAATATAGACATAAATTGACATAAAGATGGACATAAAGTTATCCTCCCCTCTACTCTGCACTGGTGAGGCCCCACCTGGAGTATTGTATCCAGTTCTGGGCACCCCAGTTTATGAAAGACAGGGAGCTACTGGAGAGAGTCCAGCACTGAGCCACTAAGATGATAAAGGGAGTGGAGCATCTCCCTCATGAGGAGAGGCTGAGAGAGCTGGTTCTTTATAGCCTGGAGAAAAGGAGACTGAGGGGTGACCTTATTAATGTCTATAAATATGTAAAGGGCAAGTGTCAAGATGATGGAGCCAGGCTCTTCTCAGTGACATCCAGTGATAGGACAAGGGGTAATGGGTACAAGCTGGAGCACAGGAGGTTTCGGATAAACATAAGGAAAAACTTTTTTATGGTGAGGGTGACGGAGCGCTGGAACAGGATGCCCAGAGAGGTTGTGGAGTCCCCTTCTCTGGAGACTCCTGCCTGGATGTGTTCCTGTGTGACCTGATCTAGGTGATCCTGCTCTAGCAGGGGGGTTGGACCAGATGATATTTTGAGGTCCCTTCCAACCCCTAAAGTTGTGTGATTCTGCGGCAACTTCAGGACTAGAAGGAGTTACACTAGTACAGGCACACATTTTTCATTCAGAAGGGGAACAGAGATAGGAAAGACATTTCCCATCAACCTCCCTCATCTTCCTTCCCTTGTCTGGTTTCCCATGATGTAAGTAGAGAGGAGGGTTAGAAGAAAAGGTAAGCAGAAGATAAAGGGGAAAACATATGCTAATTTATTCCTCTGCTTCTTGCTATCCATGACAAGTAATACCACAGGAACAGTAACAAAACAACAACAGGTACAAAGGACCAAAGACAGCTAGAAGGACCAAGAGGGAAGTGTCATGGGGACACAAGGGATCACAGTGAATTAATTCGCAGTTTTGTAAACTTCCTGTGAGCCTGTGGTCAGAGAAAAATGCCTTACATGATGTGTGAAATTCTCAGTAGAGAAAACCAGAATTTGATTGTGCTTTTAATAGAGATCTAGTGTTACCACCTTCTCTTTTGGATATAGGTTAGCCTGTTTTATTAACAGGGGCTTCAACCACTGAGCTGATTCAGAGTCCAGTGGTCTGATTTACTAATGTACAGCTGCCTCTTTGTGTACTCTTGTCCCCCGAAGTCTCACTCCAACCCACTGTCATTGCTAGATATGTTCATGGCATTTGACATCTTCATGCACAGAAAATAATTCTTTCCACCATGTCTTACCCACTTCACCTTAATAATACTAAATTTCTTAACTGGGCTATGCTGATCACTGCTGGAGCAGAAGGAATCTAGAGGACTTGAGGAACTATTGCTCTGGTTATAAATAGCACTGTTCTTGTCTCTCTGAATCACCAGGTTTCTTATCTGTGGTCTCCTTGCTTTTAGTTAGCGCATCACCTAACCAAGCATCTCTTGGTTAGGTGATCTCTTTCTTAGGTTATGAAATTATAGAGTAAAACTACAGCAGAAGATTAAAATGCAAGAGCCTGCTCTACACTATTTACATCCCTAACGTCTAGCAAAGGTTTCTACAGAGCACTTACTAACTTTGTATCAACTCTGTCCAGACATACCTGCTACATAACCATTCAGGAGATGTGCTTTGAGACACGGGATGCACAGCAAGCAGAAGATAATGGAACAGTCACATTAAATTTAACAACAAAAGTACCTCCTAATTATAAAGCAATAGCCCTTATTTTCAGTACGATTTTATCTCTAGTAAAGATAACTATCAGTCTGTGTAATCATTATATAAGTAGTGCTGCTACCCAAGAGCTTTTTTTTTTTTTTTTCCTGTATCTTAGCTAATTTATTTGCCTACATCTAATATCCCTAGTATATTATCTTGCCAACAGAAATATGGACATACTGTTCCATACAGCTATATAGGAAATGGTGACCTTGTTAAGAAGTTAACAATATATTAGACCCATCTTCTGTGGTTTTGTCATCTAAAGAAATTTATGCCATGCTAGTCACCTCACCAAGAAAAACATAGGATAGTGGAAAATATGATAAGAAAGAGTAGGAATATTTGTAGAAATCATAAAATTATTTTCCTTAAAAAGTAGGTGAATAACAGGCTATGGGATTAAAAAATACAAAGAACAAGGCTGAGAGATTCATTTTCTCTGTGTCAAAGCACAAAAGTAAGAGGATATTCAATCAAAACAGAGTATCATCTCACATGATATTTACTCAGACTTTGGAACTACATTTCCAGATGTCACAAGCATCAGGACAGCAGCAAGATGGAAAAGGAGATTACATGTTCAGAGGTAGAAAAAGAAAATATGGAATAGAGATAAGAGCATTTCAGAGGAGATTAATCTTCATGTTTCAGGGTGTACTGAAAAAGTGTCTTAACTTTTCTGAGGTAACTGAGCTGGCCACTTTCATTGTAAGTCTATCTGGCTGATCAAGCCTCCTAACTAGACTGCCATGTTGGATTAACTCCTAGACTAGTCTTTACCTGCAGAGTAGAAATGTTGAGACTGAGCTAAATTGTCTTTTTCCTGTAAAAATCCAGCCAAAACCTACAAATGCACACACCTCTCCTCCCCAGTGTTATATCTGCCTATTATGCACACAGTGAGAGATTGCATTTTCCTTCCATTCAAATTACTGCAAAAATTCTGTTAAAAAGGAAAGTTAAAAGGATAAAAATAATTTAAAAGATCAAAATCATATGTGTACATATATGGAAGGAAGATGCCTACCTTCATCTTTTGAAACTGGGTTTATGTTGGACTCATAACTTCCACAGGAACCCAGAAAGAACTACATATGCAAGATATGGGACATAAAATGCAGTGCTCTTCATTTTAGCTCCATTTGTTCTGAGCAAATCAGCCATGTATTATCATCACAAAGAGCTGGAGGGACATCTAGTGGACTTATTTACAAGTAGGAAGGTCTTTGTGCTACATTATATTGCACGGCTTCACATCAGACCTGTGAATGTTGGTCTTTCCAATGAATGCACATATGAAATGCCAGAACAGTACTAAAATCCATACTATGCAAAACAGCCAAACAGCTATAAAACACTCTCATCAGCTCTAGATATTTAGCCTGATTCTCGTATCCAAACTGAGATACAATTTAAAGCCAGTCTACAGTTTACTGACACTGTATTTTTAAAATACAGACCTGAGGCATTTTAACTATAGATATGTATAGTGCACATTGCACCAGACTTCCAAAATGTATTTATGGTTTAACGCCTATGAAAATTCCTTTACAGGCTGCAGGCAAAAGATAGTTCTATTATATTCTTTAAGAGTAAGGGAAAACTATCTTCCAACTCTACCCTAATCCTGTTGGCTTCAAGACAAGTAAAGCATTTTAGAAAGCAGAATGAGGTATTCAGCAACATGTATTTTATAGAAACTATACTCTTTACTCATCTCCAAGCTATGAATATTTACTTCCACTGGCCTTGCTCAATAATATACCTGAACATTTCCAGGTGTACTTACACATTTAGGGAAATGGAGAGAGTAGAGCTGGGGGACTGCCTGGAAACCAAGTTATCATCCATTCAAATTCTCAGATCTACCTATTTCTATCTGAAAGTTTTGTCCAGGTAGCCTGTGAAGACTTCAGGAGTCTTAGTCAAGCTGGTGGTCATTCAGTTGCAACTCAACTGCGCACTTCACACCAATCTGCATGCCTCAGATCTGTTGCAACTGGTTTGCTCACTGTCCACACCCGTATTTCAGTCTGGAAGATGAGATAGAAACACAGCAACCCTATGCTGAATAATAAAAAGCTCTGTAAGTGCCTGCTTAAGCTACAGTCCCTGGGGGGGGATCTTTCTTTTCCTCCAGTTCTCACAGGCTTAGCTCTGGTGTTTCCCAGGTGTTCTTGACGCTGCCTGGAAGAGGGAGGAATGCCTGGACCCAGTGATCAAAGATGCTACTCTTTTCCTAGTCCAAATATAAAAATCACATCACATAGGCTAACTTCCAGCTGGATGTCAGGACTGTGTTGGGACAGAAAGCTGGAAGACCCAAAATTCTGTGATTGAACGGACAGACCTTGGGACAGATACTAACCAGACCAATCAGTTTCTAAAGGGACAGTCTGTCCTGTGATAGCAGCACATGTCACGAGAAAAATGAGAATATGTCTATCTGAATAATTATATTTTTTTCCATCATTTTAGTGAAAATACAACTAAAAATGCTACTTTTAGAAATTACTTAGTTTTTCAAACATCTGCACTTTTCACTCCACCCTGTGGCCCAGAATTCTTCATGTTGGTAGATTTCTCTCAGAAGTTTCTGATCTTGCAAGAGGGATTTTCTCCTTTTCTAGAATCATATATCTTGACTACAAAGTGATAAGTGAACACAATCCACATGACAGAAGGTAGAAGTGCAAACAGGAAAATCACCCCTGGAAATTTTATTACATTGTTGGTTAGCCCATTCAGAACAAATCTGTGGTACCAAAACATTGACATGCTACAGGGGTACTGAATACTTTATACCCAAACAGGAGGCTGGGAGCAATCTATTCTTAAAGTAATTGTGAATTCACATGTCAAAGAAGATACTCTCCTTCAAGAAAGTACACTCTTTCAGTTTGAATATGTTCCTTATGAAAAATGCTTGTTTCAGGTTACTTTGCCATACATTAATAACATGGACACTTGTAATCCAAGAATATGTTGCTACACATCCTAATGCACCTAATGTCCTTCACATCACTAGATAGATTCAAGTCCAGGTGGGCTTTCACTTTCATAATCAAATCCCTATACTCTCAGACAGTGTCTCTGGTCCTCCAAGGTTTGGAGGAATGACGTGACCCTGCTTCTACCTCTCCTATGTTCCTTTATTATGCTTTTTAGTCAGGAGACTGCATCCACTTCTTCCTGTCTGCAGCAGACATCTGGCACCACGCCAATGTTGGTTGCCCACTAACCCTAACCCATAAGCTCTCAGCTGGCTCAGTATGCATCTCTAGGTAAAGTTCATCTACAACTCATAAACTTTGTACAAGGAGGAAGTAACATACTCAGAAGACTGGTTCTCTGAAACAGAAGTCTGCACAACCCATAAAAGAAACATATGCTTCCTGTTGCACTGGCACAGAAATGTTGCAACTTCTACTGTCATGTTGTCTAATATGGGCCAACATTTTATAGACTACAAGAATGTAGAAAGTATGTTTCATAAGTAGACAGCATTTGTTCCTAGTAAGCTCCTAGATGCCAATACTACTTCCAACCTAAATCATTCTATGAATCTATGTTATAAATACAAATCCAGACCTACACATTAGAAGGTAATTTTCACTTCTGTGGCATTCAAAATACATAGTTAAAATGAGTTCCAAAAAAGTTGCAGTGAACAAGCCCATGCAAGCTGTTCAATGGTGAAGGTGGCTTATACCTGAAGCCTGAAGATGACAAATAAACCTCCTGCTAAGCTCATTGCTGAAAAAGGCAGCGAGCCAAAACACAACATTATTCCCAACAGATTCACAGGCCAGCAAAAAAAATCCCCATCTCAGCCTTGCAATCTTTTTGACTGAGTAATAATAGAACTATTATGTCTACCAGTGCCCTTCCCACCCTTCTTAATATTTCCATCCAAATCAATTCAACGACAAAGAAGAATAAGAAAAAACCCCAACCTCTTATCTGTTTCAGTCTTTCAAATTCAGAGAGCAAGGGAAAACTTCTCTCCAACTACCTTTTCCTTCTTCATGTTTCTTTTAAAAAGAGAACACATCTCCTTCTTTAAAAACACTTTTTCTGGAATCCCAGGATCACAATGGCTCATGCTGTCAGGGACATCTAGACATAATCTAGTCCAATCTCCCTGTTCAAAGCAGGGTCACCTGACCAGGTTCCTGTGGAGCATGTCCAGAGTTTTTGAATATCTGCAAGGATGAAGACTCTACAGCCTCCCACGGCAACCAATGCCTGGGTTTGACCACCCTCACAGTAAAGTAGTTTTCCTTATGTTTGAATGGGAATTACCATACTTCAGTCTGTGCTAATTCCCTCTTGTTCTCTCACAGGCTAACACTTAGCAGAGCCTGCTTAGCACTTAGCAGAGTCTTCTTTACTGTCCCCTATCAGATATTTGCCCATATTGGTAATATCCCTCTGAGCTTTCTCTTCTGCAGTCTAAACAATCTTATCTCTCTTAGTTCCTCTTTGTACATCAGGATCACCTCTAATCCTTTAATCATCTCAGTGGTCCTTTACTGGACTCAGTCAAATATGTCCATGTCCCTCTTGCCCCTGGGCCTGGACAGAGCACTCCAGCTGTGGTCTCTCTAGGGCTGAGCTGGGGCAGAGGGGAAGGATCACCTCCTTCAACCTGTTGGTGCCACCACCTAATTCATCCCAGGCTGCTGCTTGCTACCTTTGCCCAAGGGTGCATTTCTGGCTAATATTTTTGTTGTATCCCAGGTCCTTTTTGGCAGTGCCGCCACCCAGCCAGTCAGCCTCCAGGCTGTTCAGGTTGCAGGGTGACCTGGCTGTCCCACATGGCCGGCAAAAATTCTGCCACCAAAGTTTTCTCCCACTGTCTGCCTAGGGCCTCACAAAGGCGTTCATGTTGTCCTCTCTTATCACCACTAAGACAGACCAACATAGCTAGCAGTTATTTGAAAGCCCAGCACGGAAATCTCTCCTATTTTTCTAGGAGTCAGATGCTGCCCTGACAGACACCATGGGCAGCCCTCACCACTCCCAGCCCCCAGCCTATGGGAGCCACGAGCCTGTGCTGCACCATCATAGGTACACACAGTGTGAGAACAGGGGGGGAACCTGCTATGTTCCTGTTACACAGCTCCATTTTTATTTAACGATTCATAGAAAATGCAAATTTCTGCTGAGCACTGTGGGACTCGAGAGTACTTTCTGTTCAGTATTTGTGGTTAATTCATGGTAAATCTGCAAGGGATGGCGCACATTCGGCGATCCACCTTCAGTGCCCGCAGCACTGTAGCACGTCTGTCACGGGGTGCGCAGCGAAGGCAGCGCCATCCCTGTGGGCAGGAAGTGCCCCGGGGACGCGGGCGGGGAAAGCCGTTGCCAGCAGCAAGGCTAAGACGGATCGCCCTTCAGGCTGGCGTGCAGCGGCTGCTCTGCGGGGTCTCTATCCGCGGCAGAATGAAGTGGATTTTGCTTCGGTGCTCAGCCGGCGCCTCTACCCCGCGAGGCGCTCGCTGCAGGCCTGGTGTGGGCCCCGGGGGTCGCCGCCGGTCCCGGACAATCCCCGCCCGGGGCCAGGACTGGCCAGCGGGCAAGGGCAGCGCCGCGGGGCTCGCCGCCGCCGCCAGGGGGCGCTCGAGGGCTGCGGCGAGAGCGGCGCCGTCTGAGCAGCGTTCCCGCGGAGAGGAGAGGGCGGTTGGGTCCGAACGCCTTCGCTCCCCGCCGCGGGGTGGGTGGCACTGGGCACGGGAGGTCGTGTACCTGCGCCGAGAGGGAGAGGGAGAGGGAGAGGGAGAGGGAGAGGGAGAGGGAGAGGGAGAGGGAGAGGG